>BGKB01000141.1:71378-179707 GCA_003116975.1 Aurantiochytrium sp. KH105
GGGGGGGGCCCCCGGAGAGCCCGCCCCGCCGCGACGGGCGCGCGGCGGGCGTGGAGATGGGCGGGCGGGCATGCAGGGGATGGATGGAATGGAGGTCGAGACCCGGCCAGCCAGCCAGCCAGCGAGACGAACCCGCGGGCCTCATCCTCGACGCGGCCACGGCGGGGGCCGGCGAAAGGCTCGAAACCGCGCGGGAAGATGGAAATGGAAAAATTGTATGATCTTGAAAACTCATGTCGAAGAAATACCTCTCGCTCTCGTAACGAACGCAGCCAGGCAACGGCGAGACCCCGTCGAAGAACAAGGTGTCAAAGAAGAAGAGCAGCGGCGAGGCCCCGCTAGATAACAAGGTGTCAAAAACAAAACACGAAGTGCGGCGGCAAGACCCCGAAACGCTTCAACCAGAGACTAGCACTTGTACGCAGAGCCGCGCAAGGCGCGACCCACAGCAGGCCGCACTTGGCACCTCTTTCGAGGCGAACAAGCCGGGAGGTCCCGGCGCAAGTCCGCGCTGGAGCGCAGTTCACATGTCCAGCTTGCTAGAGGTGGGCGACTTCAACGGCGCCTACAGCACAGGTCTTCGAGGTTCGCTCACCAATCTCGAAAATCTCTCGTCTGATGAAGAAGAAGAGGATAACATGGGTCCAGCCACGTCACCCCGTCTCTCCGCCGTGGACACGATTGAAATGATCCTCGCGCAGGGTGGCGTTCTCAACTTTGTTGAGGAGGGCGACGAGTCCATGCTTGATGTTCCCCTCGAGGCGAATGGGTCGGGAAATCTCAATCTCGACCAAGCAACCTCTTCTGCGGCGAGCGGGACCTCGTCGACGTCAAACGGGACTTCCGGCACGAACGCATCGTCAACCTCGACCGCTTTGAGTAGCGAGATCGCTTCGCGGGCGCGAGAAGCCGCACGGCAACGGGCATCTTCGTTGTGCTCTCTATCGAGCATCTCGTCGGCGTTCTCTGCCTTCCCTGTGCCCTTGCAACCGCTGGACCGGCGAAGATCCCGAGCTTCGGACTTGCTACCCAAGACGAGTCCGATCAAGGCTAGACTGAGTGATTTTCGTGACGATCTGGCGGATGACAAGTCTCCCGAGATGTCGTTGCAGACCTCCCTCGCATTGCCACCACAGTCAGCGGACAGTGGTGACAATATTCTCACGACCAAGGCGCGAAGCGGATCAAGCAGCAGTTCCTGCTCGTTGTTGAGTCTCGACTCGATGAATGGCAGCCTGCTGAGTCTCGGAACGCCCACGCTTACCGGCTCACGTTTCTCAATGATCCCCAAGCCGCCGTCCGTCCTCTTGGATTTTCCGGATGAAACAGTGGCCGATGTCGCAGCTTCCGTGCCTCGGGATCGCTCAAGTAGTATCTTCTCCTTTGCCTCAATTCGTTCGCGAGGCAGGTCTTTTGACTGGGTACAAGAGACGGACTTTGAGTGCTCGCCTCCATCGCCCTCGACGCGGACGCGCCCACGCGGTTACAGCCTCGAGTTCTCGATGCTACCCACATCCTTGATTGAATTAACACAGCCGAATCAGCGCGTCGAGGACGACTGGGATATTCTCGAAGAGGAGGAGATCGAAAACCTTACGGATGGGAAACCTGCATCTTCCTCATCTTCGTCGTCGTCGTCGTCCTCCTCCTCGCTGGCAAATGCTGCTGCGAACGGAAACCCGAAACGTGTCAAGCTACGCTTTTCCCAGCATAGTGGTGCGCTCGCGGAGCGTGAGACTGCCATTTATAAATCGCGCATGTCGTCGGCTGCCTTTTCTCGAGGCAAAAGACCACGATCCATCCCGACCATGACACAGCGAGTACCTCCTCTGTACAAGACAGTGCCGGCCCGTGCCACGATGCCGACGCGGAACAAGCAGATGCTCGTGTATCTTCGCGTGGCCACGGATGCCTACCCTGATGAGTCAGAGTCCTCGTCTGACTCGGAATCGGATTCGGAGGCGCTGATGACGACTTCAATTCCGCGTGTGACCTCGAAGCCAAAGGGCAAGGCGATAAAGGGTAGCAAGCTTAAGACCTCGAAGAGCAAGTCTGGCAAGTCCAAGACGAATGCCGTGGGTTCATTGGCTTCTACCTCGTCCAAGGCCTCGATGGCATCCGCTTCTTCATCATCTTCTGCTGCATCTTCCTTCAAAGCAAAGAGCAAGGTTAGCGATCCGTACGCGGCAGCTGCGGCTGCTGCCTCGAATGGAAGAAACGGCGCGGCGGCTACCTCAGCATCTCCTGCTCATGCTCTTAAATCTGCGGCAGCGCCCCCTGGTGCTGCAAATCCCTTGCGCAAGGCGTCGAGCGAATCCGTGGGGCACCCTATTCCCATTGTCAAGAAACAGCACCCCCAGCCGAAACAGCCTTCCCCACAACAACCTGCAATGGCCAAGCCTGCTGTAGCGGCACCTCCGTCGCATCGGCCAATGTGCTCTCCGCCAAGCTTTTCGCTCGCTGCGCGCATGGCGAACCGCAATGCTACGATCGGCTCGTTGACCATGGAACAGCGCCGTCGTCGAATCGAAAAGTTTCTTGAAAAGCGCAAGCGCCGCGTGTGGCTCAAGCGTGTCAAGTATGGATGTCGCAAGGCCTTGGCCGACTCCCGTCCACGTGTCAAGGGTCGCTTCGTCCCGCGCCATGTGCAGAATCAAGTGTTGGCGGATCAGAGTCCCAGGACTGCTGCGGCAAGTCCAATGCAGCAACAGATGCAATCACAGTCTGCTGTGGGAAGTGCTGCTGCGTCAATGATGAAAGGTGCTGGAAGCAAGGGTCTCAAGACAATGCCTGGTTCGATGCATGCAAAGCACGGCGGCGTCGGCCCGGCCTCGAGCATGGGTGCAGGTCGTCCGATGATGGGAGGCGTCAAGTCTGCTGGAGTTATGCGTCCTGGCGTCGGTGTTCAAGGCTCGGTACAAGGACATCGTGTTGGTGCCATGCACCACGGTGCTGGAGGCGTTGCGCCTCCAGCAGTGCGTTACCGTCACCCGGTTGCACCGCAGCAGAACTCGTCGCGAATGTCTGTTCCTGCGCAGGCGCAGGCGCAAGCGCAGGCGGGCGGGCGCGTGCGTCAGTCGGTTCCTCAAGGCGTGTCGCACTTGCAGCAACAGCAGCAACAGCAGCAGCAATCGCAGCAGCGTTACAAATTGCAGCATCAGCAGTCTCAGAGTCAACAACACCAGCATCAGCGCTATGCCTCTGGAGCAAAATTAAGCTCTGCGCCCTACCAAACGGGTGGTGTTGCCCCCAAGGCTGTCCCTGCCGCCACGTCTTCGAAAATGTCACAGTTGCAGCATTCCTCTCTTCAACCACAACAGCAGCAACAACGCAGCACAGGACCGGGTGCAATGAACGGTGCTCGTCCTGGTTCCGCACCCATGGCTTCGCGCGTGGGCAGCGCGCCTGCAAGCACTACTAAAGCGTCTCCCTCCTTTGCAGTCGCGCGCAAGAGCGTGGGACCTGCCTCTGTGCAAAATGGCGCAAAAATGGCGGGAGCACCAAATGCTGCGTTTAACCGGAATACAAACGGTGTTGCAAGGGCGACGCAGCCGGCCGCTCTTGGCGCACAAAATGGTGTCAAACCCGGAATGGCTTCTTCGACGCCGGCGGCAGCTGTGGCGACGAACAAGAGTGCAAGTGCCAAGCAAGAAGCAACTGCGCCGTCCGGCAATGGGACGACGGTGAACCCTCGTACGGGCAAGTTGAATGCTCCTTTACGTGCAGCCACGGGAATCATGTCGCGCGCTCCTCAAGCTTCGCAGAACCGCCCAGCGCCGTCGAGCAATGCGCGGTCGTCGACGCCCTCTGGCACGACTCCCTCTTCTCGGGGAGCCGTTCCGGGCTCAAATGGCAATGCCCGAAGCGCCGCAGGTCCCGTCAATGGCGCCGCAGGTGCTGGTGGCAACGGTGGTAATCGTAGCAATGGTGGCGGAGCTGGCGGCAACGGAGGTCCCACTCGCCCCACCTCTGGGCTCAGACCGGGATGCGTTGTGAACAACAATGGCGCCAGGACGTTCACATCGCAAGACCGGGATGGAACCAGGTACATTACGACAGTAACACCGAGCGGAACGCGTACAACGACGATGATTTGCCCGAACGGTGAGCGACGCATTACAACGACTGCGTCAAGTGGTGCGCGTACGATTACCAGCATTGATAAATATGGAAATCGTAAGACCGTCAAGATGATGCCAGCTCCCCGCGTGAGCAAGACTGGAGGCGCTCCGGGGTCTGCTACTAAGGTGACGACGACGCGCGTTCCTGCTGGAACTGCCACGACGCCTTCCAAGACTAGTTCGTCCGCATCGGTTACGGGCGGAGCGGGCTATGTTACACCCGTAAAGTCGGAGGTTCGTCGCGTGGTTGCTGCTTCAGCACCTCGGCCTGTAAAGCCCGGAGTCTCGGTCGGCGCACCAGGATCGGCACCTCCACGCCAGCGTTTGAATGCTCCTCTTGCTATGGCGCGCACTGTTACGAATGGACGGCCTGTGGCATCATCTAATGCACCTCCTCAGCATACTTCTTCCTCAGCCGCAACTGCTGTTGTTGCTTCTTCTTCATCAACTTCTTCTTCTTCTTCGTCGTCATCATCAGTGGTTCCTCCTGCCCAAGTCCGTTCGAATGCACCGGCAACTTCCTCTGTACCTGCACCGGCTCCTCCAAATGGATCGCGAGTCCCTTCACAGTCTGTGGCTCGAAATGGTACTTTGGGCAATGGAAAGGCTACAGGTCCTTTGAGCACCTCGACATCTACTCCGAAGAAGAATTAATCGAGTTTCTATTCATTCTGCATCATAATATTGATTCTCTCCCTTTTGTCTGTTTGCGGTCTGCATGCAATTGACTGACTGGCTTACGGCGAAAAGATGAACAAACCAAACTTGGGTTTACCGCCGAGAGACGAGACGACCAAAGTCAGCCAGCCTCGAGTGTCGAGTTCTTGGGCTCTTGTCTTCTTTTATCAAAGAGCCCAATGATTTTTTCTCCGCCCCAAGGTTGGTCGAGAGCGTTCCTGCTCGTGTCTTCTTACAGCACGGGACGCGAAAAGAATCGTGAGGCAGTAAAAAAGGTTGTTGCGAGAACACAAGGGGAAAGTATAAATAAAATTGATTGGCTTGGTTACACGAAAGGAGAAAGTCGTCTGTTGACTCGCTTGTTGGCAAAGAGAGCTAGCGCTTGGCATACATGGAGTGCAAGGAGCTCAAAAGCTTGTCCTCGCGGTCCTTGTATTTCGCTAAGAGGGCGTCCACTTGTCCGAGCTGCGACGGATTCCAAACTGTGTAGAACTCGACGAGCTCGGCACGAAAGTCTCTGAACAAGTGAGGCCGCGAGGGCGTGTCAGACGGGGGGTCACTATCAGCATCGGCTGCCGCATCGCGGTCGGCAATAGCTGCAGGGGTGTTTGTTTGGTTTGAACTGGGCGTAGAAGGTCCTGGAAAAGGATTGGCCGACGACGATGGGCGAGCGGCTGGCCTTGATTGCGTGCGAGCGGCAACAAAGGCCTCGACGTCGCAAATCATGCGCAAGATTCCATCTTCGGAAGCCACGGCTTCCGCAGATGCGGTGGGCTGGTCGAGAACGGAGCGCGATGAGCGCGGTGCCCAAAACCCGTGTAGAGAGGCCTCTTTGGCATTGAAAAGAGGTCTTACTGCATCGTAGCGTGCCTCGCGCGGTGCCTGTGCAGGGTCTCTGAGCGTGAAGCGACGCTGAAGACACTGCTCGCATGCGCAGGTGGTCTCCGGGGGCGCGACGTTATCGAAAGGGTGATGGTCGCATTTGACCTGGTAGCTTCGCCAGCTGCTATCATCACAGGGACAGGAGCGTAGAACGTGGTGACAATTGCCACACACGGGTACTGCATGTTTGAACTCTGGGAGGAGCTGTCTGCGTGTAAAAGTGCATGCAGAGCAGCACATAAAGTTGCATCTGCGACATTGTAGCTTGCGTACTCCAAGCAACATACTTTTGCAGTTGACGCAGTGCCAGGTGTTGGACCCAAGGGGAACGTCGAGAACCACTTGACGTGGAGCTGGAAGCGTGGCGCATTGAGCACAGAGATCACCGTCCCAGGGGTTGCGCTTGTCGCTGGCACGAGGCACGGCCTCCTCCCAATCGGGCGTGATGCTGTCGATGATGGATGCCATGAAAGACACTTTGCCTTGCGGCGCAAGGCGGTGAAGCAGGCGACCGCAAGCAAGACAAACATCCCCTTGGAGCACGCGTTCGAGAGCAGAAGGTGTCTGAGCGTTTGCATTGGCGGACTGTTTGGCGGAAGAAGAAGAAGAAGAAGACGACGACGACGACGAAGCAGATGATGGAGGGGCGGAAGCCATGGCCTCGCGCAAGGCCTCGACAATGTCCTGCGCGGTGACTCCCTCGTCAAAGTCATCCCATGAGGAAGGGAAGAGGCTGCGCAGTACAGGTGCCCGGGATCGAAGGCCGCGGTCCGCGCCTGCGCTGAGAAGTACACGAGCAGCCGTGGGATGGCCCATGAGTGCGCAAATGTGGAGTGGCGTGAGGCCTTCGAGGGCTGCGAGCGTGCTGCGGCAAGATGGGTCGCAGACCACGAGCAACCTGGTGATGACGGCCGCATGACCAAGCATTGTGGCGCGTAAGAGCATGCGTTCGAGAAGCTTAATGGGGAAGTGGTACTTTGCAATCTCCGTCTCTACAGCGGGTGCATCGCCAAGCTGTACGGCGCGAACGAGCTGAGTTGCATCAAAATCGGCCGTTGTGAGCTCATTGGAGGCATCATGCATGGCACGATCAATATTTGCCAGGGTGGAGCGGCCCGGCGGTATGAGTTCTGAGGGCACGATGCGCTGAACGACAATACAAATGGAGGCAAGGAGATCTCGTGCTGATATGGTACGCACGAGGACTTTGAATTGTTCTGCCATGTCTTCAAAAGACGTAATGGCCATGAGGCGATCCCGAAGATGAAGCAGAATGGCTAGTCCAGCCACAAAGAGAGTCTCGTCGAGACGAGCGACAATAAAAAGATCCCAAATGAGGTAGACAGCGTCGACTCGCATGCTGTAGCTAAACATGGTGGTGAACCAGTCCATGGCAAAGAGGACAACGGGGTAGCCGCCTTGAAGCCCGTGCTCGAGGTGGCGGTGAAGGCGCGGCAGAAAGCGGCGCACCAGTAAGTCGAATTGATCGAGAAACTGCTGCAAAAATGAAGTCTGGCAGTCATAGATGCCTGCGAGGTTGTAGTCTTGCAGAAGAGATTGAAGCACCCAAAATGCCTTTTGTTCGGCGAGACGCCACGCAGCGGCCACACTGTGGTCGTCTGTTGTTGCTGCAGACGCTGTCGTATTATTGTTGTTGGAGAAAGTGGCCTTGTGACTCGAAGAGGAGCGGTCTCTGTTCGTGTGGGCGAGAGCCTCGTTTTGGCTGTCTGAATCATCTTTATCTTCATGCTCGTGTTGTGCTTGCGAAGACCCGTCGTCACTGTCCGTAGTGCCTGATGATGGAGTGTCATCGGTGCGTTCGTGCATGAGAATGAGGAGTAGAGCAGCCATGTAGTTGAGTCCTTGATGATAGGATGATTCTTTGGAGCCCGAAGCTAAAGCGCATGCGCAGAGAACATTGTAGAGTGCCCGTTCATGATGTTGCCAATGTTGTTCGTCAGCAGCGGCAGCAGCATCTGCATTGGGGTTTGGCGTAAGGGACGTGGCCTCGTCTGATCGGCTCGATGCGGCAGCGGCGGCGCGATCAGCCCGAACGTGGGCATTTCGCAGAAAGAGAGGATATGTGCGTTTGATGTCTTTGCGAATTTGCAGTTCTACCTGAGTGAAATCAGTGGGATCGCGGGCTCCGAGGCGCTGCGTCACCTCGGCCAGGTATCCTTCGTAGACGTCGGGAAAGGCTTTAATTTTCTTTTCTGCACCGCAAGCTACCATCCATAATTGGCTACGAATATAAGTTGGGACGCCTTTGCCGTCGAGAATTTCGTCAAGGACGCGCTCGCGGCATGACGCGGGAGCTTTGTGCCAGCACCGCACGAGGTCACGCCAGTGCGTTTCGTACATGGCTGCGAGAGCGCTTCGCGAGCTCTCTTACGTCGCGCTCGTAAGCGCTTGGACGAATGAGCTTTCCTTTCGAGGCTAGACTTGGTTCTCTCTGGGCTTCCTTCGATAGCCTCGACAGCGTCTGCGCGCTTGCTTTCTTCAACGTGCCGTCCCGTGGCTCTTGCAGATTCGAGCGGCTGGAGCGGGATGAAAACAACCTTTTTTCCGGAAATGGCCGAAAGGCGCCCTTGCCTCGCGCGCGTCTCTGCCTGCCGCCGTGCAGCGAGGTGCGCGGGCTCAGCCTGCCCAAGCTCGCTCGCACGCAGGCTCACGGGCGCGCGGTGGTCCTCCCCCTCCCTGTGTCGCCCGTTTCTCGCGCGAAAACGTGGGCCGAGCTTCTCGCGCGGCAGGTGCCTTCCTGCTTACCTGCCGCGCGGCTGCCTGGCAGCGGGCGCAGCCGAGCGCGGCCGAGCGCGGCCTCCTGGCGGCCGCGGCAGGCGCTCAAGAATCCGCTTTGGCTTTGCTGTGTCTGGTTGATTCGCGCTTTCGCCCCGGCTGGCTGATGGTCACGGACAGTCATTTTCCGGCCGCCGAGCGACTGCTCACCGCTCGCTGGGAGGCGACCAGGGGAGAGGGGGACTAGGACCGCGTGTCCCGGGCTAGAACCGGTGACCGTTCAACGGCTACGTTGCATTGCGTTGCCTTGCCTTGCATTGCACTGCATTGCCTTGCTCGAAGGCGTGCAGAGCCGACAGGGGCTCGGGCTAGCTGGTTGGCAGCGGCGGTAGCGGTGTCGATGAAAGCGGGAGCCCTGACTGTGCTGCGTGAGCTGCCTGTGCTTGTTAGGCCGTGAGGTGCCGCTCGCCGTGTGCCAGGTCGTTGTGCGATTGGCGCTTGGGACACGTCGCAGTGGAGCAGCGACAACGCGGCCTCGCAAGAGAAGAAGCCTGAGGAAAGGCGCAAAGACCGAAAAGGACGTTCTCTCTGGCAGCGACAAAGACCTCTTCTCGAGGAACGATAAAATCATTGACCTTTTCCTGGTCAGGGTTTAAACGAGACGCCTCGAACGAGCGCGTGTCGCCCAAACACCGCCCGCGTGAAAAAAAGAGCACTTGAGGGCGGAACTCAAAGAAAGGGCAGTGCAAGACAGACGTGGACAACGCCGCTTGCGCGTGCAAACAAGGATGCCGCTACGTGGAAGCGCAACAATCGCGCCGCTGCCCAATCCAATCAAAGAAGATGAAGAAATGCAGGGCGGCGGACCCGTGCTCATGGGTTCACGCTTGCCAAGCGCCTCGCGACTGTCCTCCAATACCGTGCTGTCTCTGGGCTCGGCCTCAGAACGTGTTAATGGTTGGCGTCGCATGTTGTGTTGCGGCAAACGGCGACGGCGGCGACGGCGCGAGAACTCAAAGCGACATTGGAGCCCCTTTCGTATCTTTGTACATCGAGTGGTGAAGAGTTCTCGTTTTTCGAACTTTATTCTCGGCGCGATTTTTCTCAATAGCGTGCTCATCACGCTCCAGAATGTGGAATCGACTATGTTGGCGGCCATGTACTGGTTTGATGTGTTTGACAAGATCTTGATGGGCATTTACATTTTTGAATTGGCGCTCAAGCTGTATGCGCAGCGAGAGCGATTTCTAGACTCTGGGTGGAACACCTTTGACGCTTTTATTGTCTCGATCAGCGTTGTGGAGACGGCCATGTACACTGTGCTGAACGACTCATCGAGTCTCTCGCCGTCGATTTTCCGTCTGTTTCGTGTGTTCAAGGCGCTGCGAGCGATGCGCGCGCTTCGGGCCATCAGCTTTTTGCAAAATTTGCAGCTCATTATTTCGACGTTGTTTCGCTCGATTCCAGCCATGGGTTCGATTATTCTCTTGCTGATGTTGCTGCTGTACATTTTCGCCATTATCTTTGTGACGCTATATCAGGATTTGTTTCCGGACCGTTTCGACAATTTGTGGACGGCAATGTTTTCCCTGTTCCAGCTCATTACGTTGGACGACTGGTCGTGGTACTATATGACGGTGCTTGAGAAAGATCCGGACGGAGCGCCGCAGCTGATGATTCTCATGTCTCTCTTTATTGTGCTTGAGACCTTTATTGTGCTCAATTTGATGATTGCAGTGATCGTGAACTCGCTGGAGCGTGCGAACGAGCGGAAGCGGCACCGAAAGTTGCGGCAGCAGGAGCAGCGCGCCAAGTCGTCGGGGAATGTCGAGGATGTCTCGGACTTGACGAGCCAGGACTCGGGTCGCAAGCGGAAGCGGAAGCGAAAGCGTAAACCGTCCAAGCGGGACCGGCAGCGTCGGAGAACGAGCGACCCTAAGGGTGCATCATCCTTTAAAGAAGGGACGAGCCCAAGAAATGCTTCGCATCGCGGATCACGGAAATCATCGTTGGCCTTTGCGATGGGGGAGAACAAGACTGCCGTGAATGAGGAGGAGTCTCAGGGTAGCGGTTCAGAGGATTCGGGAGACGAGGCGGACATGAACCGTCTCAAAACGCCTGCACCAGCTTTTCTTAAGAATGGGGCAATTCCCTATTGGCAGCGTGAACTGCAACCCGAGGTTCTTGCCTTGCTTGCTTCTTTGGACCACAACCACCATGTGCTCTTTGAGCAGCAGCGTCTTTTGGACGATTTGGTGGATGTTACTGCACCCAAGCAGGCTACCAACTGATTGATTGATTGATTTTAAAATTAACTGACTGATGCTCGGGCTGCTTTTAAGTCTGAAAATGGAAGCGGCTTTAGGCGCGTGTACTTTGGGTCCTTTATCTGGATCAGATCCTAGGTCAGTTCTCTTTCCTTCTAGCGCGGTAATACGAGTCTGGAAGCAGGCGAAAACGCGAGCAAAGATGTAGCAGCCGTTGTGGAGAATCTATCTTCAGCAGGTCGCGATGTCCTTTTTTCTTATTTGAAGAATGCACTTTTTTTGGACGAGCATATCAGATTCGCTGGCCTTGCGTTTGCTTCAAGTTGGCACTTATCAACAAAAAAAAGTCCTTGAATAAACAAGCTGTGTTCCATTTGTGTTTAATTTTGCAGCTACGAATGACTTTGGCAATGCCAGTTCAAGCTTGCATACGAATCAATGGTCAACGTGAGAGTGCTACAGGGAATAGGAAAACGGTTGCAAGTGTTTTACGTGAACCTGTTTGCTCAAGTATACAACAAAATGGGCTGCATAGGCCTTCATTCTCCCCTGATGGACGATTCAAACCCAGTCATCTACTTAACGCAGCTGCGTCAAAAGGAAGCACGCCACTTGCAACGTGGAACTCTTTGCACAAGTAGCCGGTAGGTGTCCACAAGACACACACACCATGGCGTTCCGCAATGCACACATCAGGGCACATGGACGCATGTTCTTTGTCCTGTTGCGCCGAACGATCAAGCGCGAGGAGCCTCGACGCACGAAACGATTTCCATCACAGACACGACGGACACGGGACGCCCACCCAGGCTCACAGCTCACAAGTTTTCGTTTTCCCTTCAGACCAATCTTCAAGACCTGCTGCTGCTGCTGCTGCTGCTGCTGCTGCTGCTGGCGGCGGTGGCCGATCCGCCAGCTGCAAATCGCTTCTGCTTCAGCCAGCAGCATCTGCAGCGCGCGCGTCCGGCCCGCTCGCTTTCGCCCAGTTCTGCGTGTGCATATGGTGTGCAACTCCTTTTCTCGCGCAAGGACGCCAAGAGACTTCACCATGCACGCGTCCGGGAGGCGGTCGCACGGCCACCCTACGCACGCGGCGCTGCGCCGCGATTTCCGGCCCCCGCGGAGCGTCGGTCCTGGTCCATTCCACCGCCGAGGTGGTCCCCTGGAGCCCGCACCTGCAGCCGCGATCGACCTCCATTGGCCGCGGTTCGCGGCCGGCCTTGGATTCCGCCGCGCCGCGCCGCGCCGAGCCGTCCGTGTCCGCGCGCCCGCGCTCGATTCGCGGGCTGCGCCTGCGGCGGCCGATCTCAGGGATGGAGGCGGAGAAGATGAAGACCGGCTGCGAGAGCTTGTTCTCGGAGAGCGAGCGGAGCTCATGCCGTCATCTCTCCGCCCGTGGGAGGGACCCAGCTATGGCTGCCACATACGGCGAGCGAGTGAGCCTGCGAGAGCGCGACCGTGAGCCGTGGAGACCCGGAGGCTCGCTCTGGGTCGGCCTGCAGCAGCCAGCAGCGGCAGCTGCCGGCCGCTGCCGCGACCTCCGACACTCGCGAGTCCGGGACGATGACGCCGCTGCCGCCGCCGCGTTCATCCATTCCATTCCATCCCTTTCCATTCCTTTCCTTTCCTGCGACCCGCGCCCGCTGTCGCCTCTGCGCCCGCGCTCGCGGACGGGCCAGCGCCGCGTCCGCCGCGGAGAGGAGGTGAGAGCGCGGCGCAGAGAGGGCTCTGCCGACGCGCGGGCGGTCGCCGCGGCAGGCATCTTCGTTCTTGGCCTGGGCCATCCTTTGCAAAACGTCGCTCCATGGGCGGCGGCCTCGAGCCCGTCCCTCCGCGCGCCGCAGCTGCCGCGGGACGCACGCGACGGCGAGCGAGGGCCGAACGCGCGGCGAGGCGCCGCAGCGCGATCTTGGGAGCTCGCGTTCAGCCCTCCGAGCGAGGGCAAGAAGACCGCGACGGCACGAAGACCGCGACGGCGAGACCTCTCTGCAGCTCCAGCAGCTGCTCTATAGCATCCAAGGCTCGCTCGATCTGTCGTTCTCCTGCTGCTGCACGCCGCGCCGCCGCGTGCATGATCGGTCACGGAGCGAGGGCCGCGGCGTGCGACGGGCCTCGAAGCGCGTATCCCGCACCAAGATCATGATTTTGCAGGCTCGACCTTCGACATCGAAATCCATTACAGGCAGGCCTGGCCTGGGCTTCCTCCCGCATCCGTGCGACCCGCGGGCTCCCAGTGTCCGTGCCAGCCAGCAGCAGCCACGCACCGCTGCAGCGGCGTGTGCTCCTGCCGCAGTTCGGCCAGCCAGGCAGCTGCAGGCATTCGCATTCGCGCGTTGGTTGCAGCTGGCAGTAGCTGCGGCCACTTGCTTGGCGTTGCCACGAAAGTTGGCGACGGGCCGTGTCTGTTTGGGCACGCCGGAGGCGAGGAGCAGCAGCTCAAGATTCGGCAAAAGCCAAGGCGGCCCGCCCCCGCGCCGCCCACACACAGAGGGTCGCGTGGGGGCCGTGTGGGCAGTCGCGCGCCCCACCGCCCCCCTCTCGCGGTGGGTTTCCGAGTCGGGTGGCGGGCGGCTTTCTTGCTTGTTTGCCTGGGTTAGTTCCACCCGCGATGCGACGACGGACGTCTCGCCTCCGCCTGAACTTTCTCTCTCTCTCTCTCTCCCCCTCCCTCCCTCCGTCCCAGCCACTCAAAAACTTTCCCCCTCTTCCCCTCTTCCTCGGCGCGGAACGCGAGTGGCGCGGAGCGGGCGTGACACGCACTCGCCGCGCGGTGCAGCGGAGACGCCCGCTGCCCGTCTTGCGGCGGCCTTGCGGTCGCTTGCGATTTTGATTTCTTTTTCAGGCATGCTCTTTGCATTGGACTTTTACATTAACAAAAAATGGCTATGGCTGAACACGGACGGCCCGCATCGCGCCGACTACAATTTGATCAATAAACATTTTGCAGCTGCAGCTGCAGGCAGCTGCAGCCGCAGCAATTGCTTTGCGGAGTTCTTCTGTGTGGTGGAAGATGAAGAAAGATTCTGCTCTTCGTTTCGTTTCGTTTCGTTTCGGCGCGGCTGCGGCGGCTGCGGCTGCGGCTACAGTCTCCACGGCTCGCCACTGGCACGCCTGGCCGGTCGCGTCGCTGGTCTGCTCCGCGGCATCGACTTCGAGATTCGATGCGTTGAGTCCATCGATCCACCCATCGATCAATCATCCACTGGCCACGCTCGGTCAGTCGGTCGGCCGGTCGGTCGCCCTGGTTTGCTTGTTTTCTCATGACGCGCCAAAGAGCTTGATCGGCGTTGGCCCTCTCGCTCGCTCGCTCGCTCGATCGATCGCTCGCTCGCTCGCTCGGCCGCGCACTTCTACGAGCCTCTCTGGGAGTGATGCGGTCGTCGCAAGTACGAAACGGATTGAAACGCCGCGTCGCTCTGGCAACCGCCGAGCTGAGTGGCGGCCACGGCCAGCCTGCTGCTAGCTACTGCTGGCTGCTGCAGCTGCTGCTGCTGCTGCTGCAGCGTGACGGAGGCCGACGCACCGCGGCCGCCTGCACGCCGCCGGTCTAAAGGTCACTCGGCTCTCTGCGAAGAAGGGAGGAAGAAGGAAGGGACGCGCCACTCATGACTCATTTACTACCTAGCCTCCCGTGCCGCCGAAGCGAGGCCCTCCCTGCTTTTCTCGCTTCTGCCCTTCCGCCACCTGGCGGTCGGCCTGTGCGCCTCTTCGCGGCTCCGTCCGGCTGCTGGATGGCTGGAGTGGGGTCGGGGGCGGAGGCAAGGAGGGCACCAGAGGGGCGAGCGGCGACAGCGCGAGGCACAATGCAGCCGCAGCCGCGCTTGTCTTGTGTGTCGGTCGCCTCGCGTCGCCCTCGCCTAGCTAGCTCGAGGCCATTCTCCACTGCAGGGGAACCTGACCCCCTCCCTCCTTTACACTGCGGGGTCACTTCTCCGGTCATTGGTGGAGATAAAACAAACCTCCCACACATTTTTACGCGACGCGATGCGATGCGACGTGAAGCCTCCCTCCCTCCATTCCTCTCCCCCCTGGGTGGCTGGCCACTCCCATCGGCCGCGGCTTCTCGCGATCACCGCGGCAGGAAGCCGATCGGGCCCCGGCCGGCGGCCGACAGCGGCAGCGGCCTGCGACAGATTCTCTCCGGCCCGATTCCTCAATCAAGCGATCACTGGCGGCCACCGAGCCATCGACTAGCAGCTGCTGCTGCGGGTCGCCATCGCGCCTTGGCATGGTAAGTGCTGCGAAACAAAACGGAACGTAGCCTGCGGCCACTGCGCTCCGTGTGTGTGCTGCGGCGATTACTGTGGGTCGGGTTCAATTCTGGGCGCGATCAGGAAGAAGTGACGCAGCACTTTCGGCTAGCGCGTTCACAACCTGACGTTCCTGTCAGTCCTTGCGCCCTTCCGCGCGTACCGCCGCCGCCGTTGCTGCGCGTTCCGCAGCCGTCCTCCTTTCGTCCCTTCCTCATTTCATCGCTCGAGCCGACCCTTGCTTGCCTCCGTCCCCGCGCGTGCGTCCTGGCGCGTGATTCCAATCCCCCTCTCCTGGCAGACAACCACGTGGCCCGGCTGCCCGCGCTCCGTCTCGCTCCGTACCGCTGGATCTCGTGCAGCAAGGCAAGTGAAGCTTGCTAGCTAGCTAGCTAGCTACGTACCTAGCCGTAGCGACCACCCAGAGGCGACTTGCGACCACAAGCGTGCGTGCGGACCAAAGAGGGGTTGAACGCGGCCTTTTTTTTATTATCACCAATGTAAAGCGAGCCAAGCTGCCGTGCTGGTCTCCGTTGCGCTGCCGTCACGCCCTGGCTGGCTGGCAGAGCCTGGCCGACCGACCGACCGGCCGACCTACTCCCCACGGGACGATCTCCTCTCCTCTCCGCGTCGCTTTCTGCGGTGCGCTGCTCGTTGCGCCTCGCCCCGTTTCAATTCCCTGCCTCTTCTCCTCCCCCGTCCAAGCACGCCACGGCCTCCGCTCTGCAGGCAGCTGCAGCTGCACCGTGCGCGATCGGTCCTCCCGCCTCGCCTCACCTCGCCTCGCCTCGCCTCGCCGCCTCCTCGCCGTCGCGCCATACCGCCGCTCCCTGGCCGCCAGGATCGCGACCGTCTCCAGCCTCTCGCTTCGTTTCTTCCCTTCGCCGCCTCCTTTCTCCTCGCGCGCCTGGACCGGCTCGACCCGCCCCGGTCGATCCACCGCCGGTCGATCCACCGCCATCGCCGGTCGGCCAGCCAGTCCCCGCAAGGCGAGGCCGCTTTCGCGTCGCTTCCCGCGCACCTCCTGCGCGGCCGCGTCCTCGCTCTCGCGGGCGGCGCGGCGGTACGGGAAGCGCGGAGAGGAGAGGCGAGCAGAGGCGAGGAGCCGGGCGAGTGCTCAGCGAAGGCCGCGCCGTAGCAGCCCCGCGGGAGCGCGCGTGCCCGGGCGGGGGGGAGAAAGAAGGACGTCGGGCGGATCGACGCGGCTGCTTCTATTCGCGTCGCTCCCTCCCTCCCTCCTTTCTTCCCGCCGCCTCCGCACCGCTGCGCTTACGGTGGCGGCTCGCTAGCGCCGGCGGGAGGAGAGGACAGGGATCAAAGGAGCTCGCGCCACCTCAGCCACCTCAGGCCGGCGTGGGAGAGTTGGCTGCTGGCTGCTGCTGGCGGCAGCGGCGCGTGCGGGACGCTGACGCCTGCGGTACGCGACGCGATCCCCTGCTTCCCTGCTTCCTTCCATGCTTCGTCTTGGTAGCCGAGCGACGCCGCGCGGGTTGTTGACTCGGAAGCGGCCGCGCCATCCCTCCCTCCTTCCCTCCTTCCCCTCCCTCCCCGGATCGGCGCTGCTCAAGGATACGGAGTGCGCCATGCTTTCATGCTTTCATCCTTCCTTGCTCGTTTCGCTCCCCTCCCTCCCTAGCTTCCTTGGGCCGCGGCGTTCCTGATCGAAGGGACGAGGGATGAGGCAAAGAAAGGAGCAGCCATGGCAGCAGGATTCCAGCGATGGCGGCCATCCAGCGATCGACGCGGGTCGATGCGGGCGACAAAGTGATCGCCGTCCATCCACGTGGCCAATGAACGAACGACCGACCGACCAGCGAGGCGACCGACAGCGGCAGCGGCCGTGTCTTTCGCCACGGAGAGGGATGGAGGGAGGATACCGCCTGCTCTCCCGCGCCTTCCTTGCTTCCTTCCTTGCTTCCTTCCTTGCTTGCTTCCTCTTTTCCGCGTCATTCCTGCCTTCCTGTCCCTTTCGAGTTGCAGTTGCTCCTTCCTACTCTTTCCTTCCTTCCCCACGCGCGTGCCCTCGAGAGCACCGGCGACAGCGACCTGCTGGCCGGCGACTGCGACAGGCAGCTAGTTAGTTGCCAGGCTGCTACTTGCGATACTACCTGCTGCTGCTGCATGGGCTGCCCAGGCTGCCCAGGCGCGGCGCGCGCGACGCGGAGGCAGCTCCAGAAAGAACCTGCCTGCCAGCGCTGCGTGGAAAGGCGCGGACGGTACCAAGACGGTGGCAGCAAGCGCTGCAGTCACTGTCTGCCCCGCCAGCGAGCGGCCGCACCGGCGCAGGGCGCGGGCTTCTCTTCAGCGTCGCGCGAGGGACTGGCGGCAACTCCCGGCCGCTGAGGAGAATGGAAAGGAAAGGCCGCAGAGGCCTTTCGCCTCGCCTCGCCTCGCCTCGCCTCGCCTCGCCTCGCCGCGCCGGGAGAAAGAAAGAAAGAAAGAAAGAAAGGCGTTGGCAGGGTGTCGTTGCGCTGGCCGCACCGCGCCGCGTCCCCCCTGGACGGAGATAGGGGGGCTCTTGGCTGCGGGCAGAGAGGCCGCAAAATCAGTGGCCGTGTCGGCGGCGGGGAGGGACGGAGGGGACGCGTGTGGGGCGCGCGTGAGGGGAAGTGGGGGAAAAGGGAGAGAGGCGCCCGGCGGATTGACCGAGGCGCGGAACGTCGACACTCTGACCCGAGTCGGCGGACGCGGTTTGCGCCTGCCTGGCCTGCAGCTGCAGAGCTTACTTGGCGCCAGCGCGTCATCGGTTCGTTTCTTTGCTGGCGTCTCCCAGGCCCCGCAGCTCGAGGCCTCGGACGCGTCGATGGTAGCGCGAACGGCCCACACCACCGTACTGTGGGCAGGCACCGGAGGCCTTGTCCCCGACACACGTCTCGGCGCCGCGCTCTTTCTTCGGCCCTCCTCCCCGCGGCCGTCCGCAAGGCCTCGCGGTGCCTGCTACGACTTCTCGCGCCGTGCGTTGCTCGTCCTCCTCCTCGCGGCCACAAAACTCAATTATACAGCCAGGTTGGCTGCTGCTGCAGGCAACCGCGGCCTTTGTTTTCCAGACAGCAAGAGCACTGTCGCGAAGCTGCGCAGCTGCAGAAGCTGCGGTAGAAGATGCTGCGTCTTGCTTCTTCTCGCGTCCCGCCCTCGCCCGTCGGCTCGAGTGCGGCTGCTGTCCGTGGCGGCCGTCTTCCGCGCGGAGAGCTCGACGTGCGGCCGCCGTCGCGACGGACGAAGCGAGGGAGAGCTGTCTGGCTGGGCCGGTGGCGGCGACCTGACGAGAAAGCCGGGCGGCTGGCGGGTGGTCGGGTGAGTGGCTGGGCGGCTGCCTGCCCCTGTTTCCTGCTTTCTTGCTTGCCTTATTATATTTATTTTTTTTCTCTCTTGCGTTCTTTGTTGCTTCTTGTTTCCTTTCTTGTTTCCTTCCTTTCTCTGCTTGCTGGCCGGTGTGGCGCTGGTCACTTAATCACTCGTTCACAGGCGGACGCATTGCCAACTTGACC
Organism: Aurantiochytrium sp. KH105; assembly: GCA_003116975.1. Classification (NCBI taxonomy): domain Eukaryota; class Bigyra; order Thraustochytrida; family Thraustochytriidae; genus Aurantiochytrium; species Aurantiochytrium sp. KH105. The sequence continues at coordinate 89,801 of BGKB01000141.1, forward strand.
GTTGCGGATCCCGATCCCACACTGCACCCGCAGCGCTTGGCTCGACGGTGCAGACTGGGAACGATCGTTTGATGCATTGGCTGGTTGGATTGTTGATTGCCTGACTGGTGTTTTGATCGATTCAAGTATGGAAGTTTGAGTGATCGATCGATTGGACGGCTAGTAAAGGATAGAACCGGCAGGCTGGCTTGCAGGCGGGCGGGTGGAGCGAGCACCCGCGCAGCTCGTCCGTTCGCTCCTTCCTTCCTTCCTTCCTTCCTTCCTTCCTTCCTTCCTTCTTTCGGGGTGCGACCTGCCTAGCCAGTTGGCCGGAGCCGCGTGGAGCCTCCAGAGCGTGTATCGCGGATCATGTGCAAGCGTCGCTGTCGGTCGCTGTCGGTCGGTCGGCCGGGCAGGCGGGCGGGCAAGAATGCAGGCAAGCAGCTGCAGGCAAGCAGGCACAGGAAATCAATATGCCTAGTGAGCTCGGTTGGCTGCGGCCACGGCTGGGGGGACGCTCCGTTGCTTTGGTCTTTCGCTCCCCGCAGCGCCCAGCACGGCACTGTGGCCCTGCCGCGCAGCTGCTGCAGACACGCTCTCCCCACAGCGGCGCAGCGCCCATCTCGGTCAGGCACTCAGGCTGCCTGCTCAGACGGCCAGCATGGTGTCGTTCGCGCCTTCTTTGTTTGTTTGTTTGTTTGTTTGTTTGTTTGTTTGTTTGTTTGTTTGTTTGTTTGTTTGTTTGTTTGTTTGTTTGTTTGTTTGTTTGTTTGTTTGTTTGTTTGTTTGTTTGTTTGTTTGTTTGTTTGTTTGTTTGTTTGTTTGTTTGTTTGTTTGTTTGTTTGTTTGTTTGTTCGTCTGTCGCCCGCCAGCCGCCCGCTACCGCTTTCTCGGCCCCGGTTCGGCGGCCGCGCGGCCTCGGAGCGGCGCCGTGAAATGGCCTGGCCGGGCGCGCCCTCGCGTTCCCTGCCTCGCGCTGCGCGAGACTGGCGCCGCGAAACCGTTCCAAATGCGTGCTTGCCTGCCCGCTTACCGCCACTCTTTCTTTCTTTCTTTCTTTCTTTCTTTCAAATTCTTCTCTTGTTTTTTATTATAATTTCTTTCATCTTTCTTTCTTTCTTTGCTTTCCTTTCCTTTCCTTTCTTTCCTCGCGTTTCTCTCTTTCACTTCGGTCTCGCGTCCACTCGTCTCGCGTGGTCGTCCCGAGTCCGCGCGCCGGGCTTCCTCCTCTCTCCGCCGCCGGCCTGCTCCCGCCGCCGCCGCGCGGACTCCACGGCGCGCGCCCTTTTGCCGCCGATGGCGCACGCCAGATCTGGCAGTGGCTGGCTGGCTGGCTGGCTGGCTGGCTAGGAGGGAGCAGAACGGAGAAAGGAGGCACTCGTGCACGCTCTGATCACTCGCGACAAGGCGCTGCGTTTCAAGTGGTGCTGATCGATCGATCGATCGATCGATCGATCGATCGATTGAGAGGTCCGAGCAGAGGCGGGAAAAGAAAGGCTTGCATCAGCATCCTCACTAGCCAGAGGAATCTGGCGCGCTCGCTCACGGCTCGGCCGGCTGGCTGCCTGGCTGCCTGGCCAAAATCAAGCAAGCGAGGACCGAGGAAGAGGAGAGCCTCGCCGCGGGTGGAATTTGAGGCCTTTCTTTTTTGTTTCGTTTTCCCTTTTGGCTTTTCGTTTGTTATTTTTTTAGTTGGTTGGTTGCAAGTTTTGCTTTCGAGTTCAGGCGAGGTTGGCGATTTCTTTTTCTGGCTGAGCATTCTTTGTTTTACTTTACTTTACTTTACATTCTTTTCTTTTCTTTTCTTTTTTCTTTTGTTGCTTCGCATGCGTGGCGTTTCCTTGTCCTTGCTCCACAGCGCACTCTTTCCTTGCATTTTATAAGCCTACTTGCATTTTTTTTTGTTGCTGCTGCTCTGCACTGCACTGCGCTTGTCGATTTACATTTGCCATGGTTGATCGGCTGGCGCGGCTGCGGTTCGGATTCCCATGGATCAAGTAACCAGCCAGCCAGCCAGCCAGCAAGTCAGCAAGCCAACCAAACAATCGAATCGGATCGATCGATGGATTGAGTGATCGTCGCCAAGCCCTCGTCTCATCTCCTTTCGTCGCCTTTCGTTTTTCTCAGGGTCACTCGGTGGGTGCCCGCCCATCCGTCTTATTACGATTGTCATTTTCTTTCAATCCACCAACCGCATGCACCGTCGTATAGTAAATGCACGCAGGCGCGTAATGCCAAGGCCGAGCGAGCCCGAGCCGCCACCAACCAACCCACCCACCCTCCAACCAACCAGGAAACAGAAAAGAAACCAAGCTGCAAGCACGAAAGCGCTGCGCTCTCGCGCCGCGGTCTCGCGCACCTGCTGCGAGCCTTTCCTGGTTCTCTCCCTCCTCCCTCCCTCTCTCCGTCCAACTCTTCCCCCCTCTCTCCCTCCCTCCCTCCCTCCCTGGCCGGCCCGCCGATCGCCCGCCTGCTCCGGTCGGCCGGCCGGCCGCCTCATTCTGCACTTGCGGCGGCGGGAATCCGACTGGCGGGCGCCCATTCCGCACTTGCGGCGGCGGCGCCTCCTTCCCCCTCCCTCCCTCCTCCGGCTCGGCTCGCTCCTGGAAGGCGTGACGCGCCAGAGAGGCCCGGTAACCTCTTTCGCATTTCCCGCCGGCTGCGGAAAGGCGGGGAATAGAGACAGACAGACAGACAGACAGACAGACAGACAGACGGGAGGAGGAAAAGAAAGAAAGAAGGAAAGAAAGGAAAGAAAGAAAGAAAGAAAGAAGGCGAGGAGGCGAGAAAGCGAGGCGAGGCAAGGCAAAGCAAATCGAGAGCAGCAGCGCGCCCGCGGCACGGAGCGCGGCCAGGCAGCCAGGCAGCGAGCGAGCGAGCGAGCGAGCGAGCGAGCGGAGGCCACGCGCAGCGCGGCGCGGCGCGGCGCGGCGAGGCCCGAAGCGCGGCGCAGAGCGCGGCGTGCGGAGTCGCGCGGCGGCGGCGCAGGCATTTTGCGGCATCGACGCGAACAGCGAGCAAGAAAGGCGGGAGAAAGAAAGAAACCTCGGCGAGCTAACGCGACGCGCGGGAGCCAAGAAGCGCGGCGCGAGGCGCGGCGCAGAGTGACGAGCGTGCGCGCGAGCGGAGGCGCGGCGCGTGCAGGCGGGCTGGCTGGCCAGCGAGCGAGCGGGCGAGCGAGCACACGCGCGTGCAGCGCGAGAGAGAGCCGCGGCGGCGTCACGCAGAGCGGTTGTCGCGAGCAAGCGCCAATAGCGCACAAAGAGTCTCGCCTCGCAGCTCCGCTTCCGCTTGCTGACGCAGCGCCGACGCGGCAGCCTCGCAAGCACGCACGCAAGCACGCAAGCGAGCAGGCCAAGCCCGCGCATCGAGCGCGATCGATCGCCTCGCTTTCCAGTGCCCTGCGCGCGTTCATTCATTCGTTCGTTCATTCGTTCATTTCGAGCCAACCCGAGCAGGCAGCACCTGCAAAACCAATTCGATCGATTCAACCCGAGCCCAGCACACTAGAGCAAGGTAGCCAAGCCAAGCCAAGCCAAGCCAAGCCAAAGCAAAGCAGGAAGGCGGAACGGAGCACGGGCGCAGCGTCTCGACCGGTCCGGGTTTCCTCGGCTCTTGTGCGCGGCGCGTCTTCCTCTTCGGCGTGGCCAGCTAGCTACGAGCTAACGAGCTAACTAACTACCTGGCCGGCCAGCGCGCTAGCTAGCTAGCTAGCTAGCTAGCGAGTAGCACACACGCAGACACCGCGGCGGGTCTCGAGGTCTCCGGCGCCGCTGCTGTTGGAAAGAAGGCGCGAGGGCGGGCAAGCCGCATCCGAGACACCTTCGTCCATCCATCCATCCATCCATCCATCCAGCCTGCCAGCCTTTCCTCCCTTCCGCCGGAGCAGAGAGGCAAAGCAGAGCGGAGCAGGCGGCCAGGGCGGCGCCCGAGGCAAAGCAGCTGCGACCCACGCTCCCTCTCTGTCGCAGTCTACTGTGGCGCGCGAGGCGCGGGAAAGAAAGAAAGAAAGAAAGAAAGAAATAAGAAGGGCAAGCAAGGCGCAGCAGGGCGGAGCAGCAGCGGTATCTTTGCCGCCGCTTGTTTCCCTTCGGTCGAGCGGCGCCCCGTCCGTCTGTCTGTCAGTCAGTCAGTCTGTCTGTCTGTCTGTCTGTCTGTGTCTGTCTCGGCCGCGTTCGCGCCGGGCGGCCAAGTGCAGCGAAGTAAGCAGCTGCTCGCGCGAGCCGAACCGACGCGAGCCGCGCCGCGCAGCGCAGGCAAACCGCGATCCCGATCGTGCGGGGCGAGGCGAGGGAGGCGGGAGCCGCACAGCCGCAGCCGGGCGGGCGGTCGGTTGACTCGGTCGTTCGTTCAATCCTCGCGCGCACTCCCCAGCGCATCCCATCCCCCCTAGACAGGCTGCCTGCCTGACCGCGGCAAGTCCACTTTGGTCGACACGGCGCAGGCCAGCCAGGCCAATCCATCCGTCCATCCGATCCATCCACTCCAGCCCCGCGGGCGACGCACGCAGGCAGCCTCGAGCAGAGCGGAGCTCGGGGCAGAGAGGGCAGGCGAGGCCTCGACGCGACGCGGCTCGGCGCAGCTGAGGCAGGCAGGAAAGCAGGCAAGCAGCGGCACCTGGAAGCAGGCGAGCAGGCTTGCACAGCCAGCCAGCCAGCCAGCCTCGCTCGCTCCGCTTGCTCGCGTCGCGTTCTTTCTTTCTCTCGGTCGATCGCTCGGTCGCTCGCCCGCTCGATCAGGCGGTCGCTCGCGCGCGCACATCAGCCCGTCGGGTCGCGTGTGCTCGCGCAGGCCGCGCCCGCGTCCACCGCCCGCCTCCCGCGCGAGAGAGAGCGAAGAGCGAGCGCGCGAGCGAGTGAGGGGCCCGCACGCCCGCCTGTCTTTCACCGCGCAGGCAGGCTCAGGACACTCGGCTGCCGCGGCGGGGAGGAAGGAGGAAGGAAGGAGCGCAGAGGGAGGGAGAGAGAGACTGGGGGGCCGGCGCTCAGGGACTCGGCGCACGGACGCGGAGAGAGAGAGAGAGAGAGAGAGCAGATCGGCGGAGCGGCGATCGCTCGAGCCCAGCAGACGCCGAAAGCACGCAAGGACGCGAGCAAGCCAGCAAGCCGCGGCAGGCAGGCCGGCAGGACGGCGAGGGAGCGCAGCGCGCAGGCGCGCAGGCGAGGGAGGAGAGAGTCGCGCGCGCAGCGGAAGATGTGCAAGGCCGCGCGCGAGATGAGACACGAAGTTCTTTGCGTCACGCTCGGCAAGAAGCAGCAGCAGCAGCAAGAGGCCAAGATGCACGTGCGCAGCCAGCAGCAGCAGATCATCCTGCAAAAGCTGGGGCCCGCGCAGATTCACAGACTCGCAGCGCTCGCGCAGGAAATGAGTGCCAACAACAATAATAACCAATACAAGAACAACAACAACACAACGCGCCTCGCGCGGCGGACGCGAAGGCTAGAAGAGCCGTCGCGACCACCATCACCATCACAGGCACTCCCGCCAGCAACAGAAACAAAATCCAGCAGCGACGACGAAGACGAGCAAAATGAAAACAACAAAAACGTACAGCACATGCAGCAACAGCAGCAGCAACGCCCCGTCGCAAGTACATCAAAACCCACCCGGAAACACGCACAGCGCAATGCCAGCGCAACAAAACAGGCACAGAAAAGCCCGCGACGCACCGTCTTTGTCGAGGACGTCACCGTCATCGAGTATGACCTCAGCGACGAGGAGCGCATGGACAAACGCCAAGCGTTCCGCGCCATCGGCAGACGCAGGCACATGAAGCGCCTGCGCCCCGACTTCAAGGACATGCCCAACGACGAGTTCGGCGAAATGATGTTCGCGAGCAACTCGTGGCGCTGCGATAAACCTGCACACTCCGAAACGCCGCCCACGCCCATCAACGTACAGTACGCGTCCGGAGTGTCTTCAGCAGCCCGCATTTCCCCACCCTCGAACTCGAACTCGCCAAACTCGCCGCTCTTTCTCAATGGCGCACAATCCCACAATGCCACCTCCTCGCAGCGAGCGCGCACACCGCTGCAGGGCCATGCGCGCCGCAACCAGCACTACCCTCAAATCAGGAGGGCCACAAATGTCACACGCGTCAACAGCCACTCGCTTGCCAAGCGCAAGCGCGCCGCCTCCGACGTCTCGTACTGGGACATGTTTCTCGCCACCATTCTCTTCATCAAGCTTCTTGCGACGGTCGTCTTGTCCACGGCCGGCCGGAGCAACACGGAAGAACACCCTTCTCGCAAATCTGTCACCTACTCATGAGCATGTATAAGCGCAACAATTTTGATGTTTTACAAAAAAAACAACCCCACCTTTCCTTCTTGGCCGAATCGCGCGCGCGCGCGTGCATGTATCGAGCTTCCCCATTCTCCCCCCCCCCCCCCCCCCCAAAAAAAATAAAATCTTTCGCAGGGTCAAAGTCATCTTTTTGTTTTATTTTATACTGACTGGAACACAACTCCATTCGCTTCTCAAGAAGTAAGCCAAGGCTGCAGCTCCACCACCGATAAGCCGCCACCGTAAGCGCGACTCATACCTGTATCGGCGAGCACCAGTCTCCCTTCGCAACGAATCGTCGGCCGACCCGTTTGCTGCACCGTATGTCCAACGAGCATACGATGCGCTTTCAAAGAAGAAAGCATCTGGTACAACTCGGCACACACTTCCCTCTCATTCGGCTCAGCGTATCGCCGCGTCCAGAGCAAACCCTGTCCAAGAAGCAGCTTATTTGTCACACTATGCCGCTGCACCTGACGCTCGCTCGAGCCCATCAACAGCTGACGCACATCCTTGTTGATATCACTCACAGAGTGCGTGGAGGCCAACCACGCAGGCACCCCCGCGTGCGCAAAAATCGTCGTAAAAGCAGTGCCTTTGAAGCTCTCCTCCTCATTCTCTTCCTCCGGAGAACCACCAGCAGCAGCAGCAGCACCACCACCACCAGGGCTATTTTTGTAAGAGTAATCGTCTTCAGCAGGATCGGCCTCCACGTCAAGCTGCGTCACACGGGCCGCCACGGGGAGCGCACGCAAAAAGTCTCCGAGCGAAGATCCGGCACCTAGCTTGCGTCGTCGCGCCGCAATCCCGCCAAATTGCGCTGTCTCCTGCGCGTCCGCGTACCTCAAATCTCCGGCGAGGTTCATGAGCTCATGATTCCCCAAAAGCTGCACCACGCAGCCCCCGGCTTCGACCGCCTCGGACCGCAATCGAGAAAGCCATTCAAAAATGCGCACCGTGTCCGGCCCGCGGTCAATGATGTCCCCCGTCTGCACCAGCACCGCGTCGCCGCCCGCCCAGTGCCGCTCCTCGGCCCGTGGGCCCGGCGTCACGAGGCCCGCCAGCTCCAAGGCCTGTTCGAGCCGCTCGAGGTCCCCATGGACATCTGCGACCGCCACCACGCGCGAGGACGTTACCACGCGGTCTGCCTCGCACACCACGACGCCTCTGCCTCCCGTAGCGACCTCCTCGCGCTGCACGCAAGCGCGCGACCCCGCGGCGGCACCGGCTTCGTGGCATTCCTCCAGACTGGCCGACGCAAGATATGCTTGCAGACCCAGCGCCACGACGCTCAGCACAACCACAAAGGACAACATCGCCGCCATCGACGCGCCTACCGCGACGTTGCCCTCTCCACGCCGCCCCGCGCGCTCGCGAGGCTTCCGATACCTTTCCATCGGGCTTTGCATTCGTTCGTTCTCCCTTGTCTCGCCTTGTCCGGTGAGTTTTGGGCCAACTTTGATAACATAAACTTGTCCTTCAATTCGAGCTTCAAGTTGAACAAGTGCAACCTAAACCAAAGCCCCGAAACTTGGATGTAAAGAGAGCCACGCATCACGCGCCGCGCGAAGCTTCGCATTTCATGGGTTCAAAAGTCCCTCACACCGCATTTGCAATATATGAAACGCCCTCAAAAAATCGAAAAGGAACACCATTGACGAGAACCCACTGTTATTTGGATCATGCGCAAGCCTTAATTAGGCCTGTGTCCGCGTAAAGCTTTGTTCAATTTCAAAGTTGCAATGCTGGAGCATTCTCTGAGAGTCTCTATCGATCACGTCAAGCCAGCAAAGCAGGCCACATAAAGTCAAAGTTCCGGCTCGAGCCGAGCAAAGAATCGTCAACATAATTTACTCGCACATGAAATTGGAGTGTACTGACTGTGAACGTGGAAATATGTAGCAGCCTTTGATTGCTTTCGATCGCAATGATCGGCGCTGGGGGTAAATAAAAAGTAGAAAGAGCAAAATAAGTGAGCAACTTGAGTCGTTTCGTTGCAATGGGCGCGCAAAAATGAAATAACACGTTGACCATTTTGTCATCGAGTCGTCGCCGTAAAAACGGGAAGCACGTCGACTGTCATAAGTCGTGCGCGCGCGCGAGGTCGAGGTTGCTGAGCCCTCTCAGATCGCTCGGGTCGTGGGTCGTTGCAGCGATCTGATTCGTCCGACCGCACAAGCTTGTGCTCAGGTCTGCTTGAAGGAGGCATCTTATAAAAAAGAAAAGAAATGAAGGAACTTGAAGAAAAAGGACGACTGCTCTCTCACCTCAAATTCTTTGCGTGGTCTAGCCTTGCTTTGCTTTGCTCTGCTCTGCTTCCCTCTCCTCTGCTTTGCTTTCGCTTCTAGCTTTCTGCGTGTTCTGCTTGGGGAAATCGGTTGGGGGTTTGCTTTCGCAGATTGCTTGCCCCCGCTCCACAGCAAAAGCAGCTTGCTTCCCAGGCAAAGCTATCTGCAGTCGCGGTGCCTCCCACCCCGGAGAATTCAACAGTATTCGGACACTTTTTCGCCCCTACGCTGGCAGGAATGCAGGCGGTGTACTCAAACGATGGCATAGTATCATACTATACTGGTACACGTAAATCAAAAAATGGATTCCAGGCATGACCACATCCGTCCATGCTTCTTCCAACACCTAACCTCGTTGTGGCATGTCCAATCTTCCGAGCTGGCGCGATCGAGCACAATTGGCTCAACCAGACGTGACATGCATTCAAAGTGGATACCGTTGGATAACAAGGAGCCTGGTCAAGGCTTCCTAGAGATGCTCACATCTTTTTGCGCTAGAGCAATCCGTTACCCGGTGAAATAGACAAATCGAACGCCATGCTCCGCGCCGCGGGCGCCCTGAAATGCCGCTCCTTGGCGCGGTCTCACTGAACACTCCACTTCGCCCGTCTGCTTTTCCTCCCGTCTTTCCTTCCAGCGATCTGGCGTGAACAACATCGGACCCGACGACCCCAGTGCATGCATGATTGGCGCATGGTTGGTGCTCAGGGCACCATCAGGAAACAGACCGAACACGACGCCAAGTCCAACGGAATGTGTGGCTACCGTCACCTCATCTCTCTGTTTGCTCTGAGGCGCTGTCGTTTCTGTTCGTTTCACTGGTAGCAACATCTACACCTGTCTCTGTTCATGCATAAATGGTCCTCAGGGCACCATCAGGAAACAGACCGAACATGACGCCAAGTCCAACGGAATGTGTGGCTACCGTCACCTCATCTCTCTGTTTGCTCTGAGGCTCTGTCGTTTATGTTCGTTTCACTGGTAGCAACATCTACACCTGTCTCTGCTTAGCTATACCACACTGGAGGTCGGTTTGCTGGTGGGGCGACATACGCGACGGCTCCATGAGTGGCGCGCACACAACAGAGCGCATGCCTGCGATCGCAAGACGTGCGTTCCGTTTCTGTACAACAGCATCATGAAACTTCTGGCTCCCACGTAACGCAGACGAACTGCTGCCCAGGGACGTTTTGGAGTGAACAAGCAAAGCGTGGACGACGCGCTACAATGAAAGCAGCAGCTTTTCTCATGCGCCCCACCCACACAACAAGAGAAGCACTTCTGGTTGTCTGTCTCATCATGATGGAATGCTTTATCGATAAAAGAATGTTTATTTGTTGTAGCTAGAGAGAGTCGCCATTTACATTCGGAAGGCTCGCTGGAAAAGATCCGGCTGGACCCAGTTGTACGCGCTGCGATTCAGATACTTGGCAGCAAGACTTGCCTGCACATGAGCAAGCGCTTCGGCATCCTGCGCATTGAGCTGTTTTGGCGGATCTACCTTGCTATGACCCGAGCTATAATGCTTCTTGAGCTGCTCGAGCGCATGGGGGGCGTTCACCAGCGACTCGAGGTAGCGCAGTTGCGTGTACAGGGTTGATGGACGGTATTCGGGCACCAGCTGCAATCGACGGCCGTGCAAGGTGAAAGAACGCCCCACGACAGACTGCTGGCGCGTGCGCAGGTCCGCCGAAGGGTCGTCGGCCAAGAGCCATCCTTCATAGTACTTTTTCACCGCACGTCGTGCCGCCAAGTGAAGCTGGTTCGTCAGGTATGTCAAGTCCACAGGCTCGTCGCAGCGCGGGCACTGAAGACCTGACTTCGCTGCGTTACTCTGCTGCTGCTTCTCGGGCACGATCTTGGCAAGCTCCTGTGGAAGAGCAACAACGCCCAGAAAAGGGTGTTCCAGATCGCAACTTTCGCACGTCAGCGTGACACGGTCACACGCCTTAAACCTGTCAATGTCTGGCATATCCACAATGTTTAGCAAGTCCTCGTCGCCATGCGCGTCACCGTGTTGCGCACCGCCCTGAACCGAAGAGGGATCCAGACCGAGATGCTCGGCAATCTGGCCTGGCGAAAGTCCTTCAATCGGCTCGCACAGACGCCGCGTCGGTGGCACGACCTGCTGCTTCAAATACCAATCCACATCAAGTTCCAGAAGCTTCCACGGATCGTTTGTGACCTCCTCCGGATGAAACGCACGTTGCGCATAAGAGGCATTCGACGGAGGCGGTGTACGCGGCATCGGTTCCTCATTCTCCGGATCGTCCGCCTTTCCGCCACTCGTTTGGCCGTCTTCTGTCTTAAGGGCCTGCTTCTCCTTGAGTTCGCGCGCTTTGCTTTCATAGTCCTGGCGGGTCATTGTGCAAATGACGTACGGGATGTGATCGCCCACACTCACGGGTTTGTTCCTCGCGATCATGGCGAGCGCCACCTGCAGGTGCGGTTGGCTCTTAACATCAGGATAATCGCGAGGATTCTTGTTCAATCCCTTGGTGATGACAAACTTTTCAAGAGCCACAGAACGCGCCTTGATTTGCTCGTGCACGTCATCGAGACATTTGAGAATGCCTTCAACCACCTCATCGTAAGGTTTGCCCGAGAGAACATGGTCCAATACGCCATGACCAATGTCCTTGGACAGCTGGCACCAGTCACGACGCACGAGATCGAGACCCTTGGTCTCCTTTTCTTCCACAATCTGCTTTTCCCCATTCGGTCCCTTGACCTCCTTGATGGCCAGCGCTGCGTACTTTTTCTTCTTCAACAACAGCATTGTCTTGAATACGCCGTCCTGCTCGATCTCGAGCAGGTTGTACAGCTTGTTAATCTCTGCCTTGACGCGCTGCCCGATTCGGTTCACCTCTGCGAGATTCGTCGTACCCGTGTTGATCATGATCGAATCCGTGTCACCATACACGACATCGAGGCCCAGCTTGTCCTGCGCAATATTCACGGTATTTTGCAGAATCGAGCGGCCCTGCGACGTCACCAGCGCTGCGACGGGCCGCGCAAAGAATCGAAAGCCCTTAAAGCCGAGACATCCATACATTGAGTTGGCAGTCAACTTGAGTGCCTTTTGCCGAACGTCAAGCTGCTTGCGCTTGCTCGGATCGCGCTCCGACTTGAGCGCCTGCTTCACCAGACGACGCCGGTCAACCAGCGTCTTGATGAGCGATGGCAGAATTGCAAGGTCCGGAAACTTGGCGCGGTCGGGCAGGCCCGGAATTGCGTCCGGGTCCTCGGCGTCCACGTCCACGTCCGCAGCCCCACCTTCTTCCATATCCATGTCGTCGTCGCCGGCGCCAGTCTCCACTGCAGCAGCCGCGACCTCCAAATCTTCGAGGCCACCACTGCGCACCCGCTCCACGGTGGTGTAGCAAATGTTATACTCTTGAATGATCGAAGGGTACAGCGAGTTGAAGTCCAGCAGCAAAATGAACTTGTCGTACAAGCCCGTCTTGGGGTCCAAGACGAGACCACCATCGTACTTGGGCTTGCGCATCGCTGAACGCGAGACCGCGCCGCCCTTTTTGTTGTTTCCATTCGAGGATCCCTTCTTGGCTCCGCTCTTGCCGTCTCCACTGTCAGCGTACACCTTGTCGGGCAATACATAGCCCTGTCGCGAAAATTCGTGCAAGAGCAGGTGTTCGATGCGCTCGGCGCGACCGCCCGACAACGTCCGCGACCACAGATTGCCACCAAGGTTGCTCAGCTGTAGCGTCAGCGGGACAGCCTCGAGCTTGAACATGAGAGAGAGCGCTAGCCAAGCATCCTTCTCGTTGCGTTGTACAAGCTTCAGCAGCCAATCCTTGTCCTGGTAGTACTGTGGGACTTGCAGTGGTGTCACCTCGTGCCGCTCTACATTGAGCTGCGTGCGGCACAGCTCTTGCAGCGTGTAGCTACGCTGCCCGAGCAAGAGTTCGCGAGCGGTTGTGTACGTATCGAGCATCAAGCGTCCAGGCGTCAAGTTGGCGCTCGAATAAAAACCGCCCCCTGCACGACGCCCCGGCATGCGCGACATCTTGAGCCGGCCCATCTTGGACCACATGAGTCCTACATTCAGCTTGGACATGCGCGACAGCAGGACATCCATTTCAAAGTTGCGAATGTTGTGGCCAATGATCATGTCCGGGTCGTGTCGGTGCATTTGAACCATAAGAAAGCTCAGCAGAGCTCGCTCGCTCGCCTGCACAGAAATCTGCTTGCGAGACTTGGCCGCGTCCTTGAACCCAGCAGGGAAACCCGCGCCGCCATTCTCGCCTCGCACAATCGTGAACGCGCTGGCAAGACGCGGGTCCCCGTGCGCGGCTGTCTCGCTCACCACGTCGACGTTATCGCGAAGCAGACCGCTCACCACCATAATCTGGTGCTCGTGCGACTTGGGATCCACCCGTGTCTTGAGCGAGAGTGATAGCACACGAAGAGGCGGCGGTGGAGGCAATTTGATGGCTTCTCGGGCAACCTTAGTGTCGGCAGAGTCTCCGTCCTCGTCCTGGGTCCTTGCTTTTGCAGCTTCCTCGGCCTCGCGAACGAGAACGTCCTTTAGAGGGTGGATCGCCTTGGCTTCCTCGACGAAAAAGTTGTACTTGCACCACGAGGCCACGCGGTCCCTCGGACACTCGACATCGTAAATTCGGATCCAGCACGGACCCATCAGATCGCGTGCCAGCAAAAGCTGCTCGACGGCCGTCTGGTGCGTGCCGAAAATGTGCGAAAATGTTTTGCCCTCGATGTCAAAGGGCAAACGGTCCTTCTCCGCGCACATTGGGTACCGCACCTCGAGGTACTCGGTGGCCTCGCGCGGGACGCCGGGAAGCTCAAAGGCGTACTTGAGCTCCGTCTTGCGTACCTTGAACGAGCGCCCGGCATCCCGGTCTACAGGCAGAACCTTGGCCACGACCTTTTCCATCTCGGCAAAGACGTCCGGAAATTCAACCTCCTTGCTTGTGCCATCCTCGTCAGTGCATGTCTCGCGCGGGAGCACGTACAGCACGCGATCGAGATTTTTGACCTCGACGTAGCAGCTAACAAACTGCTTGGTCCGCTCGCACCACATCTTGCCAAACACGTGAAGACGGCCCTTCATCGTGTAGTAATTCTCGTAAATGTCAAGCCAAAACACATCAATGTATTTGCGTCCATCCTGTTCTGGCAAGTTGTCCATGATGGTCTGGGCATCCATTGCCGCTGCGGGCCCAGTTGTTGTGCTGGCGGTATTCTCGTTCTCTCCGAGTGCGACTGCCTTGCTAGACGACCACCCGCCAGAGCCATCGTCGTCCTTGCCCATCATGGCCGGGGGCGTGCTCATGAACGTCACGCCACGATCCGCGGCGGGAGGCGGCGTCGACGGCGTAACGCGCTTGGGTGCACTGCGGACTGGTTTCTTGCGAGCTGCCGCAAGGAGTGCTGCTTTGCCTTTGGGCTTGTCTTCTTTCTTGACGGCAACGGTATCCACCTCTTCCGACACTTCCATGTGTGTCGCGCCAGAGGTCTCCTCCTTCTTCACCTTGCTTTTGTGCGCACCAGCCGAGCCAACGAGGGTCTCTTCTTCTTCTTCCTCCTCCTCTTCAGAAACATTTTGCTTCGCCTTGCCTTCGTGCGACGGGTCCTGCACCGCAGCGATAGCTTCGTGGGCATGTTCAGCGCCATCATCGTCGTCGTCCCGATCCAAGTACATGTTATCATCCGGTCCACTGTCCTCGTCGGCGCTGCGTGCGTCCCGCTGGCGAAGTCGTTCCTGCTCCTCCTCAAGCTGGTGCCGGCGCTTCTTCTTGCTGCTGCGCTTGAGTTTCTTGTCACGCCCCTTCTTCCGCTTCTTGGCAGATGAAGTCGACTGCATGAGATCGTTCACGATGGAGCTCATGAGCGAATCTCCCCCGCGAACAGCGCGCTCTGCGGCCTCTTCGCTCGCAGACGGCGCCGATGCCGTGGCTTTCGGACCCACGACATTGGCACGCTTACCCATCTTTGTAAACATGCTCGTCAGCTTATGCGTCGTACCTTGGACCTCCTGCGCGTCGAGCTCATCTTTTCGACGGGCCCTTGCGCTCTTGTGCGTCTTGGCGCCGCTCGCGCTCTCCTTCGCGTCGCCCAAGTCGACGTCGTCCTCGTCGTCGTCTCCATAGTCCTTGTACCCGGTTCCGTCATCGTCAACAACAAAGTCGCCGAGATCCTCGTTCGCTTTGCGAAGCGCGGCCCTTGCAGCGCCTTCGTCCTCGCTATCGCCCTCGTCCTCGTCGCTGCTCGCGTCCAGGTCCGCGTTTCTCAGGCCCAGTTCGCGCTGTCGCCGTTGCCGATCGAGGGCCTCGCGTCTCGCGCGAGCGCCCTTCGACTCGTGCGAGCGGCTGGGCCGCTGCATCGCTCGTTGCTGCTGCTCGCTGCTCGCTGCTGCCGCTCTGTCTTGCCCGCCGCCAAGCGCGCTCGCGTGCTGCGCCAACTCGCGCAGGCTCCGCCGCCAAGCGCAAGCGTGCTTGCTTGTTCTTGATCTGCTCGTCTCTCGCTCGTCTTTTGCAACCTAACCACCGTCTCTCGCCTAACCACCGCACTGCACATCAAGCAGCAGCTTAACCGTCACCGGCGCCTTGTTGAGACATGGCCTCTGCGGAGAGATTGGGTCTACGTGCGCACGTCGGAGGGGGAGGGAGGCGTAGAACAAATGCACACAGACACGATGCGTGCTCGCCCGAGCGCTGCTGCTGCTGCGCGCCGGCCGGTCGCTTGTTTGTGGGCCCATGTTTGCCCATGTTTGGCTGCTGCTTCTTATTTATTATCACACACCATGGTCTTTCAGTCCCCGTGAGGACCTCTGGCTGGTGTGTTTGTCATGTATGCCGCGGAAATGTGCGAGACTTCGAGCTCCTCCCAGCCAGCCAGCCAGCCAGCCAGCCAGCCAGCCAGCCAGCCAGCATTGGGTCTGATCAACAGCAGCAGCAGCAGGCAGCACGGTAGCAGCAATCTTGACGCGCTGGGTATGCACGAATGCCTTTATACGACTATTCGTTTTCCTTGTTCGTTTGGGTGTCGGAAGTCGCGTTCTGAAATCCGACAGTCCATCCACGCAAGCAAGCACCTGCATGCTGTATGATGTATGATGCATCGGAGCCAGGATGGTCAAACGAAGAAAAGGGCAAGGCGATGCAGACGCCGAAGCGACTTGCGAACACCTTGCGCAGAATGGCGAGCAGCGCGGGGAGCGCGAGCGCCTCCGCAACCGGGAGCGAGGCAGGAATGGACCTGCGCGAGGTGCGGAGGGCCATCGCGCGACTCATGTACGCGCCTGGCCACGACGACGGCTCGTACGCGCCGCTCTTCATCCGCTTCGCCTGGCACTGCTCCGGGACGTACTGCAAGGAGTCCGGCAACGGGGGTAGCTGGGGGTCAACCTTTCGCTTCGAGAACGAGGCGGCCGACCCGGAGAATGCTGGCCTGAGTAAGGCCAAGGAGCTCTTGGAGTCCGTCAAGGCGCGTTTTCCCGCAATCTCCTACGCGGACCTGTACATCCTCGCTGGCGCCGTTGCGATCGAGTCCACCGGCGGACCACACATCCCCGTCAAGACCGGTCGTCCAGACTTTGACGACGCCGAGGCCACGGCCATCTTTGGCGAGGGCAAGTGCCCCTTTGGCTTTGGAACCGTCAACCCGAACACGTCGCGACTCCCTGCGGCGGACCTTGGTCCCGACCCAGATGCGCCTCCTGATGCGCCTGCTCACATTCGCGAGGCGCCGACAATCAACGCAGTCCGCGCAACCTTTCAGCGCTTGGGTCTCACAGACAAAGAAACCGTGTGTTTAATTCTTTTGGGCCACCAGTTCGGCCGTTGCCATCCTGAAAACAGCGGCTATGAGCACGCATGGTATGCTTTTGATCCTACAGAGTGGAACGCCTACGAGACGGGACTTGGGTATATTTCGCTCTACGAGCAAGGGATTCGCAACTATCGCGAGGTGCACAAGGCCTCGGGGAAGCGCCAGTACGAGATGTTCTTTGCCGGCCGTCGCTGGATGCTTCTCATCGCCGACATGGTCCTTTACTGGGATCAAGACTACTATCGTCATGTCGTTTACTACAACCGCAACCGCCGCATCTTCCGCCAAGATGCCGCTCTTGCGTGGACAAAGTTGACTGAGCTTGGCTGCAAGAACCTTACGCCGGAACTTACCGCCCATAGTTGAAAAAAGTAAAGCAAAAGCAAAAGAAGTGAAAATGTTGTCTTTGTATCTATGTATGTATGTAAATGTCCTTTTGTTGACCCGATCAAGCTACAATCGTCGACACTGTGCGTGGAGGTTGCTCCCAGGTAGATTCGCCAGACTTGAGATTGTGCCAGAACCGCTCACCGCCCTCGGTGAACGCCTCAACCCAATCACTCTTGCGAAACACTTTAAGAGCAATGTCTTCCTGCATAAGCACGGTCACACGCTGCCAGCGACCCTTGAGTAGAACCCACTTGCTTGCCCCGCTCGGATCTTCGTCATCGACTTCATCTTCATCATCGCTTCCGTACTCTTCAGAATTCAGACTCCTTCGATTCGCGCTCCACGATCGGTACGCTTGGTCCTGCGAGCTCGGACTTCGACGCAAGGGAACCATCGGCGCTGTTCTGGCCTGCTGAAGACGCGATTTGCGTTTTTGCTGTCTTTCTTGTGGATTCTCCGACGTCTCATGACCGGTATCCTCATCCACGTTGCTGTCCACGTCGTCGTCGCCGCCGTTCCCCTCCTCTTCTTCGTCTTCGAGTTGCGATGGCCATTTCGTCTCCTTCGTGTCCACATTCCAAAGATAAACTCTGCCGTCAGGCGTGAGTGCGGTCCTCCACTTGTTCCCGGACCGATTTGCTGCGGAGGCTGCTGGCAACGGCGGCGGAGGCTGAGTGTCATCAATTTCCTCAAAGTATAGGGCTGTCCTGTCAACACGCGACGTCGAGTCTTCGGAAGAAAAGCTGCGCCCACTCATGCTGCCAAAGTCGTCATTTGGTCCGTCGGCAGGATCTCCTGCGCTTCTGCAGCTCTTGGGCGAGCTCGGTGATGTGCCTTGCGGAACTGCTCGCAGACTACCTCGTTGTAAGACACAGGCCTGTGCGAGGTTCTTCAGATCCTTTGCGGCTGCTTTCGAAGGAGGTGATCGCTTTGACGCGCTCGACGGACCGGCCCGCTGCCTTGATCTAAAAAACGACAACGAGGAGGACGTCCCGGCTGACACGGGGGAAGCGCTGCCACCACTGGTACCGCCTCGAATGCCAAGCCGTCCGCTCGCCTTGGGTGACTGTTTGGTGGGCTGTAATGCAAGAGGCATGCCAGGAGGTCGCGGTGGCCCTTCCCCTGGCAGTCCCTTCCAGCCTTTTGGTCTCTTAGGAAGTTGGGGAGGGAGTTCAGCCGTTGGGGCAGGGAGATTTTCTTGCTTTGCAACAGGTTTTAGAAGTGGCAGTTCTGCTTGTCTCTCTTCGTCCTCATCGTCCTGGATTTCGCGCTTCTGGAGGACATTTTGGTTTTCCAAGGCTACAGAAGGCTTGGGCTCTAGCTTGGCAGCATGCAAAGGGTCTGCCAGAACAGTCACCACGTGCACGCGCGAGAGATGCTTTCTGCTCGACGTGTACGATTCTGGATTAAGTTGTATCCAGCGGTACCGGAGCCAGAGCGGGGATCCAGCAAAGGTTTTCGCCAGTTTCTCTGAAGCTGAACGAGGGCCCTTGCGCTTCAAGAACGAGGTTTTCGTCTTTTGTCGCCACATGCTCACAGATCGTAGCCTCGACCTTGAACCTTCCACATCCGCGATGCCGTCTAAGAGACCCATGGTTGCAAGAGATGAAGCGTCAGAGGCCGAGTGACCATGAATAGGGGAAAGACTTGCGCTGCTGGCAGTAGAGGCGCCTTCTTCCTTGAGTTTGCGCGTCTGACGCTCAAGCTCGACCTCACGCACAGAATCCAAAAAGTCCTGAGTAAAGGTAGAAAACTCAAAGCGAACCCAGTCTTCTTCTCGTTTTCCATTTTCAATGCCGTCTAAAATACGCGTGATGAAGGCAAGGTCGCCTCCTTGCACCTTGAGGAGGTTGCGATCCATGGGCGAAGTGCTGCTCATGACGAGCTTGCCGTCCTTGGGGTCAATGACGAGATCATACCAGTCCTCCTTTGTTGCAAAGAGACCGTTCGTCGTCCCGCACACGTAGCTCGAGTGTTTTGTCAAGGGGTCCACGTTCGCCAGCGTTGCATAAGGGACAAGGTTGGGGATGATGAGCGCGCCAAGAGGACCAAGCAAAAGTGGCGTCGCGAGGACAAGGCCCCCGACTGTGCCCGCTTGGCTTTCTGGGCCGCACACAAGCACGCGGCGCAGACCAACAAGGGCGGACCAGAGTGCCATGGTCTGCACACGGAATTTGAGCACAACCTCCTTGAGCGAAACGCCACCAAATTCGTTGCTTTGAAGTCTCGAGAGTGGCTGCATCACAAACATGCGCCCCCACAGATGCATGGTGTAAGTGCACGAGCTGGAGAGCAGTCCAAGATGGTCTTGAACACCACGTCCCTGCGTGTCGCTCTTGAGTTTGGCAAAGCAAACGCTATTCCGATTCACAAGATCATCCACGGGGGCAGCCGCCTGAGAGCCTGTTTCCGAATGGGCGTCCTCACGAGCGTCGTCATCGCCATCAGACGAGCCACCCATATCATTATCGCTACCCGAGCCAGCAGCTTCCGAGCCATTGGAATCTTGCACGCTCACGGACGAGTGCGTCATAAAGTTTGTCGGCTCGGCATCTCGCGCAGCGCCAAAGGTACTCTTTGGATCATAACTAGATGGCCGGCCCCGCAGCGCGAGGCGCGCGCTTGCTGGTCGCGCTTTCTGCTTTGCAATCATTGGTGCAGGAGGACGACTGTCACTCTCATCTTGCGTCCCCTCGATGTCGTCGTCACTACTCTGCAGAACCAAGTCAAGGCTATCATATGACTTGTGGCGGCTCACGGCAAGACGTCGTGTTCTGCGGTACGATTTCTCTAGGGCACCATAGAGCTGATGGACGATGGCTTTCGACTGGTGGTGGTCTAAATATTCCTCGACGGCAACGGAAAGAAAAGGCTTGAAGCGGTCAAAGTACGGCGAAGTTGAAATCACGAGAATTGCAAGTTGCTTTGCGCCGCGCTTCTCCGCCGCGCTTTCCCTGTTTCGAAAGTACGCGAATCCGTAGAGAGGCACGTTGCGCTCAGCTGTGAGCAGAATATAGATACAGTCGCTGCTGCGTTTGTGACCTCCGTCTGGAAGACAGAGCTCCGCGATATCCTCTCTCTGGTGACTCTTGATGACCGGCGAAGGGTTTTCTGGATACACATAGCTGAGCGTGTTTCCCTTGAGCTCGTCAAATTCGGCGACTTTGCTCCATTGTGCAGGTCAAGCCGCCCGTTAGTCTTTCAGAATGTTCATCGTGCACGCACGCATTTGCGCATGTACACGCCTGCACGCAGAGAGCTGAGTCTGGCTTTCTTTTGCGACAACTTACTGGCCACGGAATGGATGAGGCGCTTCGGCATGTTTGCACAGGACCCCGTTCGCCGCGCTGCCGGCGCAGTCAGCGAATTGGCACGGTCGCCTCGTTGAACGTCTGGCGGCACCAGTCCAGCCCAGTCGAAACAAGTCCACCTGGGCAGTGCAGGCTCTATCGCCTGGTGCTCGACGAAATCGTCACGGAGGCGCTCTTTGGCGTCCCGGAAGTCGGCACGTCGGAGCACGCTGGGCGCGCCTCGTGCTCCCACGCCCGGCGCTCTGGGTTTGCACACCGTGCTTCGTGGCGAAAGTGCCTTGAGAGGTTTTTCTTTCCCCTTTGCTTGGCACCTTTCAAATTTATTTCTTTGGTACACCGCCGGTCGTTCTTCGATCGTCCATTCACTCTTTCGTTCGTTCGCTCGTTCGTTCGTTCGCTCGCTCCTTCGTTTGTGTTATGTGCCTATGATAGGTAGAAGCAACTACTGAGCTAGCTAGCTATGGCTCGCAATCACATTGGTCAGTCTTCTGGCCCTCGCTAGCCACCCGCGTCAATTGATGGCCGCTTACTCGTTCTTGATTGCCCGCAAACCAACGCGTGAGCCTGAGGCCATCACACGCACGCCTCGGCCTGCCTCGCCTCGGCTCGCCTTCCTCGCCATGGTTTCATAGGTCTGGCTGGCCCTACCTTGCCCAAGTTGGCCCAGGACTCTTCCTCTCCTGCCCACTCTCTCCGTCGGCTGTGGGGACGAGGTGGTCCGCCCGCGGTTGTCCCAAAATTGGTTCTCTGTCGCGCGACAGCCAATTCGTTGCCGTGCCAGCTGGCAACTGCCCGGCAGGCTGAGAAGTTGGGGAGCGCGCTGGCTCGCACGCATGAGAGGGAACGCAGGAACGGAAGAAGAAAGGGAAGGAGACGGAAGAGCTGCGGAGAATTTCTCGAGAAAGCACCTGTAGCAGAATGAATGGTGGGAAAATCATCACACGCCTGCACATACTTGCGTCAGCCAAAGTGAGGCAAGTAATTATCGCATCTCGCCACCCTTTGATGACTTTGCGCCCATCAATGGACACTGGTCGCGAGACGGCCAGATGATTGGGGAGGAAAGTGCCTCATGAGAATGTCACTTTCCTCGAGGTCAAAGAATTGGTACTTGTGATCAAAAAGAAGCCCCATACCGCATTGCGCGAAGCGCGTCGTTGTCGTTGTCGTCGATGCTAGATCTCGCACAACATTTTTTATGAAGTATGAACACACTTATAGGCCTAGATGTGAGGCAAGTAGGCAGCTCAATTCAATTCTCCCGAAGAGCGCAATCGATGCCAGTCTTGGTGGTGAGCATTACTTCTGTGCTAGTCGAATCGCATTGCGCGGGGGCGCTCTGGTCTCGTCTGAAACACTCTCAGCAATCTGGATTGATGAATAAATGAATGAATGAATGGAAGAGAAATGCAAGCGTGCAGGAAATGGCATGAACAGATTGTGATGCATTCTAATTGAGTCATTTTCAATGATATTGGGGACGAAAGTGCAGCAAAGCAAGCGAAGCTTATGGATTTGCTGCCAGGGAGACGCAAAGCAAACCGCGCGCTTCTTACTTCACTTCACTTCATTTTAGATCACTATTTTTTTGGTGGGAAAACACCCGCTCGAGCGCAGGGGTCTATACCATTTGTGTTTTTAATCGCGTAGGGTTTCAGAAGAGGCGCTTCTCGTATGAGTAGAGGCCGTGCACGGAGCCCTCGCGCTGGGCAGCGTGGGTGCGGAGCTCATAGCGCACAGAGCCGCCGTAGAGACCCTCGTGAAGCTCCGGGATGTTCTTGACGCCAAGGTCCTGGAAGCCATGGCGGACGCCCTGCGCGACGTAGGGAAGGAAGCGGGAGACAGAGCCCTTGTCGACGACGGCGCCAGAGACACCCTGGGCAACCTTGACGATGTTCTTTTTGTCGGCAAAGTAGCGCTTGCTGGAGCCCTTCTCCATGGCCTCGACGGAGCCCATGCCACGGTACTTTTTCAGGCGGATGCCGTCCTGGAAGTAGTAGGCGCCGGGGCTCTCCTCGCATCCGGCAAGCATGGAGCCCATCATGACAGTCGAAGCACCAAGAGCGAGAGCCTTGGTGATCTGGCCCGAGGAAGAAATGCCACCATCGGCAATGATGGGGACGCCATGGACGGCGGCCGTGCGGGCCGTGTGGTAGACGGCAGTGGCCTGAGCGCGGCCGACAGCGCAGACCTCCTGCGTAGTGCAAATGGAGCCAACGCCCATGCCGATGCGCAGGCCATCGACGCCGGCCTTGATGAGGTGGAGGCACTGCGAGGAAGTGACAACGTTGCCGCCAATGACCTGGATGTCATCGCCATACTCCTTCTTGATCTCGTTGACGAACTCGAGCTGGTAGATGGAGTCACCCTGCGAGGAATCGATCACGACGCAGTCGACACCCTGCTGCACAAGGGCGCGGAGGCGCTCGCGATCGTGAGGGCGGGTGCTGAGAGCGGCGCCGACGAGCAGCTGCTTGTTGACGGGGTCCTTGCTGGCGAGGGGAAAGTCGCGGTTCTTCTTGAGATCGTTGCGGCTGCAGAGGCTGATGAGCTCGTAGTTGTCGTTGACGATGGGGAGCTTGCCCTTCTTGGACTCGCGGAGAATGAGGTTCGCCTCGGAAAGCGTGCAGCGCTCCTGGCCGACGACGAGGTCGGTGGTCATGACCTCGGAGAGCTTGCGCGAGCGGTCCTCGAGGAAGTCCACGTCGCGGTTCGACACGAAGCCAACCAGCCGCGAGCCCATCTTGCCGTCGATGGTGATGGGGATGCCGGAAAAGCCGTTCTCGCTCTTGATGCGGTCGACGTCCGCGATGGTGTGGTTCGGGGAGAGAACGATGGGGTCCGTGATGAAGCCGTTCTTGTAGCGCTTGACGGTGCGCACGAGCGCGGCCTGCTCCTCGATGGTGTTGTTGTAGTGGATGATGCCGATGCCGCCCTGGAGGGCCATGTTGATGGCCATCTCGCTCTCGGTCACGGTGTCCATGGGCGAGGAGACGAAGGGGAGGCGGAGGTTGATCTTCTTGGTCAGCTTCGAGTCGAGGGTCACTTCGTTGACGCCAAAGCCCACATGGCCGGGCATGAGGATCACGTCATCGTACGTGTACGCGGTGCCCCGGCCCATCTTGTTGAAGAGCTCCTCCGCCGAGTATCCATCGCCTCCGAGGTGGTCGAGCGAGGTGTTCAGTTGCGCCTGCATCTTTCCTCGCTGCTCCGCTCGCTCGCGCCGCGTGGGAGAGAGAGAGCCCTGCCTGCCTGCCTGCCCGAGCCTGCGCTGCGCACCTGCTGTTCGCCTGCCTGACTGACTGTCTGTCTGTCTCTCAACGACCGGCCGACCGACCAACCGCGCTCTGCTGGCTCGCTCGGGTCGCGCTCGCGGCCCCTCTGCTCTCCGCTCCGCTGCTCCTCGCGCGGCCGGCTGGCTGGCGGGCGGGCTGGCTCGTCGCTCGCTCGCTCGCGCGGTCGCTCGTCGCTCGCTCCGGGTTTGCGGACTGGGCTGGGCTGGCGGCCGCGCGAACCGCCTCGCGGCTGCGGAAAAAGTAGTTGGCCTCGAGGATCGTTCTTCGCCGCCACCCAAACGCGGGGCGCGCCGCCGCAAGTGCAGCTGCCGGCGCGGCCCACTTGCGCGCGCGCATTGTGCACTTGCGGCGCGCGCGCGCAAGTGCGGAATGCGCCGCCTGCCCGTTGCCAACGACTCCCGCCCTCCCCCCTCCCGCCCGCGGCCGCGCGAGCCCAGCCGGCCCAGCCGCGCGCCCGCGGCCTCGGCAGCCGGCCAGGCGGCCGCGCGGGGCCTGCGCGGCGGCGGGCGCGAGCGGCCCCGCCCAGCCAGGCGGAGGCCAGCAGCGGGCGAGCGAGCGCAGGCGAGAGGCAGGCAGGCGGGAGGCGGCGGTCAGGCTGGACCGGCGCGGAGGGCAGCCGGCCGCCGAGTGGGTGGCCACAGGGACGAGGACGCGGAGGAGGGGACGCGGAGGCGCTCTCGCCAGGCAGGCGGCGCGAGCACGCCGCGGCAGACCCGGTTGGCTGGCTGGCGGGCGGGCGGGCGGGCGGGGCGAGCAGCGGCGAGCCGAGCGCGATGGCGGAGGCGCAGGCGTCGAAGAAGCGCAAGCGCGCCAAGCCGGAGAACCCGGGCGAAAAGGCCAAGCCGGACCGCGAGGAGAAGAGGAAGCGGCGCGAGGCCAAGATCAAGGACGACGAGGCGAGGAGGCTGGCCAACCAGGCCGCGAGGGCCGCTGCAGAGAAGCGCAAGGCCGATGCGGAAAAGAAGCGACTCCTGAAGCGCGCCAAGGCCGCCGAGGCGTACTTGTTGCAGTGGAAGAACCACCGTGACGCCTGGAAATTCTCCAAGGTGCAGCAAATCTGGATTCTGCAGCACTTGCTCGACCGCAAAGCCGTGGGGAAGTCCCTCTTTCAGACAGCCGTGCTCGACTACCTCAAGTCGATTCAAGGCCAAGCTCTGCAGCGCGCGCGTGCAGACGCGGCCAAGATCGTTTCGGACATTGAAGCCGACGGCCAGACACTTGCCGACCGCATTGGTCGTCTTGAAAAGAAGTTCGGCGAGGCTGCCGCCGCGGATGAGGAACAGCGCGCCAAACTCGAGTACAAGGTGAAGTCTCTCCGCGCCAAGTATAAGCGCGCCAAACAGATTGTTGCCGCAATCGACTCGGTGGCACCGCCTGCTGAATCTTGATCTTTCTTTGACGTCAACAAGGCGAAGTGCTTAGTGCACTGCAGGGCACTGTAAGGGCACTGCGTTTACTGGCGATTCCATTTCATGTTCTGTTCTGTTTTCTTTTATCGGTCTCAAGGCAAGCGAGCACCCCAAACAAGAAAAGAGTTCCTTCTTCTTCTTCTTCTTCTTCTTCTTCTTCTTCTTCTTCTTCTTCTTCTGCCAAGAGAATGTGTCTGCGACGTATTAGCACACAGGCGCGCACGGAGTAGTAGGTAGCAAAACGAGCCTCAACATGCAATAAAGGGGGCCACCTTTGTCTGCAACAACAATTTTTTTTGTACTTATGATCATAAGTCATTTCCGAATGAATGATGCAGTGTTGTACGCACGCATAAAAGACCTCGCTTCTTGAAGAAAGGTGTGCAGGTCGCGGGGAACAAGCGGGGGTTAGAAAACGAAGAGAGCTCCAAAGCAGTAAGGCGCGGCCAATAGATCGATGCCGCACAAAGACGGAGTAGATGGAAAGCGTGTTTTCTTTTTTCCTTTCTCTCTCTCTCTCCTTTTCGTGGCAAATGTTTTCTCTTGTTTTCCAGCACCCCAAACCTAGCTCACCTTGATCACGACGACGCAGAGACGGGAAGCGCCGCCACATGGTCACGTTTAGGCCCACTTCTTGTACATGGCGTCCTTGACCTGGAAGACGGCGCAGAAGATGGCAGCGTTGACAGGCACAGCACGCGTGAGCGAGGGAATGTAGCCCTTGAAGAAGGCCTGGACACCGCCCTCGGCGTAGGTCTTGGAAGCACAATCGAGGACGCTCTTGTAGAGACGCTTCTCCTTGACAATGTGGTCGCTCTGCATGCGCGTCTTGATGGTCTCGAGAGGGTAGAGAAGACCCCAGAACATGCCACCGGCGCAGGCGCCACCGACAAGGCCGCCGAGGAAGACCTGCTGCGGCGATGCGGGCTCGCCGGGCGTGTTCACCAGACGGAAGCCAAACTCGGAGCCGAAAAAGTAGAGACCAAAGCAAGGCACGTTGCGCAAAAGGGTCGCGCCGACGCCCTGGTAGAGGCCACCAACGCCGTGTGCCTTGGAGAGCTTGCGGGCGGCATCAAAGACGCCTTCGTACTCGCCCTCGCCGACCTGGGCCTGGAGCTTGATCTTGAGGAGATCCACGGGGGTCTCAACAATGGTGATGGGGATGGCGGCGATGGCGCCAGCGAGCCAGTACTTGTACAAGTCCGCGCCCACCTCGTTTGCGCCGGTGAGGGCCTTGGCCTGACCGTACGAGAAGAAGACTCCGGCGTTGTGGGCCATGGCGCCCAGCAGGGGTGATGCGGCGCCCTTGTAGAGGCCGCTGACGCCCTCCTTGGAAAAGGTCTTCTTGGCGCAGTCTGCCATGCCGGCAAAGGGCATCTTGCCATCGGGGCCCGGTTTCTGCGTCTGCAAGCGGACCTTGATGGTGTCCAGAGGGTGTCCGGCCACCACCTGGGCGATGCCTCCGGCCGTGCCGGAGGCGATATCAATCATCGTGTTCCTGCCGCCGCCCATGGTTGCCTTTGGCTCGCTCGCTTCGCTCACTTGCGTGCTCGCCTGCTTGCTTGCTCGCTGCACGGGGCGCTTTCTCGCGCTCAAGCTCTCGCTCGGTCCGCGCGCGCGCGCCTGGACGGATGAATGGCGGTCTGCCTGCTGCTGCTGCTGGCGATCGGCGTTTGTTTTCCCTCCCGCTCTGCTCGGACTGCGATGTATGTAGCGTCACCGCCTCGCCTGCCTGCCAGGCCGGCAGCCAGGCCCTGCCAGCTATAATACACTAGCCCGCGCCGGCAGCTGTTAGTTGGTTAGCTAGTTGGTTGTAGTGAGTTAGCACACGCCGCCAGGCACGAGCCCCGCATTGGGTGCAGCGCACTGAGCGGCAGAGTGCTGTGCGGCAGTGCAGTGCGGTGCAGGCAGGGCAATCAATGTGCAATGCCATGCGGCGCTGTGCAAGACACTGACAATTGCAGCCAAAAGTGGAGTGAAATGCAATGCAATGCAATGCAATGCAATGCAGAACAGTGCACTGCAGTGCAATGCAATGCAATGCGCTATGCCTTTGCTACTAAAAGGCCTACTAGGCCTGCCAGTCCTGCACACAGTTGGGCAGCCAACTATGGCAAGTTGGGATGACTGGCATTGGCAATGGCGAGGGCAATGGCGAGGGCAATCAATGGGTGGTTGTTGGTTGCACCGCCAATCGCGCAGTTCCAGCAGCCAGGCAGCTTGAGGAGCCAAGGAAGGAAGCGGGTGACGGTGCGATGGACGACCTGTGAAGGGTGAGCGCCGACGCGGTGCGGAGGCGCGTGCTCGCGCGCTTGCCTATTTCTGTTCGGAGGTGTCACGACACTGACCGTGATCGCTGCAAGTTGTTGGTCAAGGAGCGGAGGACACGGAACGGCAGCAGTGAGGCCCTGGCTTGCTCGTGCACGGCTCGCTCGGCACGGGACTTTGTTTTACTCGGGCTGCTGCATCGATTTGTCTTGCTTTGCGTCGGTTTGCACTTACTTTTTATGCATCTCTGGCTCTCGACACCGGTGACGGCGAGGCAACAGAGCCTGTCTGGTCCGGCATGGTGGCAAGCAGGACCGGTTTTCGCAGTAGGCCTAGTCGTTTGCTGCTGCAGGTCGAGGTGGCATGAGTTGTCACCTTCGGTCGGCTTCGGACTACAATTTTTGTACTACTAGGCCTATACGCAGGCTACAATAAATGCTCTTTTGTAAAAATCATTCGCTCATCACTCACGTCAGCTGGCTGAGCTCCTGCTTTTCACCAGCCACACCAAGAGCCAGCCTCTTTTGCCGCACGATGGCCAGTTCTGCTCTTGCTCGCCCGCTCGCTCGCGCGCCCACGCCGCTCATCTCGCGCCACAGCCGCCGCGCGCCGAGTCCCCCGTGCCGCCTGCACCCGCCCCGCCGGTGCACACCCTTCTGGCAAAATGGGTTGCGCAGCTAGGCGTGTGCGTGTGCAGCCCCTCCTAGTGGTAACACTACTGGGCCCTAGCCAGCTGGTCCCGATGCGCGCGCGCGTGGCGAGCGAGGGCGAGAGTCCAATTCGGCGGGCGCAGCCGACGGCGAGGCCGCGGCGCGCGTACATTCATTCATTCATTCGTTCGTTCGATCGCTCGCTCGATCGATCGTTCATTCACGCGCTCGTCCTGGGCTGGCCCGGGGCGGCAACGCGGCCGCGGGCGCGGACGTGGCGCTGGAGCGCGCGCATTGGTGGGACGGAGTCTTTCGCCGCGAGCGCGGCGCCGGGCGAGACTTTCTTTGGCAAACTTGAAGCTGGCAGCCGCGCGAGGCCAAGCCGCGCGAGGCGAACGCAGGCAGACCCCTGTCCGAGACGAACCAACACGAGAACGACCGCTCCAGGGAGCGAGCGGACGAGCAAGTTCACGGAGTTAGGTGGTTTTCTACTCAATATAGGTGGGCGGGTGGGTTAACCAGCAGGCGGACCGTGGTCGGTGGCCAAGTCAAAAGCTGTTGGCGGGCCTGCCGGCCGGCCGACCGGCTTGGCCACCCCGAATCAGCCGCAGGGGCTGGTTGGTTCTGTTTCCTTCCTTTCGTCATAGATACTGCTCTTCTGGCAGGCAAATCAACCAAACAGCTGGTCTCCACTTCGCTCCAAAGCGTCTCAGACATTCATCGTACGACACGACAGATTATCGAGTAGAGTAGAGACATTGCCACAAACGACTGATCAGCGTCGACGCGCGCCATGGCCACTTGCTGGGAGGAATGGCTCGACAAGGACTGGTCGCGCCTCGGCTCGTGCCAAGGCTTATGGGAGCTCTTTGTGTCAAATCCGACGCGACTCTCGCCCGCCAGCGCTGACCCGGGCGAGTGCCCGTGCGATCATCTCGTCCATTATGTCTTCGGTAAGCGCCGCACGGGACCCAAAGCTCCCGAAGACGCCATGTATTTTATCGCACTCGTACTCTTTGACGCGCATGCTGGCCCAGACTTCGTCTCGGGTCTGAGTTCCAACGAGGCGAATATTCTGCTCGACATGCTCGTAGATCTCCTCAGTGATCTCTCGCCCGTCGTCAGGCACTGGGCTTTCAAGACGCTTTGGCGCGCCTGGAATGTCTACAAAGACTGCGTTGCAGGCTCCGCCGACATACTCTCCGAGCCCCGTTGGAAGGCCGCCGCGGCCCGATCGTGGCTCGAAGACGACAGCAAACGCAAATCCATGCGACTCGTGGCACGAAGTTTAAGCAGCGCCACCAGCGCCGCAAATGTAAGCTCGCCATCAACCACCGAGACCAAAGACACGGATCCTGGAGAAGATGCAACAGCCGCTGGAGCCATCAATCATCGGGATCTCGAAGCTCGTTCGCTGGAGATGGCATTTTGCAGCTTTGCTCTCGCATCGCTCATTGCTCTGACGAGTAAGACGCTCGACGCCAGCGGCGTGGGCCCTTCCGCCTGGGTGGCGCCTTCGGACGTGCAGGCGATTTGGGAAATTATCTTGGACCAAATTCAAGCTCCAACTCCGGAATACTTCGTCTCGGCGGATGATCACAACACAATTGCAAAAGCTGCGGCGGAGCCCTTCGGTGCCCACATTACCTCGCCTTATTTATTGCCTCCCCTTCTTGCGGGCATTGCGCTCCTGCATGAAGCCTCTGCGGAGCGCGCCATGTATTACAAAAACCTCAATCTCCTCATGCTTCAGACGCCGCGCAATCTCGATGCTCTGATAGCCACGCGGCAGTGGCACTCTTTTATCATTTTCGTTCTCACCACTACAAGTCGCGTCCCGGACCCTCCGCAACTCTCATCTGGCGCCACGAAACACCGTGATGACGTCGACACAGCCGCAACTCCAACGGAAGCAGAAAAAGAGGTCGTCACGTTCGCTCTCAATCTCGTCTCGTGCGCGTTCGCGCAAACGTTATCGCGAAAACACCAAAGCTTGGGCAAACAGCTGTACGCTTTCGCAAATCAAATGATGCAACTCGTCAAGTGGGATCAGGATGCTCGCAAGATTGTGCGCCAAGTCACGCTCAGTGTTGTGCGCCAGGTGCAAAACTCTGGATTCTGGCGCACCGAAAACGAGGCCGCTTGGGAGGCTTGTTTCGAACTTGCTCGCTTTGTCACTGCCTTTACCTTTTTTGCACCTCCTGAGCAAGACGCACGACGACGCGCAAGTACAGATGCCGACGATGCCGCTTCCATCATGTATGCAGATCGCAGAGAGGCGCGCTGGTTTGGCTATCGGGCCCGTGCTGCGGCGTGGACGCTGGCCGCCCTCGACGGCAGCTCTGCCGCCCTGTGGGAGGGCTTGACGCCACCTGTACAGGAAACGTGGGCAGACATTGATGCTCTTCATATTGATTCGGACTCGAATTCTGAAGATGACACGGGCTCCTTCTCCACCGATAGTGACCGCGATATTGGCCTTGTACGCATTTCTGCAGTGCCCTCTCTCGTTCGAGCGTCTCCGCGTGGGCCCAAGGCAATTTCTTCGTTCCATATGCCGCGGGCTTCAACACCGCACAGTCTTTCATCTTCAGTAAAAGCCTCGCACCGCTCCATGAAACGGACATTCTCCGTGACTTCGCCACATGTGGCTCGTCTTGAGCGACAAGGATCTGCGCATAGCGTCTTGCAACGGCGTAACAGTGGATTCTCGCGCAAGAACTCTTCGTTTGGAACCTCATATGCCCTTGATGTCGATGGCTGCCTCGACATTCTCGCTTCTGGGCTCCAAATCAAGTACGCGCCTTCCAAGGCATCCAAGGGTCCCGCACTTTCGATGGATCTATCGCTCGAGGACCCCCTCAAGCAAGGCGCCTTTGGCTTTCGGCCCGAGTCGCTTGGTCTAGAAGTCGACGCCGACGGGCGGCCACTCGACCTCGAAGTTATTCAGGCCATGGCCGCTCTCTTTAAAGCCATGGGTCTGCATGGAGACGCGTCCGACGAGGAGACCTTGCGTGACATGCTCTTTTCGAAAAAGGAGCGCGCAAATTTCGTCCGCGCCTCCGAATTTTGCCGAGGCTTTCGTTTGCTGGAAAGCGCACTCGTGCCGACGGGCAAGGGCAGAGCGGCTACGAAACGCTCGGACGAGACCTTGCGCAAGAGCTCGGCATTTATTGCATCATTTTGCTCGCGCGATGCCCATCATCTCACCAAAAAAGCGCTGGCCAAGGACATTGCTGCTGGTCTCCGTAGAGAGCTTGGCATCAAGCAAGCTCCAAGTTCCTCGATGGTGGCGGTAGAGTTTGACACGACACCCTCGTCTCTTGACGATATGGAACCGGTCGTGCTTGTCCGCGATGCAAAATCTGCTGCTGCTCCGCCACGAAAGCCATCCATGGTGGGTCGTTTTATGCGTAGAAATTCTTTTTTCGCACCGAGCAGCGCTTAGTAGGTGTAGTACTAGACAATTGTAATCTTTGCTCTTCTCCTGGTTTATTGTGTTTCTGGATTTTTTTTTCCCCGGAGGTGGGGCTATCTGCATTAGGCCTCGTTCTTTCTCTCCTTGCTTCTCGGGTGAAAGGGAATGTGTCACAATCAGTGTTTTGGTCTAGGAGCGTCTCGAAGTACTGCAGAGACGCGAGCGTATCCCGCTGACCCGGAGCGGGCATGTTTGGCATGACAGGCTTCAATTTCGATGCGATCCTGCTGTTGCAGCCATCTAGCCAAGGGCGCGTGCATTTGGGCATGCGACAAAGCCGTGCGAGGCGCGAGCGAAGTCGCCCGGGCGACAAAGTGGGTATCTCCTGGAGGAAGACCCAGCTTCATGAGGAGGTATTCGGCCAAATCATCGCCGCAGCAAGAGGAAAGATCTGCGTGAACGACAAAGGCGGTTTCAGGAGCTGCGAATTGCAGGTTCTCCATGAGATAGATACGAAGCGCGGCACGCTTGACCGCTGCTACTTCGTGTTCTGGGAAATAACCTAAACTGCTCGAGAGCATCGAGCCACACGTCCATCTCGCCTTTTGCAAAAAGTTGATCCAACCACGAACGCTCCCACCAGCGTCGGCGGCGAGCTCAAAAGCATCCTCATTCGGACGGGAGGAATATGCAGGTGGAGGAAATTTGGGAGCTGCTCGAGGCCCGCGACGAAAACGTATCAGCCGGAATGCCAAAGGCTTGTCATTGCGTTTGCGGAGGCGCATCTTTTCCACGCTTTCCTCGATCGAAGGTGTCACAAGTTCAACACGTACACATTCCTCGAGTCGAATGCGAAGTATGGTCGGTAGCTGTCGCGCTCGCTCATGCAACGGTCCGAGAGCAATTTGCGCCTCGAGCGCTTCTGCCTTGACGCACCAGAACTCGTCTTTGTCGACGACGCAGAATACCCTTTGCGTCTTGACTTTAAGCGCCCCGTTGCGTTGAAAAGCCTCGCTGCGAAGCAGCAGGTGGCCCGTGCGCCCGGGTTCGCCGCCGCTGTTGCCGCCACCGCCGTGCTCATTCTCTCCGCCCTCGTCCATCTCCCCTTCCTAGGTCTTTTTGCCGCTGCCGCCGCGCTTCTTTCGCCACTTGAGAGAAGAGTTCCCGCGTTCCCAAACACTTCATTCCTATCGCACACCTTCATCTTCCACAATGACAATCATTCATTCTGGGTTTCCGACGATCTCGTTGGCCCTTCTGACCGAGCTGCGACAGCGACGTCTCCGTCGCGGTCCTCGCCAAGAACAGATGCAGACGTAGCTGCTACCGCTGCCGAGGCCCGGTCCCCGCTCGCTGCCCTGCCCTGGAGTCGCGACCGTCGCGTCGCGCGCCGTCTGGCCGCGAGTCTCTGCCTTCCCGGGCGGCAGTTTTCAGTCGCACTATGTAAGGAGTAAGCCACGGTAGCCGCGAGGGTCGCACGGGACCAGGGCGAGGCGCGCAGTTATCAAGTGCGCGGGCCGCCGGGTCCGGTGCGGCTTGAAGCCGTATCCTGGCTTGGAGCACTGCTTGCAAGACGCCCTTGCAATGCAGGCATACTCCGAACGCTACGCTACGCTCCGTTGCGCTGCACTGCACCGCCTTGAACGAAGCAGCGCCCGTCGTCACCCGCCGCCGGTCGAGCGATCGTTCGTCCGCTTTGCTTCCTGCCGCGGCCGCCGTGTCTCGCGCGCGCACGAACTCGACGTCGAAGTTGCTCTCGCAGCAGCGGCGGAAAGAGGCGAGCAAGCTTGTAAGCCCAGCAGAGGACGGAGGAAAGAAGAACCATGGGCCCCAAGTCGAGCAAGAACGAGGTGGTGGACACCAAGAATGCGTGCCCGTTCATCCAGAAGAACACGGGCGAGCTCCTCGAGTACTCGGTGGTGTACACGGACCGCGCCATCAACTTGATGAGCGCGCCCTTTCAGGAGTGCATGCGCGACATCTCGTCCATCCTCAAGAGCGTGTACCACGCGCAGCACACGGCCATCATTCCGGGCTCCGGCACGTACGCGATGGAAGCCGTTGCCCGCCAGTTCGCCACGGATAAGAACGTGATGGTGCTGCGCGAGGGATTCTTTAGCTTTCGCTGGAGCGATATCTTTGCCACCTGCAAGATCCCCAAGTCCGAGACCGTGCTCAAGGCGCGCGTCAAGAACGACTCGATGCAGCCCCCGATGGAGCCCGTGCCGGTGGATGAGGTCATCGAGACCATCAAGCGGGAAAAGCCCGAGGTGGTCTTTGCCCCGCATGTCGAGACCTCGACCGGCATCATCCTGCCGGACGACTACCTCAAGAAGGTGACCGCCGCGGCGCACGAGGTGGGGGCCATCTTTGTGCTCGACGCTGTGGCCGCCGGCACGCTGTGGGCCAACATGGAGGATCTGGGCGTGGACGTCCTGGTCACGGCGCCGCAAAAGGGCTGGTCTGGCCCGGCCTGCTGCGGCATTGTCATGCTTAACGATAAGGCTCGGCAGATCTCGGACAAGACCTCGAGCACGAGCTTTAGCGTGAATCTTGGCAAGTGGCTCACGGTCATGGACAAGTACGAGGACGGCGGCTTCATGTACTACACGACGCTTCCCACGGACGCGCTCATGGCAATGCGTTCTGTCATGGTGGAGTTGCGC
The DNA here is from genome assembly GCA_003116975.1 of Aurantiochytrium sp. KH105. NCBI lineage: Eukaryota > Bigyra > Thraustochytrida > Thraustochytriidae > Aurantiochytrium > Aurantiochytrium sp. KH105. The sequence goes on from BGKB01000141.1 coordinate 123,573, forward strand.
GATACGCTCGGCTTCGAAAAGGCCGCCGAGAATGCGCGCAAGATCGGCTCGCTCGTGCGCGAGTCCATGAAGAAGCACGGTCTGCCCTCGGTGGCGGCTGAGGGCTTTGAGGCGCCTACCGTTGTCGTGAGCTACGCTGAGTCCGATGCTATGGTGCCCAAGTTCAAGGAGGTTGGTCTTCAGATCGCCGGTGGTGTGCCATTCAAGTGCGACGAGCCGGAGGGTCTCAAGACGTTCCGCATTGGTCTCTTTGGCATTGACAAGCTTCGCAACCCGGAGCGCACGGCCGAGATCTTTGAGGAGAAGCTTGCCAAGGTCATGGCCAGTCTCAAGTAAGCAGCGCGCTACGTTGCATTTGGCAACGCATTTGGTAATGCAATGCTAAGAAAAAGGAGAAGGTGATGGATCTCTTTCCCCCCTCTTTTTTTTAATGTGCTAACAAGCGCATGCTTTCCGTACGCGGACCACTGTCTTTTGTATAGAACAATAGGTCTCAGAAAGCTTTGCGGTGGAAAGCACCTCGCCCTCGGCATACAGCGTTGCTCGAGACTTTATGCTTTTTGGTTTATGCGCACGTTGTCAAACAGGGACGAACGCTCAGTGCGCTAGTCTTGCTCAGCTCAGCCAATTCTTTTGCAATAGAAGGCGGTCAAGTCAGTCACATGTCAGTCAATTTTACTACTTGTTATTTGTTCTTCTTTTTGGAAAGAGAGGGAGGCAGAGAAGGGCGGGGAGCAAACAAAAATTTGCGAACTTTAATCATTCTTTTGCTTGCAAAAATCATGGCCCTCCGCATTATCGTGGAGAGTTACTTTGGAAAACACAAATCTTCTAGCCATACCAATTCGATTCAGATGCATTTCCTCTTTATATACACTTTTAGACGGTCAACACTTGTCACTCACGTCGAAGGCAGCTCAGTGGACAGCTCACGTGCAAAGGCTGCGGCCGTCGCACCGGATGCAGGGTCATCAAAGTGACGAATATGGACCGACAATTTGCTTTCGTGCTGCTGGTCTGGCGTCATCTTGAGCTGGACATGAATGTGGCTTGATTGATATGTGCCAGCGTTGGTGACGAGACCATCCATGGGTCCGACGCCAAGAGCCTCACGCACACGCGCCGCAGGGACCTCTTTGAGTACAATCTCTTTATCAATATCATCGTTTACGCCTTCATTCGCATCGGGTGCATGGATGAACTTGGTAATGTGGCGTGTCTTGACAATCATCGTTTTGGACGAAGACAAGAGCTTTCCGGTGCCAGGGCTCGGAAATGTCACAGCGACCTCGAGCGAAGCACCGACGCGGAGAGGAAGCGGAACGGAAATTACGCCATCCCAGGCTTCTCCGGGATGAATCGCCGTAATGGCTTCCTCGGCTACCTCTGTTACATCAGCTTTAATAAGCACCTTGATCTCAGCAAGGGGAATACGTGTACGATTCTGGACCTGGACCTTGACCTGCATCGCGTCCGCATGTGGGTCATCTTCAGCCTCGGCATCTTCCGTTGAGATAAGATCAAGATGAATCGTGATTCCGCGCGTAACATATTCTTCCATCATACCATTCATGCTTTCCATCATCGACACGCTTTGTTGCAGCGAGTGGCCCATTCGCGCAAATGCCGTGCCCACGGACGCTTCGAGCGACTTGACGCTCGCTTGCAGGACATCAACGAGGCCCGTCGTGTTTTCGCCAGCAGCGGCATTCGCATCATCCGCATCGTTCTTCTCGGTCTTCCCAGCCTCAGAGCCTTCCTCCTTGGACAAGGTCTCCGGCTGGCTCATCTTCTCCGTCATTTCTTCCGACGCCATCTCTCTCCCTCCTTCCCTCTCTCCTTCTCCCGCGGCCCCGCCCGACCTCGACCTGGACCTCGCCGCGCTCCGCGTCTGTCCTCGCCACGGTTAGCCGCCCTTGCGAAGCAAGAAGTCCTCCCTCTCCCCTCCCGGCGCACACCCCTCCCCGCGCACCCCTCCCCGCGCACCCCCTCCCCGCACCGCCGCGGCACCGCCACGGAACCCGCGTCCAGGGTTAGGGTAGCGTTCCCCCCGGTGCTTCAGCAGCCTCGAGGCGTGCGGGCCCAGCAGGGGGGGCGGTGTCCCTATCGCGCACAGCCGGGGCGGGCCGGCGGCAAGCAGGCGCGGCGAGGAGGGGGGCCCGGCCGGCGCGGAGGGGCGCGAAGCGGGGCGCGAAAGGAGAGGAGGCGCGGCAGGGGAACGCGGGGAGCGCGCGGCGGCGGGCGGGGAGAGAGAGACAGACCCCTTGGAGAGAGAGCGAGCGAGCGAGGCAGCGCCACGCACGCACGCACGCGAGCACGATGCAGGTACGTGCGCGCGGGGCAGCGGCGGCGGCGGCAGCGGCGGCAGCGGCGGCGGGCCGCGCGAGGTCCGCGCGCGGCCAAATACGGCGCGCGCCGAGCCGCGGCCGCGGGCAGAGCTCGGAATGCGGGCAGGGATGGGGCCGCCCCAGCCGTCGCCCACCACCCGAAGCACGGCGGGGACGACGAGGAGGCCGGGGAGAAAGAGACGCGGGACGGGCAGGGGAAAGGGAGGGCTGGGTGTAAAGGACGGTAGACTGACGGACGTGCGCGTGGTTGCGATGGAGTACACAGATCTTTGTAAAGACCCTCACGGGTAAGACTATCACCCTCGATGTCGAGCCCTCGGACACCATCGAGAACGTGAAGCAGAAGATTCAGGACAAGGAGGGTATCCCCCCTGATCAGCAGCGCCTCATCTTCGCCGGCAAGCAGCTCGAGGACGGCCGCACGCTCAGCGACTACAACATCCAGAAGGAGTCCACCCTCCACCTGGTCCTCCGCCTTCGTGGTGGTGTCATTGAGCCCACGCTCGCCGCCCTTGCCAAGAAGTACAACTGCGAGAAGCAGGTCTGCCGCAAGTGCTACGCACGACTCCCGCCCCGCGCCACCAACTGCCGCAAGAAGAAGTGCGGTCGCACCTCGCAGCTTCGCGTCAAGAAGAAGCTCAAGTAAAGCTTTTGCTAATTTCATCTGACTGCGTTTGCGCTTATTTCTTCATTCATTCGTTCATTCGTTCGTTTGTTTGATCATTCGTTCATGTTTTCTCTTGAAGTTCCCCTCTCCCGCTCGCGCGGGTGCTCTGCTGCTCGCGCTTCTTCCCTTCTCCCCCCCCGCCTATCCATCTTCTTCATCTGTTGTTATTTATTAGACGAGGTCGAGCGATGACACCGAGTTTCGCGCACTGCCTGTGACGCTCCGTACAGTGAGAAGACCAGCCTCGCTCTGCGTGTGCGCGATGATCTTGCCGTTCTTGGCCTCTGTCAGCATGCGCTGCATGCCAGCAATCTCATTCTGCCTTCGCCAGTGCTCTTGAAGGTCGCGACGCTTGCGAGTACGCCGCTTGGACTCCTTAACGCGCTCATTCCGGAGAAGCTTAATATTACTGTCAATGAGAAGACGCTCCTCGGCAACGTTGTGCGCCCGTTCCTCACGCTGACGCCGGGTCTTGTCCCGAATCTGCGCTCTGAGCGCATTCTTGAGAAGCTGCTTGGTGCGCGCGGCGCCCTCGTAGTCTGGGTCGCCTTCCACGGGAAAGGCTGTGGGTCCTTCTTCAGCAATGATTTTCCCAGAACCGAGCAAGTCAACTCTTTCGGCACGATCTCGGTCGCGGCGCTCCTGGGCCTGCTTGATGAGGAATTCATTTAGATCGAGCTGCTCGCGCTTCATTTGCACGAGCTTATCGCGATATGCCATCTCGCTCATTTCGTTGCGGCGGGCAATGTCAAGGTCCTGCTGCTCGCATTTCGCCAACTCGTCTTTGAGCTCTTCGGTGATGCGTTTGAATTCTGCGTGCGTGATGGTCATCATCTTTTGCGCGCGTCGCTGCTGCCGCTCCTCCACGGAGGTGTGCAACGGGTCCGAGCGCCGCTCGCGATGATAAAAGGTTGGGTACACAATGGGGCCCGAGGCATCCGTGGAAGACTCCCAGGTATCGATGGACGGCGCGTACAGCTCGGAATGGTCGTCGCCGTCACCTTCGTCTTGGTCTCCGTATCCGGTCGGAAAGAATGTCTCGGCAGCGGCTATGTCAAGCGCGTCTTGACCTTTTTCTTCGTCGGCAATGGTGTACAATCTTGCACTGGGGCGTGCCAAGAGGTCAAGTCTTGGCACGGAAATGCTCTTGTCCTCGGTCGCCCTGCTGCCTTCGTCGTCTTGGCCGCTCTCTTGCTCGAGACCGCTGCGGCCTGTAAGGCAGAGGCTTCGCGCCGATGCCGGAGCTTCGCGTTGGAAGGAGGCCACGGAACGTGCATCATCTTCCTCTTGGATGCTGCCGTCAAGCCGCGCGCTACGGCGCGATCGCAAGCGTCTGGCTGTAGCGGGCGACGCGCCAAAGGAGAATTGCAATCGTCCGTGATCTCCATGGAAGACGCCAACCCCAGTGAGCTCTGCATGGACAGCTTGCGCTCGATCCTCGAGCGCCTGACCGAGGCAAGAAAAGAGAGTCGTGACAATGGCGCGAACCTCATCCTTGGGTAGTCGCGTCTCAATGCAAAGCTTGGAGATGTTTAGGTCGGCGAGGACTCCGAATTGCACTGGTTTGCGGAGGCTTGCGTCCAAGTCATGCGCACGAGCAAAGCTTTCAGCCAGAACAAAGCATGGCCGGTTGTTGTCTGCTTTGTTGGGTCCAAAGCGTCCGATTTGCGGAATGTGGACACTTTTATCGAGACGCAGGGCGTCTGCAATGCTGGCACCGATACGTTGCCAAACGAGCTCGAGCTTGCCAATGGTCACGCCTTGCAGCATGAGCGCCTTTGCGCGGCGTGCCGTCGCAGTACCCTTGGTGCCACCTTTGGCCTCTTGCAAGACGCGCTCAAAAAGCGCTTCGCGCGTCAGCGTTGCGGCATTCATGGCTGGGCCACCTTGCGCAAGGTGTTGCTGTCGTCGTCGCGGTCACTGATCCGCTTCGCTGCGAGCTAAACTGCGACGCTTACGCACTGCAGCGCGAAGCCGCTGTACGAGGCAGAGCTTTGCTCGCTCGCGCTTGTTGAGTGCTTCGATTTACTCCTCAGAACCCGCAGACGGACGGACGAACTTTAAAAAGTTGTCACTTGCTCTCCAGTGGAACAGTACACCTACGCATCCGCGCCAGGCGATGCGACGGGACTTGCGAGAGGAAGAGGCGCCTAGCCCGTGAGACCGCACAGCCTCCCGCGCCTCCAAAGATGGACGTAGAGCTGTACAGGAAAAGCCGCGCCAGCGCTGTGCTGTTCTCACATGCGCAACGCAATTTCGGATGGCAGCGACGCCACGAGTCCGCAACGGATAACTTGCAGCAATCATCTGTGGTGGTGGACGTGAACATCGTGTGCGAAGATAGAAAGACCAAGTCAGCCCGAGTGCTCTCGTCGTAAGCTACGAAAGAAAATGGCGACTGCTCCAGGTTTTCGTCGACTGGGAAAGGAGTCAAATACTGGCACCACATTTGCGAAAGTTGACATGGGCTCAAATTGAGTGCAAGGTCTCCTCGCGCTCTTTGTCAGCTTTCTTCACAGCATGGCTTATTGTTTAAAGTTGCAAAAATAGCGAAGACAAGGACAAAACGACATGTGAGAAAGAAGAAACGAAACGAAAAGAAATAAAAAGAAAAGACAATGAAAGGAAAGGAAAGGAAAGGAAGAAAGGCGGGTAATGGGGGAGAAAAAACCAAAGCACGACTACTCTTCACCCAGCCAAAGGCACGAGTCAAATTAGTACAAGCAAATACGTTATACATCAAGCGTTGAGCTGGGCCATACACCCGGGATAGAATCTGTGCTACAAAGTGAGATCTTGCGTTTCATCCCCTTACGTGAATACTAACAAGGTATAGGAAACAAAAAAAAAGAAGCAAAAAAGACATGAAGCCAGATGAGGCAGATGCATGATTTGTAAAGAAAGAAGAAAAAAAGAATGATCGAGGGGAGATATGAATGCACGATTGCTCTTCAACAAGCCAAGGGCACGAGTAGAATAAGTAAAAGCAAATGCATCATACGGCTAGTGTTGCGCCGGGCCGTACCCGGGATAGTATCTGTGTTGCCAGGTGAGAGTTTGCTTTTTATCCTTACTTCTTCTTGGCAATGTCGGCAGCGCTCTGCGAAGGCGCGACAAGGCCAAGCATGAGGTTCTCGGCACTGAGGAAAGCGCGGTTCGCAGAGCGCGAGAGCGTGTCGGAGACCTCCTTGGCGGCCTCGATGCGGCGCAGCTCAATGAAACCGGGGTTGTCCTGGATAGCCTTACCGACGAGCTCGGCAGACTTGGCCTCACCTTGAGCGCGGATAACAATGGAGCGCTTGTCCTGGAGGGCCTTGTCGACGAGGAAGCGAGCACGCTCAGCCTCCTGCTGGGCAACTTGCTTGCGCTCGACGGCGCTAGAGTACTCGCGGCCGAACTTGAGCTCCGTGATGGAGACATCCTCGAGGAGGATGTTAAAGTGCTGGGCACGGACCATAAGGTTCCTTCGGATCAGCTGCGAGACCTGCTCACGCTGGGTAATGAGCTGGGACGCGTTAAACTGGGCGACAACCTGTTTGCAGACCTCGTTGACAATCGAGGGAAGAACACGCTCATCGTAGTCGGTGCCGAGCTGGCGGTGGATGGCCGAAAGGTGGCTGCTGTCGGGGCGGTGCAGCACACGGATCGCAATGTTAACCATCTGCAGATCGCGCGAGCCGGTGAGCGACGAAATGTTCCGGGGCCGGGTGCGCACGTCGTACACGGTCGGGTACTCGAACCATGGGATCCGGGCGTGAATACCTTCACCGTATGTCTGCTCTCGCAGACCGGTGATGCGGTTAAACATGACGGCCTTGTGACCCGAGGGCACATCGAACCTGTGAAGTTGTAATAATAGTAATAATGGTGCCGGAGAAGAAGAGGTTTGGGTTATTCCAAAGTCACGGGAGTGACAAAGCACGCGTTTTGCAAGTCATTACGTTAGTCAACCAGTTCCTTCTCGACACAGTGTCTCTCCATTGACCGCGCGCGCTGCATCCTTGGCTCTGCCCTTCCCGCCGGGAGAAATGGAGGGAGAGAGTGCGCGCTCGGCGGGCGAGTATCCATCTTTCCGCGCTCTGCCTCGCGGTCGGTGGCCGCCTTTTCGCCTGCGTTTTCTGCGCTCGGCTCTGCGAGCTCCCCTCTCCGCCCCGCCGCGGGCCGCGGTCTCCCTCCCCGCGTGCCCGGCCTCCCCCGCCCCGTCCCCTTCGCCGCCCGCGCGCGTCTGCGCCACTTACAGCGAGCTGTAGCCGAGAAAGGCGAGCGCGCCGCCGCCAAAGATGAGCGCCGCGGCGCCCCTGGCGAGGCCGCCGCCGCCGCCGCCCTGCGGCATCTTCATGTTGCGCATCTTCTCCATCGTCTCCTTCGCCTTGTCCGCCATCGTGCTCGCGCGTCTGCCTGCCGCTCTGCCTGCCGCTGCGCTCGCCCAAGTCCGCGACGCTGGAGCTCTGCTCGCTCTGCAGCCACTCCTTCGCGCCGCCGCCGCCTCCGCGCCGCGCCGCCTTTTCCGCGGCTATACTCGACTTGCGCGCGCGGATTCTGCACTTGCGCCGCCGCCGCGCCCCACTTGCGCCGCGCCCGCCATAGTGAAGTCAGCAGCCCCGGGGCCGGCGCTTTTCCGCCACTTGCGCCGCGCCCCGCAAGTCGGGAATGCGCGCGCGCAAGTGCGCAAAGCGCCGCGCCAAGTCGGGCTTCTAGAAGTTTGCCTGCCTGCCGGGACGCGACGCTCGCTGTAGCTGCCAGCAGTAGAAGTGAACAACAACAACAACAACAACAACAGACACAGCGTTCCGGAGCGGAGCGTGCCGCCGCGCCGCGGAAGGTGCCGCGCGAGTGAGCCTCTTTGGCCGAGGAGAAGGCGGACTTTCTTCGCTGCAACGATGCGGGGCCCGCCTCCTTGGCTTTCTGCAGGGATGCTCGGGCTGCGATGAGGAGTCCCGGGGATAGACGGTGCTTCGACCTGGGATCATGAACTTTGTGCTGTGCATGCATCTGCATGCATAACTTCATGAAGCGCTTTCGCGACCCAAGTTCACGCGTCATCAAGATGATACGGATAGATGAGAAAGAGCACCGGTATAACCTGTGATAATGGTTTTTGCTGGACCGGAATGTGTCGCGAAGCATACATGGCTTTCTCTTCGCACAGAAGAACCAGCAAATAGTTGAACGGCATGCAAGCCAAGCCAAGCCAAGCCAATCCAAGCAAGCAAGCATGAAGAACCGAGTTTCGCCTTATTGAAGACTATGCCTATTTTATGAAAAAGGCGCGACACGAGGAATAGAGATTTCTGCAAAGTGAAGGCTCGCCACTTCTGGACCGCCCAACAAGGTGAGCACAACTCTAAAATGTGAATGTTGAAGCTGGGCCTAGTGTTCAAGGTGATGCAGAGGCAGGCTCGTTTGCAGAAACACTGGCGTGGCATGGCATGGGTCCGGAGAAAAAGCTTGGTCTGCCTATGCGCTCACCACGGGCAAAAGAGGACGGACATTCCGGAGAAGCCCAAGCCCCGAACCGTTCATCTCATCAGGACGGTCGCTGTGCCGCTGCGTCTTTCGCTGCTCTTGCGGAAAAATCTTCGTCGCCTCTCGTCCTCGCGCTCGCGCTCGCGCATAAAATGCAGGAAGTCGTCGAAGAAAAGTAACTCTCCTTTCCCACGCCTGGGCCTCTATCTGGGGGCATCCGTGGTGTTGGAGGCTTGGCTTCAGCGCGCTTCGGGAAAACGAAAATTAGCTCGTGCCATCGTCTAGAAAGCCCGACCAGGCTATATTTTCCCGGGCTCACTGCTAGCGTCCGTAAAATCAGGGGGGCATCTGAGCCACCGGGGAATCTTCGGGCAGAGTTCCGCCCTCGCGCTTTTGAACCTGATTTGACTGTGACTGTGAATGCGATTTGAATTTGAATTTGAATTTGATCCACCGGGCCAAAGAAAACAAAAGCAAATCCGAGTTACTCTACCTGCCGTCTGCCGGCCTCGCGCGCCTCGCGCTTCTCAGAACGCGCGCGACCCCGCGCGCAGAGCCTGCTCGCTCCCTCTCGTCCGCCCGCCCGCCCGCCCGCCCGCCCGCCCGCGTCCGGAGCACGTTCGGTCGGATCGGATCGAATTGGATTGGACAGGTCGGTCAGTCTCGGCCGACGGCTCGTTCGTGCGCCCTCGATCGAGCGAGCGGCGCGGAGCACGCCTGTCTGTCTCTCTGCCAACGACCAAGCCGAGCCCGCAAACCCGTCTCAAAGCCGAGGCAACCTCGATCAACACGTAGAGCGCGCGTGTCTAGCGTCGCTGCCGCGTTTGGAGCGTACTTCGTAGGTACGCAGCCGGCCGACTAGCTCGCTCGCTCGCTCGCTTGCCCGCCCGTTTGTGAGGAAGGAAAGAAGGAGCGGAGAAAATGGGCAGCCTCGTGAGCACAGCGGCGTCGCTGGCGTCCATCGCCTGCAACACCGTCGTCTGCGCGACGACCTGCGCAAGCTGCTGCATGAACGCAGCGGGGTCGCTGAGCCTGCGCACGGCCAAGATCTTTTACGTGCTTTTGCTTGGGCTCGCCACGTTGCTGGCGCTATTTTTTAGATACAATGGCGATGATCTTGGACTTGATCTGGGCGCCTGGCAAGTTCATTGCTCGTCCAAGGACGACAAGCACAGTCTCATGCCGGGCTCCAGCCTCGCCGGGTACACGCTCCGCGAAGACGCCGACTATTACATCTACTGCAAGGGAGACGCCGCTGTGTACCGCATCAGCGCGGTCCTGGCGGGATTTTTCGCGATCATGACGGTGCTCTCCTTTCTCGATGGCGGACGCACGACGCGAGGCTGGTGGGCTTTCAAGCTCTTTGGCCTCTTTTTCGCCCTCCTCATTTCCTTCTTTGTCTCGAACTCGTTCTTTGACAACTCGGGCTACGCATGGCTCGCGCGCATCGGCTCGGTGGGCTTCTTGCTGCTCCAGATTCTCATTCTTATCGACTTTAGCTACGACATCAACGACCGCATGGTCGAGCTGGCGTTTCCTGCAGCGGGCGAAGAGAACCGTTTCTGGCTTTTTGCCATTCTCGGCTCGGCCGCTGTGCTCTACCTCGTCTCGCTTGTCGGCATTCCTCTGCTCTTTACCTTTTTTGGAGAGTGCGCGCCCGGCGTTGTGTTTTCGTCCATCACCCTTCTTGGCATCATCGTCTTCACGGGACTCACTCTCTTTCGCGACCGTATTATTGGCGAGGAAGGCGCTATTCTGCCGGCTGCGGTTGTCGGCGCCTACAGCACTTACCTTGCCTGGTCTTCGCTGTCGTCGCACCCAGACCCTGTCTGCGCCCCGGGTCATGACACCAGCTCGCACCACCTTGCCAACCTCATCATTGGCATTATTATCGCCACGGTGTCTCTCATGTGGACCACGCTCTCCGTGTCTGATTCCATCGAAGGTCTCGTTTCCGGCTCGGACAACATCCGCAACTCTGAGGCTGCTACTCCTCTCTACACTGTTGAGAGCGAGAGTGGCGCTGAGTCGCGCGTGGAATCTGGCGGACTCGAGCATGCCGAAATGGACGATTCTGCTTCTACGGAGCGCATCTGGATCTTCCACCTTGTTCTGATGGGCGCTTCCATGTACATGGGCATGCTTCTCACCAACTGGGGCGCCTCGGATAATGCGCATGGCAACGAAACTGGTACCATTGGCCTTGCCACCATGTGGGTCAAGATTGCCACCCAATGGCTCACCATGCTTCTCTACATTTGGACTTTGGTGGCGCCTCGCGTTCTTGGCGAGTACCGCGACTTTGACTACTGAGCCACGAGGCCCATCAAAGCATATCAAACCAAGGTCGACCGTTTCCGTGACGAATATTCTCGCGGATCATGTAATCTGAACAAGGAAATAATCAATTTATAATGTATACGTACTACACCACTTGCACCGCTATGGCTTACTACTACTACTCTTGGGAGATACTATCGTTGCATCTGCATTCCACATCTATGCAATGCACACATTCATTGTCTGGCTAGCCCATCTGTTGGCGCTCCTCATGTTGCCTCGTTTGAGGCGTATAGTGCCAGAAGCTAACACATAGAAAAGAAGCGCAAAAAAATAAAAGCTCACCTCACCAGCCAGTGGTCAGGGCATGCCGCAGGAAACAGACTATCACTGCTCGCCACACGCGCTCGGCCCCACGCCACGCCGGCATAAGACGGGAGACCTGCGCGCATAGCAAAGCGGAGCGTAGCGCACGCCCTTCCGGCCATTGCCGCCCAGTGATACACCGACGGTAGCGCAAGGGTCAGAAACATGGCAGCCGTGGAGAAGAACCTGACCCTGGAGGCGCCGGCAAGCGAAGAGCCTGCGCATCGCGAGAGCGGGCCCTTTGCGTGCGATGACAAGGACATCATCAAAGACGGTGACCTCGTGGTTGTCTTTGAGAATCATACGAGTATTACCAAGGTTAAAGTCAAGCGCGGGGAGACCTTTGAGCATAGACTCGGGACCTTTGATCTCGACCACTTTGTTGGCAAACGTTATGGGTCACGAGTCCAGCCAATGCGCAACAACATGAACCAGCGAAAACGTGCACGGACGGGTCGAGCGTCACGCGGAGAGTCGGGAGCTCTCGTTCAAGTCGGTGGCTACGCAACTCTTTTGCCTCTGACGCCCGAGCTGTGGTGCGATGCAGTATCACGCCGGACCGCCATCATGTTTCCTCTTGATAACGCCATGGTGGTGTCGCATCTCCACCTCAAGCCCGGTAGCGTTGTTGTCGAGTCTGGTACTGGATCTGGGTGTCTGACGAACTTTTTGGCCCGTGCGGTAGCCCCTCATGGCCGCGTTCATACCTTTGAGTTCAACAAGGCTCGCGTTGATGCTGCCAAACTTGATTTTGCGGCTGCAAAGCTGGACGATGTCGTTTGCTGCACGCACGCCAACGTGTATGAGAACGGATTCGGCGCCGAAGTCGAGTCCACAAAAGCGGATGCTGTATTTCTTGATTTGCCAGCGCCTTGGCTCGCGCTTCCGCACGCGGTCAAGGTACTTCGTCCTTTCGGACGCATCTGCACCTTTTCGCCATGCATTGAGCAAGTGCAGCGCACGGCCGCCAAGATGGCCAAGCTTGGATTTTCCTCAATCATGACGCTCGAGTGTCTCCCACGCGAGTTCCGCATCACCAAGATCAAAACCACCGTGCCAGTCGTCTTCCAAACAGAGGAGGAAAAGGCCATTGTGCGTCGTCCTGGAGGTTCGCGGGGCGGCGCCAACGCAGAGGCAGACGATGGCGCAAAGGGCGAGGCGGACGAGGACGCCAACAACGCAGCTGCCGCTCAACGCAAACGAGCCCGGCCAGAGCGCAAGCAACGCCAGGACATGCGACCCTTTCAAACCTCTTCGCTTGAGACGTCGGTTGCAGCAGTCATTGATCAGTGCGCAAGACCCATGCAGGAGAAGGAATTTATCACAGCAGACCGCGTCATTCTTCCCTTTGATCGACAAAAGGGTCACACGGGCTACCTGACCTTTGCGTATGCCCCCTTCAAATAGAGACGTAGTCTATTTTCTGTACAGTCTTGCAGACGCGTAATTGTGAGGATCTTACAATCTTTCTTTGTCGCATTGTGTAGAGAAACGGTGCTTGCCAGTCGCGAGCGCTTTTAACGAAGGACTCCATTCGCTTGTCTCGTGCTGCACGGCGTCAAATACCAGAATCAAGATTGTTTTTGCGTGACACCGACTCAGATTTAAAATTAAGAAAGAAATCGGCATTGCAATAACACAAGAGTCTTTTGTTCGCAAGCGACCCTAAATGCAAGAAACAAAAAGCCAAAACCAAAAAGACGTTTGCGTTGCTCGTTTCTAGTTTGTTGTGAGGGAAGCTTCCTGTTGTTGTGATCCAAAATTGGTAAGAACGGAATTTTGCAGACGGAGCATCGCTTCCTCGATGGCAATGAGAAGCTGGGAATCGGCCTTGGAGCGAATCCCCGCGAGTCCGCTCTGCAAGTCTTCCACCTCTACGATGCGTGCATCGCAGTGCTCCTCGTGACGATCTGTCGAGGCAATCGCCTCCGTTTCGGCAGCCTCCATGTCGGTCTCGAGGCGTGTAAAGCAGTCTTTGCGCTTGCGGATCGCCTCGGACATGTTGCGAGCCGTGTTGACGACATGACTTTCGAAGCGTTGCTCAATCTTACTTTCACGCTTGAGCAGCTTGGCGTTATCAATTTCAAAGGTTTCTTGCGCCTTGATCAAGTGTCGCGTAACGCGCCCGCTCTGGTTTTCGATTGTCTCGGGCACCGTTACGTGCACAAAGTGATCAAAGTCGGCCTTCCAGGCGTCGAGACGCCGCTCGGGTGGTGGCAGCCAGTCTTCTTCAACGACCGCGACCGAGGCGTCGATTTCTTCGTCGACAAGTACGCGGGCTCGCTCAAGCGTCGCCTCAAAATTTGTCTTGGTATGTTTGAATTCGTCATCTCGTCGCTCAACCTCCTCCCCTAGCCTCTCGCGGAACGCCTCGATGCGCGTGCGCAGGTGCGAGACGTTGGTTTTGAATTGTCGTTCCTTTTCGAGGGCTTGCTGCCGTAGAAACTCGCGTTTCTTGTCAAGATCGTTGGATTGCGCGCCAAAGGCCCCGTCTCGTTTAGAAATATGAGCTTCGATGGCTGGCGCAACGGCAATAAGACGAGTTGGCGCCGTACGAGGAGCTAGGTATTTGCAATCGCGCACAAGGTCTGTCGCTTTGTCGTCGAGATATCGTCTCTCCGGGTCGGAAATCGCCAGGAAGGCGTTCGATTCCTGCGCAGAAGTTCTTTTGCCCTCGCCTTGTCCCTGTTTGTGGTCTTCGTCATCGTCGTTATCTTGTTGTCTCTTGGCCTCGTCATCGTCTTCGTCGAAGTCGCCGTTGTCGTCATCGTCGAGTTCCTGACCCTCGAGCCGTGCATTGTCTGTGCCCGCATCGGGATCTCCTTGAGACGAGGCATCCGCTGCCGCGTCCTCATGTTCCTTGGACTCCATTCGCCTCGCCTCGCGCCGAGGGAGCAAGTGAGCCGAGCTTCAATTCTTTGCTTCGGGGTCCATGACCAACTTTCGTCGGCGGTGTTTTCCGCTCCCTAAACGAGGTGGTACACACCTGTCCGTTTAAGCTATCAAGTGCCACTGTGACTCGGACTCGATCGAGAACACAATAGTAAAACGTTCTCTCACTCTATCTCTCTTTTTCTCTCTAGGATGCCAACAAGCGATGGAGAAGAAGTAAATCGGTGAGCTCGTGGTGCTCTTGGTGCTGCCGTTTATTCTTCAAAAAGATCAACGATTCGAGAAGACAGGCAGCAGCGTCGACGTGCGCTTGCGAGCAAACGAGACATTGACGCGATCACGAGCAGTAGAATACACGACAGAGATCTCGAGGATGTTTGGTGATAACAAGGTACGGCCTCTGGATGATGAAATGCCCGTGGCTGTCGCTGCGGTGGCCCGTGAAAGCGCGCCACCCGTCGCTGAAATGACGGCCGACGGTGGACTCCCCGTGGCTCAAGGCACCGTGCTCGACGCCGGTCCATGGGCAACTCTTGCGCACACGAACCGGTATCGCATTATTCAGCATCCGCAAAAGCTTGAGGCATTGGCTCAAATGTGCTGCGCAGGTTGCTTCGAAATGCAAAATCAGTACTCTGTGTTCGATGCGGAGACGCAAGTGCACCTCCTGGAGGTGAAGGAAAAGTCTGAGATGTGCGAGCGCATGTGCTGCAGCCCGCAGCACAGTCTTGTACTCTTGGCGTTCGACGCGCGGGAGGGTGTGCCCGAAAATACACTTGTGTTTTCGGCCCGAAAGGATTTGCGGTTCTTTAACTGTTTTTCTTGCGTGGACTTTTGCCGTGGAAGACTCGATGTATTCAACGCGCAAGGAGAGCCCGTGGGCCATGTGCAAGAACCCACGTGCATGGCTGCTGGATGTTCACCGAAGCTGGAGATGATGGATCGCGATGCGAGCGAACCATTTATGCGCGCGGAAGGACCAACATGGTGCATCGGAGGCTGCATGGAGCTGTGCACGGACATTACATTTCGTCTGGTGAATCCAGAAGACAAGGGCGACCACGCGCAGGTCGGGCAAATTGTCAAGGAGGCGCCCAAAGACTTTTGTCAGATGCTTCAAGAGGCTTCGACCCAGGCGGATCGATTTTTGGTGGAGTTTCCCGCCAGCGAGACGGAAGAGCACCGCGCTCTCATTCTGGCTAACGCGTTTCTTGCGGACTACATGTTCTTTGAGTCGGGCAATCTCGTTCGGCGCAAAGGTACTCAGACAGAGATCCATTGTGCGAATTGTTACTGTTTTGGTTGCCTATTTCCTGTTGTCACGACCCTTGGCGGAAATAACTAGCAGGCGTGAGTTGCACGTTGGCGATCGTGGAGATTATTTCCCTATTTATATGGGGAGATTTTACTTTGTCATGTGTGAATAGATGATTTAGATGTTGTTTACGAAGGTGGGTTGCTTTGATATTATTCTTTGAAGGAGCCAATGGTGGCAACGAGGTCTTGAAAGGCGGTTTTGATTTTGTCGGCATCTGCTGCGTCAGTATAAATGAGCTCGCAGTCGTCAAGGACGGCGGGCGGGTTTGCGCGTGGGTCTTCGGGTCCGCTATTGCGATCATTAGCCAGGACGAGACACTGGTCCTGCTTGAGACCCGTCTTGACCACAAACCACTCGTACCATGTTTCGACTTCTGCGAGGTGATTGGGATTTTCTGGATTGTAAACAATGACAACACCATCGGCCTTTTGCTGGATGGCAGGCCAGCACGACTCGTACTTTGTAGCACCCGAAGTATCCCAGATTTCAACCTCTACGGACCTATCTCCGCCCCAGTTTCTTGCCTGTGAGCTGGTGAGCTGGGCCTCGAACTCGACCACACGAACCGCCGCTGTAGCTCGGTAGGGCTGGTCCCTGAGCGAAATGTCCTCTGGTTCGTCGCGATCGTGGGGAACAGCGGAGACGACACCCGCAAGCATGTTGGCGATGGTCGACTTGCCGCTTTGCTCAGGGCCGACGATGAGCACTTTGGCCGCCATTTTGGCGGCGTCTCGTGTGCTCGCTCGCTAGCTCGCTGGAGAAAGGGTTGTCTTCTTGTTGGGATTCGCACGCAAAGGTGCGCGCAGCTGCCTCCTGTTCACAGACAGGCCGCGTGGCTTTATCTGCTTGTGCGCGTGCGTGTTCGTATGCGTGCGTGTTCGTATGCGTGCGTGCGTGCGTGCGTGCGTAGAAAGCAGACCCCAAACGGTCACATTACCCCAATTGGGTTTTCTGGTGTCTCGTCCCACAGACCTAGGTTGATGAGATGAGACTCGTGCAAGTGCGCAGAGCTCAGGTGCTTCAAAGCGAGGGGCGTAGTCCTTAGTAGAGGCAATTGAGTTATAAAAAAAATAGTAAATAGTTCTCAGTTCTTTTGTATCTTGCGCGCTAGGTAGACGAAGCGAACGCTGGTCAGGGTAAATTCTCGTTGTGCGACAAAATGCCACAAAGCGGAGGTAGGGAGATGGAGGTTGCTTGGGAGTCCGTTGTTGGCTGTTGTTGCGTGGAGCGGTCGAGCTCCACGCCTTCCTGGACAACTCTCTCATGGTTGTAGGTTTTTCTTTTTCGATTTGGTTTTGCGCCTTGTCCCAAGTTGATGGTCATGGAGGGACAGCAATAAGAGCACGAACGATGTTGCCATGCGAGGACGAATTTATGTTCAGATGTCACCTCCAGATCATCAACAAAGCACACGTCATCGGTTGTATGTCGCGTGCGCGAAGGCGAGCAACAGTTTACGAGGAGGACGTGATTGGCAGAGGCGCAGAAGAGGTAGTTGTTGGTGCGGAAGCTGAAGCGGCGGCGGCGGCAGCAGCTTGCTTCGCAGGCAGCTGAATTTCGCGGAGTGCCTCCTCATAGGCCTGTGCAGCCTTGAGCTCGTCCTTGAAGTAGCCAACGTGCTTGCGAAGGCCGGCCATCTTGAGCTGTACGACCCAGCGCTTGGTGCGCTTGTACCAGCAGACTCCCCGAAAGCGCGAGGTGAGCCTTCGTGGCGGGTTGGGCTTGCCCGGTGCGGCCTTGGCACGCTTTGTTTGGCGACGCGCGCGCTTGGATTTGCGGGCGGGCTGTGAGTCGTCGGATGCTGTCGTAAAGGGGCTCTCCGGCGCGTAGGCGGCCATGGGCTGCGAGTCCTGGTCGATGTGGGTGGAAAAGTTGTCGAAGCTGTGGAAGGGTGCCGGGTTGTTGTTGTTGTTGTTGTTGTTGTTGTTGATGTAGTTGTTGTTATTCTGCGCCGGCTCTGCGTGGCAAGTTGCCTCGTGAGACTGCGGGTTTGCCGGCTGTTCGAGGGCATCAATGAGCTCAATGTCCTCGCTCTCGAACGGGTTTGGTGCGTAAGGTTCGGCAAAGAGGGGAAGGACACTGGGATCATAATTCCTCTGCACGCGCGGGCGCATCGGGGTCCGGGGAGACTGCAGTGGCTGGGTGTGGTGAGGCTGAGGCTGCACATGCATCATCTGCGACGGGTGGTGGTGATGATGGTGCTGGTTGAGATCAAAACAAGACACGCTCGGGTGGTCTTGATGGTATTGGTCCGCGGACTCACCCATGAGAGGTGAATGGCTGAGGAAGTCATCGCCAAGTCCAATGAAGGTGTCGAGGAGGGGGTCGCCTTCTTCGGTCCAGTCCGAGGAGCTGCCGCTTTCAGACATTTTACAAGATGTGTGTCTGTGTGTGTTGTGCGTGTGCGCAGAGAAGGCTTGTCTCGCTGTGTGTGCTTGGCTTGCTTGCTTGCTTGCCTGCCTGCCTGCCTGCGTGCTTGCCTGCTTGGCTTGCTTGCTTGCTCGCGAGCTTTCTTGCTTGTCGTGGCGAGGCGAGCGAGGCGAGGTGATTCAGATTTGCTGCTCGGTGGGTGCGGCGGCGGCGGCCCACTTTGCTAGGATACGTCTATTTTCTTCTTTTTTTCACTCGGCTCCTGGCACGGGCCCCAGATTTCTTCTTCTTGCGCGTATAATGCGTTTCGTGTTTTGCTCGGATCGCACCGGCGGCACGGCTCCGGAGCTGTCGTCTGCTCAGTCAGCCTCGCTGCCTCCGCCGGGAGCGGTCCCGAGGTTGCTTCACCCACGCCTAAACCATTCTGCCAAGAAGACGCGCCACGCGGCATTTGCACCGTCGCGAACCCTTGTTCGCGCTGGTGCACGCGCTTGCAAGGCTCGCTGGCGGGAGCCCTCTTTCCAGGCCGCCTGGTTACACTTCCGCCGTCGCCTCGCTTTCACCCGCTTTGAAGGCGAAAAACCCGCCTTGAAGGAGAGAAATCCAAGCTTGTCCCGCATTGCATCGCATCGCGCGACGACGTCGACCATCAGCTGCCTGCTGCTGCTGCCGCTGCGGTCGCTGTTGCGGAGCGCGATGGCGGAGCGCGATGGCGAAGCGCGATGTCGCCAAGAGAAGACGGCCTCCGGCCATGGCGCGGCCGCAGCCAAGATCAGCTGCAGATCCTGCGCCGCAAAGTCGGCGCCTCTCGCCGCGCGACCCGAGCGCGCGGCCAAGCCCGACCAAGCCAAGCCAAGCCAAGCCAAGCCAAGCCAAGCCAGGCCAGGCGATGCGATGCGTGGCGATGCGAGGCGATGCGAGGCGAGGCCAGCATTGTAATCGGCAGAGGCCCCCTTGCACGCGCCGCGCATGCTTGCGCAGCGCCGCGCCTACAGCAGCCGTTCCAAATAGGTTCAACCCTAGCCCCCACAGCCTGCGGTGCGGATTCTGGCCTCTTCCCTAATAAGTGTGTAGCGGAGGGGACTCGGAGGAAGCTCATTCGACAGGCCTGCCTGCTGACCAGGCAAGCAGCGCGGCGCCTCTTTCTGCACGCTCCATGCGTGCCTAGGTCTGGGAGACTCGAGGCGGGCGGGGAGGGGAACAGGAACAGGCCTGCTCTGCAAGAGGGAAGCGGGCGCGAGACTGGACGCTCTGGCTGACTGGCTGACTGGCTGGCGGTCTCACGACGGCTGCTTTGGGTTGCTATTACTGATAGTTGCATGTGCTTGCCGAATAGGCTTGCTACTCTTGATCGTGATTTTTGGTAATCGAATCCAGTTCAAGGCAAGCTATGGCAAGCCAAGTAGCAGACGGCCTGCGCCGTCCAGCTTCAGGCCTCAAGCGGACTCTCCCCGAGTGTCTCATTCTTTGCGCCGGAAAACACGGCCAAATGGATTCGCCTCGCCGGCCGTGCCGCCGCTTTGAGACCGCGCGTCTGGCGGACGTGCCGGCACGTGCAGGGCCTGCGCTGCACGTGCGAGCGACACACGAGCCGGTGCCGGCATCGGTCAACGGAGGCGCACAACGCCGTGCAGGCCGCAGGTCCCGTCGAGATGAGCCAAGATAACCTAATCACTCGCGCAAAGCGAAACGAACTTCAACTTGCCATTCACATGAAGGCTATCGCGCAATACAAGCACTTTCTTGCCGCAAGAAAGACTCGGCGAGTGGAGTGACCGTCGTATGCATACGTGAATGAATGGATTGACGGATGCAAGGATGGATAAGTGAAGAATCAGCGAAGAACAAGTGAGTGAAAGAGCAATTTCGAGTGAGCGACGGAAAGTGAGTGAAGGAAGGAGAGAGATGCAACTTTCGCTGTCGCCGCTTTTACGTTTAGGGCCCGGATGCGAGCGCCCCGACTGCGTGCGCACAGTGCATGCTTCATCTGCCGCGCTAAAACCTGGAGCAGAGCTGGCAAGCTGGCAAGCGCTGGCACTGGTCGCAGCGTTGCTTTATGCAGCTCAGCAGGCAGGCAGGCAGGCTTACAGGCTGGATGGCTGGCCGAAGCTGCTTTATTGATCCTTGCTTGCTCTTCCTCTCTCTCTCACTCTCTCTATGTCTTGGCGCGTGCGTCGAAACGGGCGCAAAATTGCGAGGGTTCGGAGCCGGCCAGGAGAGATCGTGAGGACGCAATCCACGAGGCGGGCCTTGAAATGAACGACACGAGTTGTGGAGATCAAGCGAAACCGAGCAAATTCAAGCGAGCAAGAGTAAGCGAATCCAAGCAAGCAATAAACCACTCGTGTCGATTCGATCTCCTTGCGCGGAACCGAGGCGGCGAAGGCAAGCCGAGGCAAGGCAAAGCAAGGCAAATCAAGGCAAGGTAAGGAAAATCAAGGCAAATCAAGGCAAGGCAAGGCAAGACGGACTCTTGTTTACAGCAGTACGGCTGCTGTGCTGCTGGTTGCTGACCGGATACTCTACGTGCACATGTAGGGATCGAAATCGCCACCGGCCGGCCAAGTCTGGATCGCACCGCAGACGTCGTGCGATCGCCGCGTCGTGCGCGCTGCGCAATGCTGCGCAAGACTGCGCTGCGCTACGGTGCGCCCTCCGACGGGTTGCAAATTCGAGCCCGGTCTCAGGCCAACCTCTCGGCGGCGGGGACTGCCTGACCGGATGCTCGAAAAGCAAAGCCAGAGCGACCTTGAAAGCCAGCACAGCACAATAAGACAAGAAACAGAACAAACGGGCCGCTTGCCCTTGCTTCTGAGGAGCGCTGCGCGTGCCGCCGATCACGGTGCAGGCCTGGACGCGATCATGGAGAAGCAAGCAAAGCGAAAGATAACAAGCAACCACGATAACAAGCTAGCGCGATAACAAGCTCGCCATGCCCAGCCTGCCAGCCAGCCTTACGAGCTCTTCCCCTCGACCCTCCCCTCCCCCCCTCCTCGCCCCCCGCCGCTCGCGTTGCTCATGTCACACAGTCAAGTTCTTGTCCTTCGAAACAAAGCACTGGCATCGCGCCGTAGCCGAGTGACCGCGTCCGGTCTCGACAGGCTCGCAGTCTGCTGCAGGCCTGGGCACCGTGACCAGCCAGCCAAGACGAGAGCGAGGTGCGGCCTTGCGGCTCGCCGACATCGCAGAGAGCAGCTGCAGAAACTGCAGCAACGCGCAGGCTGATGCGGCCTTTTTTTTCCTCGAAGCCGCGCTTGTCTCCTGGCCGTCCGCGAGCGATCAAGGGCTGGATGGCTCGCATGCAAGATTGATGGCTTGAGGGAAAGAGCAAGTGGTCGCTGTCGCTGTCGACGGGAGGAGCGTCGCGATACGGAGGCAAGGAGGGAGGGAGGTTCCCAAAGCTCGCGAGAACGCAGCGTCGAGGCTCCGGGAGCACCCACCACTGGTCACGGCGAGTGCGTCGCGACGTCCTTTGTTTGCACTGTCACTGCTCGCCTCACGCGGTGCCTGGTTGCCGACGTCAGCGCTGCCAGCGGCATCGGCCAGCAGCGAGAGCCGCGGCAGCCAGAAGAGAAGTGAGGACCACGAGGGTCGCGCCTTGCACCCGCCGGCCGCGGCGCATTGTTGGCGCTGTATGGCGCTTTCCAGGGAAGAGAGGGAGGCAGGCATCTAGCGGCGATGGATCGATGGGTCGATCCATGGATCGATCCATCGTGGCGTGGGTTGGTCCCGCAAGATCTTCGAGCCGGGCCATGACCAGCGCGGGGAAAGGAAAGGAAAGGAAAGGAAAGGAAAGCGGAAAGAAAGTGAAGTGGAGTGGCTGAGCAAGATACGCCTCCTCCGCGTTCGCGCCTCCTCGCGCCCTTTTCTCTGCAAGGCAAGATCGCGCTCGCGGCAGCTGGCTGGCTGCAGCTGCTGCTGCCGGCAACGCAGTGCAGTGGCGGGGCACGAGTGAGCGGGCGGCGCCGGGGATGCGCCTGAAATGCTGTTTCCGCGCGGGCCGCAGCCAGTCGGGTCCAAGTCCTGCTGCGCGCCCAGGCTGCTGCCGTCCACAGTTCCCCGCTGCAGCGGCCCCGCAGTGCCGCCACTGCGCGCCGTCCTGCGCGACCCCGCTCGCCTGGCTCGACTCGACGCGACCGTCGCTCCAAGTTATCGTAACCTCGACCACTTGCGACAGATCCCGACAGACTCCGCCGGCGAGTGCTTGCGAGGCACGCCGCAGCCGGACTCTCCCGCCTCTGGGGGTGAAACCGGTCGATGGCTCCGGGAGGGGGCGGCTTTGAGATGATAAGAGAAAGATGAAATCTTGCGCACTGTGCGCTGTAAGCGTAGTTGCAATGTGCCCCCTCTGGCACCTCCGCGGCGCGTTCCGGCGTCGCACCGGCGGGGGCAGGACACGTAGTCCTCGCGCCTAACGACCGACTTGCGCCATTGAAGGCGCTACGCTAATCAAACGTGCCATACCGTAGTATTTCGTCCGGTGCGGTGCCGTGCCGTGCTTGCCAGGCGAACGAGCAGCCCTCGCTGCGTTGGCCTTGCCTGGCAGACGGTGGCTGGCAGACGGTGGCTGCTGCGGCGAGCGCGAGTAAGATAGGATCGGGCAGGATCGGATCGGATTTGCGCGAGTTGGCCCGGCCGCGACACCTCAGGATCGCCCTTACGGGATTTCCTTACTTTCTTAGGGTCGTGGAGTATCTATCCATCGACCGATATTTAGGATAGGACTCCGAGTAGCAGTAGCAGCAGCAGCAGCAAGCAGGGCGGCCAAAAACCAGTGCAGGCGGCGCTGGTCCGGCCGCCGCCCGGTGCAAGCTTCCTCGCGATCATCCGTCCAGTGATCGCTGGCCGGCGTCCGGATCACGGTCGGCCGAAGCCAAGGCCATGAGCGCCTTTCCCTTCCCCTGCAGCTCGTTTCGAGAACCATCGATCGATCGATCGACTCCTCGCAGGGTCGTCCGCACCGATCCTCCGCATCCTTTTCATCCGCATCGTGCGAGCCGTCCTCCCCAGCCAGCAGCTGCTTGCGTTCCGCCAGCGCGACCTGGCTGCCGCGGCCGCCGCTGCCGGTATCTTCTCCTGCGAAAGACCGACCGCGCTTCCCGCGAGCTCCTGCTAAAGCCGCAGGCAGCTAGCTGCTGGTCGCTCTCCCCCTGGTCCCTTCCCTCGGGGTGGCTGCCGCCGGTGGCTGCGCTGCGGCTGCCCCTTGGTCCACCCGCTGAGAATCGGCACGGCGGCGGGGACGCTGCCTGCTTTTCGCCCTTCTGCCTGACTGCGAGCTCGGCAGTGCGATCGATACGCATGCCGACGCAAGCAGCTTGCCGGTGCGGCAGGCTGCGCCGCGACGGAGGCACTCGCAAGGTGCGAGCTGGCTGGCCGCCGGTCACTGTCACAGTCACGCGCGCTCGGTTGGTGCTGGCTTGCTCGCTCGCTTGCTTGCTTGCTCGCTCGCGCTTGCTCCTTTCTAGCTTGCTCCCTTTCTCGTGCCCGGCGTCCGCGTCCGCGTCCGCGTCCGCGTCCCGGCCTCGGCCGCAGCGGAGCCAGAAGGGCGGCGCAAGCTGGTGGCGAAGCAGACAAGGCGAGGCGAGAGCGTCCCAAGCTCAGGCGCGCAGAGGTTGCGTTTACAGTTAGGTAGTTCCGCTCGTTAGTTGGGCAGACACGTTTGCGAGCTCACAGGCAGTGGCCGCCCGCAGATACCGCAGCGGGTGTCCCACGGAATCACTGCGGGACCCACAGCGTCCACAGCGAAGCCCCCGGCGGTCACACCGTGGTCCCGGCCCACACTAACACCAGCGGTGAGAACTTGGAACTTGGGGCGTGGTGAAAGGCCGGCCCAAGAGTGGCGAAATGGGCGCGGCGGAAAATGGAGTGATATGGGACTCTGGGATGGAGATTGGATACGCGCTCTTTCTCGCGCGCCGCCTTGCTCGCTCTTGCGTGCGCGCCTCCACATAGCGAGGCGTGCATGATGATCTTGGCTTGGACTGGCGTGGCTGTGTCATTGGACAGGCTAGAAACTATCTAGCTTGTTTGCTTCTGTGGTCGCTGACACGAAGGCCAAAAAGCTGAAAAAATGGACATCGTTTCGCGAGGCTTCAATCTGGGTGACTCGAGTTTCATCGATTAATAAACGCGCCCGCTTGATTCCTTGCTTGCTATTGCTTGCTCGCGCACTGCTTCTATGTGCACAAGTTTTCGTTCGGGTCTTGGCAAGACGCCATGCAAGTGCGTGCATGCAGCCGCAGCCGCCTTTCGACCGAGCACTAATCATGCCACACCGCACCATCGATCTATCTATTGGTCGGTCGATCGGCCTCATCCATCGTGCCACACTATCGTGCCAAGTCGCGCACGATACGCACGAGCGCACGGAAGCGGCGGAAGAAGAAAATTACACGCCCGCGGCTCCTCCTTTGCAACGCGGAGCGCGCACTTTCCGCTGCTGCTTGCCTCGCCTTGTATTGCCTAGCTAGCCTATTGCACCGCAAGCTCGTGCTGGCTTGCTTTCAGCATCGGCACGCCACGGCACGGCGCGCGCGGCTTCGGACTCGCGCCGGACTCAGGACCGGAGCGGGTGCGGCTTCGGCTGCGGCTGCGGCTTCCCGGCTCCGCGCGAGGCTGGTGTGGCTGGCTGGCTCCACATGGCGACGCCGCTCGCGTGCTCTCGCTCCGAGTCTAAAACACGCGTCCGCACCGCGCGCGCGCTGTCAGTGGAGAGGCTGCTGGCATGGCACGGCCGGAGCCCGCTGGCTCCACACACCGGAACGCGCACGGAGGCTCGCCGTTCAGGTTCTCTTGCTGCGCTTTGTTTTGCTCGTCTTCTTTTTCTTCATTACGCGAGGTCGTTGTGCACGCATGCACGCACGCACGCGGTCGAAATTGCGCACGCTGCCGCTACGTTTTCAGACTCGCTCACTGCGCGAGCGAGAGAGAGAAGGAAAAAGATCATGCGTGTGCATTGTGCATGCTATGAACGCAGCCGCGCGAGGCGCATTGCTTCGCTTCAGTTCTTTCTTGGTTCGGTCGGTGGCCCGCTTCGAGGCAGAGAAATGCACAAGAGTTTTTCAACCACAATAGAATCGACTGTGCGCGCCGAAGCGGAGAACGAACGAACGAGCTCCATACCACTGCCACCGCCGCCTCTACGCAGCATGTTTGTTAGCTTCGCCCTGCACTGCGCTGCACTGCGCTACACACGCCAGGCTGCTTGGGAGTTTTTCCAAAACAAAGCGCGCGACGGCTACAAGCAGCAACAAAATGCTACGAACCAACCAACCAACCAAGTGCTTGCTCGCGCGTGCACAAAGGAAGACTGCGCGGACTCCACGCCTCGCTCTCTACGCTGCGCTTGACTTTCTACCGACGCCGCCGAGGCCCGCTTCCACATCCCTCCCTCCACCCCATGCGTCCATCCATTGGCCGTCCATTCGCCTCGCGTCCAGTCTCGCGGCGGCCGCTGCACGCGCGGCACGTTCAAGGACCGCGGGCCCAGTCTTGAGCGCCGCGTGCCTCGCCTCGCCTCGCCTCCGGCTTGCATCAGCACCTTGTCGACTCGGGCCGGGTCCACTTGAGTCCCGACACCCGCACCGCACGCATGCATCCATCCATGCGTCCATGCTCGCATGCCCGACAAGTGAATGTGTCATGCGCTGGCCCCGGCCGCTGCCAATCGACATCCTCCGGACGCGTGCCGCGCCCCCCGTCGCCTCGCCTCGCCTCGCCTCGCCTCGCCTCGCCTCGCCTCGCCTCGCCTCGCCTCGCCTCGCCTCGCCTCGCCTCGCCTTGCGGCGCGTGCGACAGCGGGTGCCTCGCCGGAATGGCGCGGGATTAAGAAAACCCGCGCGGCGCCTGTCTCCTTACGAGCGAGTCTCGGCGCCCCCACTCGAGTGACTCACCCACAGCGGCGCTCACTCGCTCCCCCGCCTGACCTTTCCTTCTCGCGCCCACAAACACAGCTCTCCGCAGCCGCGTGCCGCCGGCCAGATTGCCAGCCAGCTTGCCAGCCAGCTCACGGGCGTGCGGCCAGCAGCCCCGCAGCTATCCCCGGCGTACGGCCCACAGCTGCGGAGGCTGCTCGCAAGAGCCGGAGCCGCCCCAGGGACGCGGTCTGCACGTCTCCGCTCGAACAATGGGTAAGGGAAGAAAGGAGAAGGGAAACAAGGGCGAGGAAAGCCGCGTTTTCCACCCTTCCGGACGCGAGGATGCTCGCGGACGCATCCGTCCTTTGTGCGTCGCTCGCTGCCATGCTGCTCTTTTGGATGTCACCTGCAGCAGCCTGCGTTCCTGCGTTGGTGCAGCGACTCACATCCGTCAGCCAGCCCCCCCCGGCAAGGCTGCCAATGCGACGGAAATAACTTCGAAAAAATGCGCATCCAAGATCACCGATCACCGCGAGTGCTGTGCAACGCCGAAGCGTGCAGTGCATTGCAGTGCGTTGCAGTGCAGTGCCTGTCAGGGGCACGGCATCCTAGATAAAACAAGGCCGGCCTGTCATCGCTGTGCAGCGTTTGCAAGATAAAGGAGGAAGCCGGCTGCCGCCAGAGGCTTCGTTCGTTTCGATCGACGCGCGTCTTTTCCGCCCTGCACACCCCTCCATCCATCCCTCCATCCCTCCCTCCATCCCTCTGCTTTCTTTCGTCCTGGTCTCCTCCCTGCGCCGACTGCGAGCACATCCCGTCGAAGCTGCAGTGCTGAAGCTGCCCGAGCCGGGCCTGTTTCTCTCGCATCCGGCCGACGAGGCTGCGCTTGCACGCGCGTGAGAGCAGCCTCGGCGGGACCACGCGGCGGCGCGGCGGCGCGATCCTGGCCCGCCGCAGCCAGCCAGGACACCGCAGGCAGGCAGGCAGGCAGACAGACAGGCTCGCAGCGCAGCGCAGCCACGCACGCATCCATCTCTCTGTCGCCCGCGCCGCCGCTACGAAGCCGCGCGCCTTCCTGCACCAAGCGCAGCAAGCGCGGCAAGCGCGAGGAGGAAAGGCGAAAAGGCGGGGGAAAGCAGCGACGAAACCTCGGCGCGGCGGATGGAAATCAGAGACGGAAGCCCCGAGCGCTCTGGAAGCCCCAGGGTTGCATCGGACGGGTCGATCGGCCAGCTGGGGTGCGGAACTGTGGGCCCGCACCAGCCTCCTCGCGCCGAAGGCGGGCCTAGGGTGCGGGAGAAGGTGCGGGCCACAGCGCGACGTGGTGCGGGGTCACTCCTCGCGCGAGGCTGGGCAAGACAAAGCGAGCTCGCCGTCGGTGTGGCTGCAGCCGTGGCCGCTGGCCGGTCGGTTGGTCGGTCACTCGGACGCCGCTGCACGCGCGAGCATGGCGCAAAGCGAGGGAGAGCGGGAAGAGAAAAGGAGCAAAGCACGGGGCGCCCTGCGCCGCTGCTCTGCTGTGTTCTGCAGCTGCTTCCCTTCGCCTCGGCCGGACGGCCGGCCGGCCGTTCGCTTGGCCAGAGAGCGCGAAGAGCTGAAGGCGGGCGTGCTGCCGCTCCGTGTCGCGGCGGTGGCGGAGGGATCGACTCTTTCTTTGGATCGCAGTCTTCTCCAATCTCTGTCTTCCTAGCTTGGCTCCCGCGCGTGCACCGCCGGCGGCCTAGTCCCGCAGCGTGTGTCCCCTCCGCGCGGCGCTCCGGTCCGGACTGCTCTCTCTCTCTCTCTGTCTAGCAACAAAACAGCAGCCTGCCGCCGCTTCCGAGTCGTCGCCACCTTTTTCTCTCTCCTTTTCCCGCTCCCTGCCCGCGCCGCCACTACTCCTCGCCGTGCAGCGCGCGGGAGTGGCACGGCGGGGCGCGCGCCGGCCGAGCACCGCCGCCACCGCCTGCGAGGCCGCCGCCGCGCCTCGCGCAGCTCGCCCGCCTCGCGCGGCCTCGTGGCTTCGATGGCGGTCGGCCGGCCGGCCGCGCGCCCGGTCGGTCGGTCGGTCTGTTTTTCGCCAAGACTCGGGGGGGCGCGCGCCGCCTAGCTGGCGCCTAGTGCGGCCTATGGGGACGGCGCCGGCACGTCCCCTTGTAAACGGAGGAGAGAAAGCAGGAAAGAAAGCAAGGAAGGAAGGAAGGAAGAAAGAAAGAGTAAGAAAAGGAGACTGAGAGACAGAGTAGAGAAAGGCTGGAAGGAAGGGAAGGGAAAGAAAAGGAAGGCGATTTTTAGACCGCCCGATGGCAGAAGCGCGGTTTAGGCGAGTGTGCAGAGTGGATTGTTGACTTACGGGGATAAAGGGAGGGCGCTGCGAAGCAATAGGCGGGAAGGGAGGCTAAGGGCGCCGCCGAAGTGGCCGCGCGGCGCGCGTAGCGGCAAACCCAAAACCCTTACAGCGAGACAGCACCCGGACAGACCAATTCAATCGTTTTGGACCTTGATAATAAGGACGCCCTGTGCCCTGCCCGGAACAGAGCAACGAAGCAGAAGCAAAGTAGAGCAGAGCAGAACAGCGTAGACTAGAGAAGAGGACAAGGTTGCAGACCAAGCGAGAATGGACTCTTACAGCATGATGGACGACAGCTTCGCCACTTGGTTTCCGCCCCAGACCGAGGAAGGATTTGTCGGACACATGCACCACGTGCAGGAGAACGTCGCCACCACCGCGCCTGCGCCGGTGGCCGCGCCCGTGCCCGCACAAGCTCCGGCGCAGAGCAACAACCTCGCCATCGACTTCGAGGACGAGGATGCCCTGCTCATGAGGTCCATCGACGACCTTCTCGTCGATGACAACATCTTTGGCGACGTCATTGGCGCCCCAGCCAACGAGGACCCTTACCACCAAGCCTACGGCCAGCCTCAGTTCGCGCAGCACCAGCACCACGACATGCACATGCACCAGCACGAGCAACAATATCAGACCGAGGCCTACTGGGAGCTGCCAGCCTCGCCTTCGAGCGACGTCACTCGCACCCAGTCGCCGACCCCGGAGTTTCTCGAGGAAAGCTTTGGCAGCAACCAGCAGCAGATGCCCTCGCGCAAGCGCAAGCGCGCATCCGCGGCCCTCGCTCTCGAGCTCTTTGCCGACGAGGATACCGACCACACGGACGCTGACGAGGACGACGAGGAGTACAAGCCGCCATCGGCCGCCACCTCGACTACGAACAAAAACGCCTCGCGCGCGCCCAAGGTCCGACGTGTCATGCCTGGCACCTCCGAGTTCAAGCGCGCCAATGGCCCGTCCATCTCGCCCACGGCGAGCTCCACCACCTCCAAGAAGACCTCGACCGCAACCGCGAACAAGGACGAGAAGCCCAAGCAGCGCACCCTGACCTCCAAGTACCGCGGCGTTTGCTGGTACAAGCGGACGCAGCGCTGGGTCGCCCAAATCAAGATCCGTGGCCGCCGCAAGCACGTCGGCTACTACAAGGTCGAAATGGACGCCAAGCGTGCCTACGACCTCGCCGTCGCAAAGCTCGCCGCCAACCCCAACATTGACCTCTCCGAGCTCACCAACGTCCTCTAAGCCAGCGAGCCCGCCCGTCTTCGCGAGGCTCCCATCCCTTTTTTCTCTGTCAACATGTGTTCTTTATTGACGGCCGCGAAGGCGCCCCAGTGTGACCGGGCGGATGACGCGCGCCGACCAACCAACCTAGCCTGCCCATTTTTTATCTTTTGACTATTTTACCGCCATCTCGACTCCCTCCTTGCACTGCATCCATCCGCCTTCCTTCTCGCTTGCCCTCCCTCCCTCCGCCGCAGACGCTGCCACGGAGGCTTGTCGGAAACCCCGTGGACTCGAGCCGCGACAAGAAGGCCTGCATTCGCACGGCTTTCTTACATGTTAGTTAGAGAGAAAGCTTCCGACGCCTCCAACTTCGCGGGAAACCTTGCTTCCTCTTGGCACGGCATGCGTCGTCGCTCGGGCAGCGTACGGTTTATTAGCTAGCTTGCTGCAGCTGCAAAGCAAGGCAAGGCAAGGCAAGGCAAGGCAAGGCAAGGCAAGGCAAGGCAAGGCAAGGCAAGGCAAGGCAAGGCAAGGCAAGGCAAGGCAAGGCAAGGGCGGCACGACGCGACACCTTTCTCTGACAAAAGCAACCGACGTCCAAGTCGTAGCCTGCTCTCGCGAAGGCGGACCTCACCACCCTCCAGGTCTTCGACCCACAAACCAGCCGCCGCAAGAACCCAGCTATTTCGACGAAGGAACAAAACAAGATAAGCCGCGAACATGAAAGTCTTGACCGGCCAAAGCCAAAGCTGCGCAGGTTTGGCTTGCCATTGATGCCGCAGCGGGCCGCGAGGCAGCTAGCCGTCCGCCGGCCAACCGTCTGTGCTGTGCGTCGCGTAGAGCGCGGTGCGGCTGTTGTCGACTGCGAATCGAGCTCCAAAACCCGGTCAAAAGCCGCGGCTGGCTCGGGTCAGGTCACCCGGCCTGCCGGCTGAAACCCCGACCAGGCCCGGGCGGGTCCGCCTCCAATTCGCCGTTCTTGCGCCCTCTTGGCAGCTGCAGCTGCTGCTGCAGCCAGCCTGCAGCACGCAGCCAGTACCGGCGGCACCTGCAGCAGCAGAGCACCTGCCGCGCAACGCCTGCGTCGCGTGCGAGCGGGGCATTGGCCGAACTTGCAGTGCCCAGACCGGACTTGATTGATGTGAGGCCGCTTGGAGCGGGATGGACTACACACCACAAAACACACACAGAGGCCTGCGCGTGCACACAGCCGAGCCTGGCCCGGCCTGGCATAGAGAGTAGTAGCAGTAGATGGACCGATGACGCGTGGCTGACTGTGCCGCAAAAGAATGAATACAAGACGACGCACGGCCGCGACGCGCTCGCGGCGGACGATTCGAAGATCGACGAAAAGGTGCAGACGGCTGCGGCCAAGGCTGCATCGTGGAGGCTTGATTGCTTGCCTGGTTGGTCGAGGGAATCATCGGCGCTTTCGAGGCCGCCGTCACTGGGCCTCCAGGCCCTCTCCCACGCCACGTACACGCTGTGTGAACGCGCGCCCGTGGCTGTGGGGACAGTAGGCACTGCGCGGAACGGGCCCCACACCTAAGGCGGAAGGCTCGAGGTCCCCGGTCCTGGCGAGACCGTGAGCTCAAGGCCGAGCCCTAATCGAAGTTCCGCGGAGCTTGTCGGGAGGCGCGAATGATCATCGGCCGCGAGGAGAGGGACTGCGCGCTGCACTGCCGACTTCCGTGCTCGAAGGGAGTCTTGGAAACTGGTAGAGCGAGGCTGGTGGTAGGTGTGGCCGTGACCGCTACGGCGCCGCACTGCGTGAATGATGTGTCTGCAGGCCGAGAAAAAAGGCAAGAGCTGCGCTGGAGAGATGATGTGACGTCGCACGTGTATGCTCATTGCGCAAGATCGAATCGGAAGGTTACTTGTCGAACAAAACCCTGGAACTACGCAAGAGGAAGCCAGTTAGTTAGCATTGGCAAGAAAACAAAGGAAGAGCCGTGCTTGGATCGACCACCATGCAACCTAATTTGTTTGATATGACAAATCGCTCTTTCGCGACACGAGCTTGTTGGTCACACTCGCCTTTTCCATCCATATGCGAGCACAATCCGATCAAGAAAAAACAACTCATTTCAATCGACAAATTTCGATAAGTCTGCGCACAAGCGTAACAAACGATCTCCGACTTCTTGTCTGCTTAATCAGCTGCAAGGACTTGATCGATGAGAATCCTAGTTTTTTCTGCTTTAATTCTCGCGGAAAAATGACAAACAGAATTCCTATCGCTTGTCGATGTAAGCATTTTTGAAAGGAATTGACGCCTGAAAATCCTACACAGTAACATACTTCTTTTTCTTGTCTGCTTTTGTCGGCGTTCTTGCTGGTCGGCATCTTTCAACTACCATTGACCATGACTCACTGTCAAGAGGAAGAATTGTTCACTCAAAACTAGAGACCCTACAACTTGTGCAAGAGCTTGCTTGCTTGCTTGCTTGCTTGCTACGGCCTATCCGCGGTACATGCGAAACCTTGAAGAACGAGCCAATAGAGATAAACCCACTTCGTTTAAAGGTTACACTTGACACTCAGCACGCTCACAAAGTCACACCATTCATCCAAGAGGTAAACTACCATAGCCTCCTGGATCATTAGAAACGTAAAAGGTATTCTCCTTTGTGGCGAGCACTAGTCGCTGCCTGGCTTGCTCGGCTCAGCAGTACCAGGCCAGCAGCCTGGTTTCCCTATGCTGATTCGGGCGCGGGTCGGGGTTCTGGCGCGAACTTTTGGCGCAGCCTTGTGCTGGTTTCAAACTTTGCGCCTTCTCAAGGCGCAAATTAGATGCAGAAGTCGTTGTTCCTGCATCGTGTTCCTTCAATGTATCAATCGATTATCTGACTTTCCCTCCTGACATTGATCTTTGAGAAGGTCCACTTCTTTGTCGTAGTTCAATGTAGATTCGCTTTCGGTTCAAAAGGAAAATTAGGCGACCACCATTTCAATGTGGCGAACACGGTCAACACCATCGCCAGTATAGAATGCTCAAGTTCGCAACGAGGAGGCTTTGTCATACTTCGAGGAAGCGCTGTAGATTCTTAAGGAAAGTCTTGGCGACCGGCATCCCTTGGTGGCGGCCACGCTCGACAACATCGCCGACGTGTATTACCGCCAAGGCCGCTGCGAGGAGGCCTTGGCGTACTACGAAGCGCTATCGATTTACAGGGAAAGTCTCGGCGACTGGCATTTCTCAGTGGCGGCCACGCTACACAACATCGCCAGCGTGTACGACTCACAAGGTCGCGACGAGGAGGCCTTGCCGTACTACGAGGAAGCGCTGTCGATTAAGAAGGAAAGTCTTGGCGACCGGCATCCGATGTGACGATCACGCTCAACAACATCGCCACAGTGTATGACTCATAAGGCCGCTACGAGGAGACCTTGGCGTACTACGAGGAAACGTTGTCGATTGAGAAGGAATGTCTTGGCGACTGGCATTTCTCAGTGGCGGCCACGCTACACAATATCGCCAGTGTGTACGACTCACAAGGTCACTACGAGGAGGCTTTGTCATACTTTGAGGAAGCGCTGTCGATTTAGAAGGAAATTCTTGGCGATCGGCATTCCAATGTGGCGAACACGTTCAACACCATCGCCAGTATATAATGCACAAGTTCGCAACGAGGAGGCTTTGTCATACTTCGAGGAAGCGCTGTCGATTCTTAAGGAAAGTCTCGGCGACCGGCATCCCGTAGTGGCGGCCACGCTCAACAACATCGCCGACGTGTATTACCGCCAAGGCCGCTGCGAGGAGGCCTTCGCGTACTACGAAGCGCTATCGATTTACAGGGAAAGTCTTGGCGACTGGCATTTCTCAGTGGCGGCCACGCTACACAACATCGCCAGCGTGTACGACTCACAAGGTCACTACGAGGAGGCTTTGTCATACTTTGAGGAAGCGCTGTCGATTTAGAAGGAAATTCTTGGCGACCACCATTCCAATGTGGCGAACACGTTCAACACCATCGCCACAGTGTATGACTCATAAGGCCGCTACGAGGAGACCTTGGCGTACTACGAGGAAACGTTGTCGATTGAGAAGGAATGTCTTGGCGACCGGCATCTTGATGTGGCTCAAACGCTCAGCAACAGCGCTTCTTCGGAATACGCCAAGGCCTCCGTGTAGCTGCCTTGTGAATCGTACATCATGGCGATGTTGCTGAGCGTGCTCGACGCCAAGGGATGCCGGTAGCCAAGATTGTCCTTGTGAATTGGCAGCGCAGAACCCCCTCGTAGCGGCCTTGTGAGTCACACACACCTACGATGTTGATACGCAAAGAAAGTCTTGGCGACCGGCATCCCTTGGTGGCGAAAACGCACAAGAATATCGAGCTTATTCGCGAAATCTTCGGGAAAAAATGGAACGTCGAGCCCCTCTGCAAAAGCTTGCATTTCTCTGGTGCAGGAAGCAACAATTTCAGAACCCATAACCTTGTTGACGGAGATTCCTCAGAGGTCTTAAAGAGTAGAAAGAAAAAGTTAATTTCAATAAACGTAAAAGAAATTCCGTTCCGTGGCTAGCACGAGACGGGAAGGTAGTTTGATTGCTTCTCACGCTGCTGCTCGGAGAAGGCTTTGGTGTAGTTCAATTCTGGTGGGTTTCGGTTCTGCCGGCTTCTGGCATCGGGTTTGGTCGCTGCCAGGTCTATTCGGCTCAGTGGACCCAGAGTCGTGACCCTGGTCCATTTCTGCCATGTAGGTCTATGACTGTACTAAGGTTATTTTGGGTGTACACACCGAATGTACCAGGCGTGTTGTGCATGCGCGGCGTAATGTTCTTGCATCGTGTCCTTCCGACGTTTGTCGTCGGGTGTCTACCTCTCTTATAGCAGTTTCCCGCCTGGCATCAGGTCTTTAGGAATGTCCACTTCATTATTGTGGATCGATACGCCCCCGCGGCCTTTCCTTCGCTTGGTTATTACCCTATGTACTCCTGTTGGAAGTGGAAGGCAGCCGTTGAGCAGAGCCTCTCGATGTCGCTCGAAATCTTGGCGTCCCAAGGCTTTCGTAAGAGTGTCGGCAGGTTGATCAGTTCTCGCAACATGCACCAGTTCTAGGTTCCCGAAGTCGAGCTCGAAAGTCAGCCTGATGAAGCGGTTCGCAATATGGCGTGAAGCCGATGTAAGCGCTCCCTTCTCCAGTTGCCTAATGACGGTCTCGGAATCGGTATGCACTCGGATAACTCTTGCGATAATGCCAAGGTCTTCCAGAAGGTGCCTAACGCCTAGTGCTCTCTTGTACGCTTCATCGATTGCTATTAACTCGGCGTGTGCGCTGGATCCGGCGACGGTTGATTGTCGCGTGCTTCGCCAGAGAACCGGACTCGATCCTATAGCTATAATTTACCCGGTTGTACCCTTCCGATGAGGATCCTTCTCGGAGTTGTAGGAGGCATCCGTAAAGACATTGATTCGCATTTCCTCTCCTTTCGACACTCCCCGCATACGTCCTGCACGGCCTCTCCCGACATTGCCATCGAAATTCAATAGAACATGGACAAGCGCTTAAGCGAGTCTTCAGGTACGTAAGTGAAACGAGAGAGATGTGTCTATCCTTGCTGGGAGTGTCGAAAGGAGAGGAAATGCGAATCAATGTCTTTACGGATGCCTCCTACAAAAGTTCAATCAGACATGTAAACAAGAGATTTTCTCTTTTGAAGTTGACTCAATGTTATTGTCATGGTCATGGTCCTCTTCCTCTGCGATTAGATTGAAATCATATACCCTGCGGGGCGAAAGACCCCGCGACCTGAAGTGCGTTTGTGATATAGATAGTCATGAGACTTGTCTCGTCACGAATGGAGCTCCTCTTTACATGGGAAAGTTTGCCGAAGCATCCAAGCCTTGCAAACGCCTTTGAAAAATATACTGTCTTGATTGGCAGCGGTGGTCTTTTCGTCGGCTTCTCTGAAAATCTTGAAGGAGCCGCTCAGTCTTGGTTAAGACGACACGGAAAGGTGGCTTTCGCCTCATGCTTCTGCTGACGAACACGATCGAACACATTGTCTTTCGGAGCAGGGCGTGAGTGCATACATGGCTGAAGATTCAGGGATGGGTTTCTCCTCGCAACTCAATTCGGTACTGAAAAGCGAGAGGTGTTTTGAATGAAACTACTCCCACGGGGCGACCTTTTCGAACTTTTAGAAAAATATCTATTGCTGCAGCTGCTTGCAGTTAGATAATAAATTTTTTAAAAATTGCCTAACCACCGCGTCCAGTTGGCCGCGGGTGTGCGAAACCCAATCTAATGAACTAAGAGTTTCTTAGAGTAAACTATAGGCGATAGGTAGGTGACTACAGCCTGCAGCAATAAAAGTTTTGACCGAAGTTACATTCACATCAGAACACCCCTCTTTTCAGTTTGGATTTTCAACGAGATCAAGTGGCTCAGGAAAAGGGCATTGAGGTCTCTCTCGTGCGTAGTACTAGTAGTTAGGAGAGAAGCAGAGAGCCTCTTGCGAGCCATTAAAAAAAAACAAAAAAAACAGGCTCTCTGGCGACGCCGGTGCACAAATCTATGTGCTAAGAAACTTCATTGCCTCTCTCTCCCTCCGTGCTCTACAAAGACCAATCCTCTCAACTTTGCGCTTCCCCCTCCCCACTTCCCCCCCCGGCCCCCGTCTTTCGATCCCCGATTTCTCGTGCGTGTTGAGCACGCGCCAGTCACGCTGGCTGCTTGTGCCGCCGGCTCTGTAATTGCACGTCAGCGTCCCTGCCTCTCGCTGTCAGTGTGCACCTTGCACGCGCCGTTTAGCGCGACAAGCAGACGGCAAATCGCGGCTTCTCTTCTGCTACGCGCCGGGGTCCTCGCAGACCTCGCGGACCTCGCGACGCCGAGCGTAGCAAGCACTGCCGCGCGCGAGCCTGCCCCCTTCCCCTCCCCCCCTTTCCCCAGCCCCGCCCCCGCCCCTCTTCTTCCCTCGCGCGCGCGGGCGCGTCTGCTGCCGGACGGTTCAACGCAAGATTGGCCACAAGATGGCCAGGAAGAAGTCCCTCTTGCACAAGCTGCGCCGGAGCCTGCCGCGCGTCAACCCGAGCCACCGAAAGGCGTCCGCGGCCTTCAACGAGATCTTTGACGAAGACGCACGCAAACTCGTCCAGCTGCGCAGTGTCTCTTTCCGCGCCGTAAAGAGCCTCTGCGATGGACTCCTCTCTGGCGAGGTTGCCAGCGACGTGGAGCTCTACGTGGCCACGCGCAAGCTCTCGGACAAGGTCAAAGAAGGGGCCACCCTACAGCTTACAAGTAGGAATAAGAACAGGATGAAAGGCCTAGAGCCACGCTCTGGAATGACGCTCACGTTCATGGCCAGGGATGCCCGAAAGAAAGAACGCGACACGTGGACCACACAAGATGTCGCGAATTTCGTCTTGCCTACTTTTCTCTCCACAGAGCAACCCATTTACCTTGCAACCCTTGAGGAGCAGGATGTGGGCGATGAACTTCGAGGCACCTATGTCGCCCAGGCTCATGACTGTCTTTTCACGGATCTCGTTGATGCGCTGGAAAAGCACTTTGGCGAGGACGCCGAGTCGGCTTTCGTTTGGCTCGACATCCTATGCACCGATCAAAAGCTTCTCAGAAAGTCCAAGTCCAAGCTTCCCACCGAGATCGCCAACGCCAAGCAAAAGTATCTCACGAGCGGTATGCATCGGGCCATTGGAAAATTCGACGCTGCCGTCATCTTCATCGACAAATGGGACACACCTGCGCCCCTGCAGCAGGCGTGGACCGCCTGGGAAATCCTTGGCGCGATCAACAGAGAGAGCTCCGTCGAGGTCATTTTCGCGCCAGGCCAAGCGGAAGACTTTCTTGAACGCCTACGTGACGATGCTGAGGCATTGGCCAAAATTGTGACCAAGCCCAGCGATCTGCGCAGTGCCACAAGTGCTTACACGGACG
The DNA here is from genome assembly GCA_003116975.1 of Aurantiochytrium sp. KH105. Taxonomy (NCBI): domain Eukaryota; class Bigyra; order Thraustochytrida; family Thraustochytriidae; genus Aurantiochytrium; species Aurantiochytrium sp. KH105. The sequence continues at coordinate 160,594 of BGKB01000141.1, forward strand.
ACAAGGCCACCATTGATGACGCCGTCGAAAGCTATCTTCCCGACGGATACGTTACGCTCAATGCGTCCATCAACAAGTGCATGCGCGAGTCGCTTGCCCGGATCGCCGAGGATGCGGTCAAGGAAATACGTCTCAGCGGCAAGGAGGAGGCCCTTGCGGAAGTTCTGATCTGCGCTGGTTACTTTTTGAACCAGCAAGACATGTCCGACAAGGCACTCCTTTACTACAAAGAAGCCCTGGTGATTCGCCGGGCTGCCTGTGCAAATGGCGAAGCCACATACGAGCTGGCCACGGTGCTCAACGGACTTGCAGGCGTGCACTTTACCCTTGGCAACTATAAAGAAGCTCTTGAAGCCTCCCAGGAGGCTCTTGATATTGTCGTCAAGGTGCACGGCGAGAAGGCTCATGATACAGCGACAGTGCTCAACAACATGGCGCTTATGCACTGCGCCATGGGAGATCACGAAAAGGCCCTCGAAGACTTCGAGACGGCACTTTCCATTGACAAGGCTCTTGGAAACCAAAGAGCTGACGAGGCCACGACTCTCTTCAACATTGCTGCGACGTATGAAGCGCAAGAGAACTACGAGGATGCTTTGCAAACTTTTAAAGAGGCATTGCGCCTGCGCCAATCTGTTTTCGGACATAACGACCCTCTCGTTGGACAAACACACAACAACATCGGTTTTGTGTACGCTTGTCTGAAGAATTACGCGGCCGCGGAAAGGTCCTACAGCGAAGCTCTCAGCATCCTTAAAAAGGCTCATGGTGACTGCCATCCCGATGTCGCCACAACTCTCATCAATATCGGGGCCCTGCATCTTGAGCAAAAGAATACTGACAAGGCGTTGGAGGTTTTTACACAGGCGAAGCTCATTTTCCTCGAGCTTCTCGGTCCTGGCAACGCTCACACCAAGGAAGCAATTGACTGGGTGCGGGATTGCGAAGAAGCCAATGCCTCAACCTAAATTTTCTCTCAGAAATAGGCTTACATGATTTTGTTGTTCCAAATTGATTCCTTGGGCCCTCATCACAGGTACTGTTGGACTTCGAGGTCCCGTCGGCGCTCTCTTTTGAAAGATTCTCCCGTACAGACATTTCAAGTATATCAAGGACGTCAATGCACGACACGTTCACAACAAGTCTACTCTCCAACTGGACAAAACTCTGGGTCAAGCATGCGGCGCCGTCAAGAAGCAATCATGCCAGCCAAGATTGATCACGTTGAAGTCCATTAGAAACGCCATGAGAATGCCTTGATGAAAAAGTGGACAAAGTATGAATCTAGATCATTATGCCTCACGACCGGCAATCGGGTCCGCCTCGTCCAAAACCGAGACGATCTCCTGAGTTAAACCTTTGGCGGTTCGCACAACAGGTCCAATAGATACAGAAAGCTCTCGCTCGTGCTTGGATACAAGCGCGAGCCGCAGGCTGGCAGGTTCGTTGCGGTTGTTGTCAAATCAGAGCGCTTCACGTAAACGACGAACGGTCAAGATCCGCGCAAAAACACGAGCCTTGGCGCTTGCGCAAGCTCTTGCATGACCAAGATCGACATCCCACATCCGCGGAATCTTTTGCTGACGACATCAGGGAGCCAAGAAAAATGAAATCGGCTAACCTCGTCTACAGCAAGTAAATAGTGCTAAGCGCAGCGACAAGACTTCACTTTCGTGAGCAAACTCTTCAACTAATCGACCAGTCGTTGTTACTAAGCAGAACAAATCTCGGATTCTTGCGACGAGCATCTCCTCCATAACCAGGGCGGCGTGAACTCACAACGGGCTATTGCTCGACGGCAAGCTCTCTCGCTGCTGGCAAAATGGACTCAATTCACAACCCCCACGTCACCCAGACAAACGTATGAATGCATTGTGTGCCTCTCTCTCTCTCTCTCTCTCTCTTTCTGTTTCCGAAAAGCAAGTTATCTGGGCAGATCGTGCGCCTGCAAGGCCGACGCTGCGTTAAAAGGTCACTCTGGCAAGTCATGTGACAGGTTTGCGATACGCGAGCGTATGCTGGAGACATGCGTTTAGATGCCCAAGTGACCTCGCTTCTTGGCTCCTCCCCCAAGGGCTTTTTCTCGGCACCAACTTTCATCTACGGACATTCAGATGCCCTCCTCGAGCACCCTGGGTGAAAATGCCATAACTTTCGAACAAGTTGTAAATGGAATGGAACAGCTCGTTGCGATGCTGCGCGCGTCATTACCATGGCTGAAGGATGCAGCAACGCTTGTCTCTCTGCATCTGTCTGAATCGGCACGCGCCTGCCGCGCACTTTTCAGCTCTGGCGGCTCGAAGTCTTGAGTTCGTCGGCTGAAACAATATGAGTATGGGCGAGTATGCGATGAATTTTCTCTCTGCGTTCGCACAACAGCGGTGACCCTCATTTCTCTATTTCTCTCTTTGCGCGCGCGCGTTCGCTCTCTCTTGCTTCTGGCGAGAAGCCCGCACGCGTCGTATGGGCCGAATCAAATGGAGGCAGGGGAGCCTCCACAGCTGAAAGATTATCTCTCGCGTTCCTGGAGCCACTCTCGCTGTTGCGACAGAGGCCGCTTGGTAGCTTCACATCGAGCTAAGCCTACACCGCTGCGCTGTATTTTGCTTCGCCGGCATGCTGTCGACCTGTCGCGTCCCTAACTTAAATCCTTTCCATTCCATCCCATCCCATCTTGTCCCATCCCATTCGCGCAGCGCAGCGCAACACTGCGCAACGCACGCAACGCGACGCGGGCCTGCGTTCTCGAATCGGCCGCTCGCACGGGACGCGCTGCAGGCCTCCGGGAGTCTCCGGGGCTGCAGCTTCTCTTCCAGGGCCCGCGCTCCTTCCGAGCGCACTCAGCAGTGGCAGACCGGAGGCAGCAATGGCAGGTTGGAGGATGAAAAGATGCGAGCAGGAGCTGCAGCAGCTGCGGAGCGGAGAGGAAAGGAGAGTCATCCTTTGCGACGGGCGGTCGAAACGGAGGCGTGCGCGATTTTGGTGGCAGTGGGCCAGCGAGCCTGGAGGTTGTTTGTCATCATCGCCTTAGAGGCTGGGTATGGTAGATTGGCCTTGGGAGGTGTTAATCATGATCGCCCTGGAGGCTGTCGAGATCATCGCCTTGGAGCTTGTTGATCATCATCGCCCTGGAGATCATTCTCTCCTTGGAGGCTGGCGATTATCAGAGGTTGTTGTTCTTTTTCACTGCCTGTGCAATGCTGCAGAGGAGCACCCTCGCGATTTTGTGGGAGACGCGACAAAGGCAAAATGGTCGCGTGCGCCTCGGTCCGGGCGGATTCGCAACCAGCTTCGCAAGATGGCGATCGTGGCATGGCGACACTCATTCACGGCTACTCGCAGAGTTCGAGTTGCGCGAGATGATGATTTTTACGCGCAGGACCAGCCTCGGCACGGCACGGCACAGCACAGCACTGCACGGCACGGCTGCGTTGTCGAGAATGACGATAATCTTGAACCCGCCCGGGTCACTCTCGGCACTCAGGCCCGAGCAGCTCCGCTGCACGAGCTCCATGGGCTCCACTGCGCAGCGCAGCTGGCAGTGGCGCTCGCAACAATCTCGTCGCGAGCGGCCGGGGATCAAGGGTCGAACGGTCGCCACGCCCTGGAAGCCGCCGGCCGTGATTTGCAGGCGCGCGCCATGTCCTAACAAGTCGCGCCGCGCAGTGCCGTGCCGTGCCGCCGCTCGCTCGCTTCGCATTTGTGCTCGGTCTCTGCGCCGCCGGGGATGGATGCGGACGGCCTCGGCCCCGCCGTCGCCAGCCTCGACCTGGAGGGCGCGCGCATGCATGCGCACACGGTGGGCGAGGAGGCCGGGTCTTCGAGCTTGGCGCCGCGCCCGATCACGGCCGGGCTGCGGCCCGAACCAACCGGCGGCGGCCTTTCCTTTCCTGCGCCGGGCTTAGCTAGCTAGCTCTCTCGCTCTCGCTCGCTCTCTCTCCGCACCCGCGCTGGCGCCTGCTTCCTCCCGCCGCGGCGCAGGTCGCGCGGCCTGGAGCGGCCAGGCATCGCGCGGCACGGAGGCATAGATCCCGTTGCCTCAAATGGAAATCCAAGCAAGATGCATCGTCCTTGTGCCTCGATGCACGTGTAACAAATTGATGCTCATCACCGTGAACGAAGCAATGCACGACCCAAGGTTGATGAAGAATGCATGGACGGATAGACGGATGGATGCATGTAGGGATGCAGGGACGGATGGATGGATGGATGGCTGCGGCCATGGCAGCTGGCAGCGGGGTCGATCCATCCCCGGCGCCATACCCATCCGTCCGTCCGTTGCGACGCGCAGCAATGTATGCGGATGGTGGGTGCGAATGCAAGTGGCCTCTTGCGCGGTCTTGCCGGGGAGGATCCCGCACGAAGCAGCAGCAGCAGCTGCAGCAACCAGCAAAGCTGCCTGTGTCACTGGCTGAGTGGCACCAACCACCGAAAGACTGGCCAAGTAAGAAGAAATGAAAGATCGACTGGCGTGGCGCTGGCAGTCGCAGCTGCAGCAGCAGCTGGCATGGCATACTCTGAGGCGGCGGCGACGGCGGCTGCGACGGACAGTGAGGAGGATCATCAGACGATGGAAAGGGCGTCAGAGAGACGCCATGCGGATTCGAGCCATGCCCAGGACGAGCACTTCTTCATCGTTTATTCCGTGCGGGCGTAGCCCAAGTGCGCCCGCAGTGGCACAAGACCGAGGTGGACTTCCCATTCCGTCGCACCACCTCTTCCCATGCATGCTCTCCGTGCTCCCATCAATCGCACACTACACTCACTACACACTCGGACAAGTCCTGACAGCCACGTACGCTGCACTGTGTTGCCACCGTCCCGGCCGCTGCACCATCGTCATCCGCCGCCGTCGCCGCCAGCACGGGCGTCCCGCGCACCCGGCTTTCACGGCACGGCGGGCCGGATTCGCAGCTTCAAGCAAGCATATGCCGAGCCCGTCAGATCTGCGCCTGGCCGCTGCCGCTGCAATCTTGCTTGTCGTGGCCTGTCAATCATCTTAGCAAGCCAGGTCCCCACACTGGCTCGTTAGCTCCCCGCACCCTCCGCCGTCCAGCCCTGTCCCCGGCGCGCTGCAGGGTCGCAGGCTCCACCCGCAAAAAGGGTCGCCTTGACAATCTCGCTCGCAGCCACTGGCCGCTGCTCGGGGCGCCAGCGCTCGCCGGCACTGCTCGCCGCTGCTCGCACCGCTCGCCGTCGCCCTCGTTCGTCCCTGGACGCCGCTCTGCGTTCCTTCGCCGCACATCTCTGCACCAAGCGAGCGGCTTCTTCGCGGGTTTCTCCGTCCGTTCGGCCGCGTTCAACGCCGTTCCTGCTCTCCCATTTCTTTTCTTTTCCTTCTTTCTTTTTCTTTCTTTTTTCCCTTACCAGCCTCTTCTCCTTTTCTTTCGTTCTTTTTTCTCGCTTACAAAAAGGTAGCGTCCCCGCAGTGCAAGCCCATCCGTCCTTCCGCGCATTCACAGTCAAGTTTATATCTATGCTAGTATGCTGTTCTTCCTTTCAAATTTCTTTCAATTTCTTTCTTTTATTTCATTTTATCCACCAGCGCGTGCCGTCTTCCTCGTTCGTCCTCGTTCTTCCTCCGCACTCGACCAGGCGCTGCCTGCTCTCGAACCATTTTTCGCTCCCGCGCGCGCGCCGGAGCCGCCCGCCTCTTCTCGCTTCTTCTCGCCCCGCCTCCCGTCCCTCTCTCCCCTCGCTCGCGGCGCGCCTCTCGCGGCAGGCGCCTCGCGTCTCGACTTCCTCGCTCTTCGCGATGCTGCGAGGATGGTGCTTCTGCTTCGCTCGGCCGGACTGACTGACCGACGGGACCGCGGCCTCGAGATCGCGCGCAAAGGCGGGCGAGGACGACTTCACGGTGCCTGCCGTCCGGGCTGGCCGCCGCTGCGCGCGATGTGGATTCACGCACCAGTAGCGGAGACCATTGCCGCGCCAATCTTGCGTAGAAGAAACGGTGAAGTCGAGACAAGATCGCGGCCGTGGCGGCGCCTGAACGAAGAAAGGGGATCACGAGGCGCTGGCGAGCGCAGCGCCAAAGATCTCGAGGCGATTCGGAGAGAGAGAGAGCGAGCGAGCGGGGCGAGGCACTATCGCCTCGGCACAGAAGCCCAGGAGAGCAGCCGTCTGGAAGCTCTTTTCCAAGCCCTTTTGCCCAAAATGCCGCTCCAGGCGGCGCCGGGGCGAGCCGAACGGCCCCGGCGAGCAGTTCGCGAGCAGCGCCGTGCAGCTGCGCCGCTGCTCGCGGATTTTGCTCGGACGCGGCGCGATCTTCGCCCGCTCGCTCGCTCGCTCGCTTGGTCTCGGCCTCGCACTGCCGCGCCGCTCCTCGTCTTCGCCGCGCCGCACCAGCCTGCCTTGCCTGCCTATCCTTGGCCGCTAGCTGAGAAACGCCAAGTTTACTGCACGGTGCGTGCGCTGCGGTGCGGTCCCTGCCGCTGCACTCGATCTCCTGCCCTGTCCCTTTCTTCGCGCCCTTATTACGCCGCCTCGCGCTGTCTCCTCTGCTCCGCCCCGCCCCCCCAGCACCCGCAGTGCGGCTGTGCTTTCGTGTGACGCGACACAGGTCCGGCTTGCCGTCGACACGCGCGACAGCGACCACAGCCACGAGCCCGCCAACCGCGACTTCTCTCGCTCCCGAGTCCACGGGGCGAGGCGAGGCGAGGCGGGGCCGGGCGGGGAAAGCCGACTTCAGCGGGGAGGCGCTCGCGTGGTCGCCGCTGCAGCGTTGGCTGGCTGGCAGTGCTGGCTGGCTGGCCGGCAGGATCCAAGAAGTGCGAACAGGGTAGGGTGGGAGCCACGGCATCCGCGAGGAGGCGCCTTCGAGGTAGGATTCTGCTTCCCTGCGCGACAGGATCGCGCGTGCGGCGGGCGACGCGACGTGCAAGGAGGCAACGAACGCGAGAAGGAGGATAACGAGCAGGAAAATTAACGAGCAAGCGCCGAGCAGGCTGGACCATGGCCCCGGTGCGCGCTTCCACTTTCGAATTTTGTTCTGTAAGTTTGTCTGCGAATTGGTTTGTTTTGTTTTACTCGGAGCCGAGCGTATGCACTCCGTCCATGGAATGCGCGCGCTGCAGTGCGTGCTGCACGGCCGTACAACACCGCGCGAGGCGGATGAACGAAAGCAAACGTGCAAGAACAGTGCACTTGAGGCAGCTCTGCCAGGCTCCCGGGCAGCTGGTACGAAGGAATTGGTCCGCCGCCGCGGAAAGCGCGCAACAGCAAAAGTGCCCTGCGGCTTCTGACCCTATCAAGGAACATGCCGGAAGGATCGCGAACAAGGCCCAACCAGCAGGAATTGGAGTCAAGCCCGCGCAACACGCGCCCCGCTGGAAGCCAGCGTCCAAGGAAATGGCCTTGTGCACGTCGGGAGTGCTTTCATCCCCCCCTCATTCTGTCCATTCCAATCCATCGTGGGCCTGCTCGGCGGCGAGTGCGAGCGGCTCGGAGATCGGGACGGGCGAGCACTTGGGTTGTTCAGTTTGCCGAGCAAGGCCGTCATCTGCAGCACCTGCGTTGCGTCGTCCGCGTCACAGTCGTTCGTTCGATCATCGATCGCACTCTCGCGACGTTCCGGAGCGGCGCAGCGTTCCGCGTTTTCGATAAGAAGAGGCTGGATATTTCGAGTTTCGAAGGCTTTGTTTTGGCCTACAGGTTTTCTAACGCAACTCTGGCAACCTGAAGCAACCCTGACAACCCAGCGGGTCTCGAAGGTTCCACAGCGCATTTTTTTTCTGCAGCCGACTGTCAAAAGCTTGGCTAGCTTTAAACGAAGCGCGGCTTCTTGCACTCTCCCACCATGCAAAGCACATGAGGACGCTCTTTCCTCCTGATGACAGCATGTGCACGCGCGCTTCGCCTCGCCATGCGCATGCGTATGTGCATGCGCACGCAGTGCATGCGTCCTCTGCGGACTTTGGAACTCGCCTCCAAGCAGAGTTTCACGTGTTTTTGACCAGCACAATCCGGAACCGAAATGAACTTCCTCGAGCCTACACAGCCCACCCGGCCCGGCCCGCGCGGCACGCTGCAGGCTGGCTGACGCGAAACTCGCCCTCGCGCGTCGGGCTTCGCATCGTCCGCAGTTGCACGCGGCGGCGCTCCAAATGCCGGCAGAGCAAGCTAGCTCTCCGCTTTGCCTTTGCACACACTGGCCGGGTCGCGAGTTTCGAGTCGCGAGAACCGAGACTCGGACTCTGCGCGTCCCAGCGTTGCGTTTTGTTTTTTCGTCCCGGTTCTCTGCCCTCGACGGTGCCGCCACCGCACGCGCCGCAGAAAGAAAGACCTCTTGCTGGGCTTCTATTTTTTCTTCTTATCATTATTATTTCCCGGTCGCTCCGGCTCGTGGACCTCATCCGCCGCCTCAAACCTCCTCTCGCCGTCGCTCTCGCCGTCGCTCTCGCCGTCGCTCACTCACTCAGTCTCCAAGTCAAGCCTAGCCTCTCTCCTCCTTTCTCTCCGCCGCCTTCCTCTTCCCTTCCTTCCTCCCGCAGCACCCACAGCGGCGTAGCAGGCCGCGGCCCGCCCCGGCCACCGAAGGCCGGCGCAGAGAGCATGGACAGAGAGAGGTGGAAGGAGAGGACCCGACAGGCAGGAAAAGACGAGCGCCACCCGGTCCGCGTCCCGCGCGGCGCCCGCCCGCCGCCCGCCGCTCGCCTGCCCGAGCCCGCGCCTGCGTCCGTATCCTGGGCGGGCGCGTGGCCAGCCCCCGCGGGCGGCTGGGCCGCGCCCTCCCTCGCCTCGCGCCCGCCGCCGGCCGCTCCGCGCAGGCGAGCGCGCGCGCGCGAGAACACAACGCAGGAGCTCGCGCGTCGCGTTGCCTGCGTTGCGCTGGGCCGCAGGCCTGCCTGCCTGCCTGCCTGCCTGCCTGAGTGCGCGTGGATGTGCGTGTGCGTGCGCGAGGGAGGCTGCGTCGGAGGCCGCGTCGCCTCGCCCGCCTCGCACACGCGGCCGCGGAGCCCACGCGGGCCGAGCCAGCGCAGCCCGGCGGAGAAGGAGAGGACTGCGCGGGGGAAGTAGCCTGGCGCGGCCAGGCTCGGCGCCGGCAGCCAGGGAGGCGGCGAGGCAGCGAGCGCGCTGGGGAGGGAGGGGGCCCGTGCAGAGCGACCCGCGCGGTCGCGAGGTGCCCTTCTTTTCTTCTCTTGTGCGTGCCACTCCTGTGTTTGTTTTCACTTTTTCCGGGGCCTCGCTCGCCGGAAAACCTTCAGGGCGCGGAGCGGCTGGTGGATGGATGGCTGATGTCGCAAAAGACTGTCGGATGGACGTCTCGGCGCTCGCCCATTCCGCTCGCATCGCTCGCGTCGCGTGTGCCATGTGTGCGTACGCGTGGTTTTCTGCACGCGCTGGCCCGTTCGCTCATTCATTCACGCATTCATTCATTCAGCCACGTAGCGGGCTCGGCCAGTCCTCTACGGCAGGCTCCGACCGGGCTTCCACTCTCTCTCTCCTCGTCGTCCTGCACGAGCCGCTGCCTCGCTCTTCCACGGGCGACCATTCGCGCGGCAGCGGTCAATCGGTCGTCCGATCGACCCAACCTCGTCCGGCCAGCCAGCTGACGATCAACCTCTCAATCAATCAATCAATCAATCCTTCGTTGATCATTCCACCACTCCATGATGATCGCCGCCTCGACGCGCGTCCCATCTGGTTCCTTCCCCGACCGAGGCTACTCCTATGAATCCCGCAGCTAATTTGGAAGACACTTATCGGTTCGCAGCGGCACGCGGAGCTCTCACATGTGGCTCCGCCGGGCATCAAATTTTCCCCCTCCCCAGCTTTTCTTTTCTTCCTTTTGTTAATTTTTTCTTTTCTTTTTTTCTTTTTTTTGCGGCGCCGGGCCGCCCGCCTGATCTTCTTTACGCTGCCCTCTGGGCTCCTTCTGTAGTGATCGCACGCCTGAGCGCATGCCTGCTTGGCCTGCTCGGCAAACCCGCAATCCCCGGCCACGTGCACGCGCACGCACATACACGCAAAGCAAAGTAAAGCAAAGCAAGGCAAAGCAAAGCAAAGTCAATCTCAGGGCAAGCAGAGTCCAGCCCTGCCTAATAGGCAAAGCTCAAACGGAGAGTAGAGCACACGCGCGCAAAGCAGCAGCAGCAGCAGCGGCAGCAGCAGCAGCAGCAGCAGCAGGCGGCAGCGCTCAGATCAACAAAGGAAGAAGGAAATATGGAGTTCGCCGCAGCGCCGTGGCCCTCTTACGAGGAGCGCTGGAGCCATGCTCCGGTCGCGGCCAACAGCTACCTTGTCTCCGCCGCACCGGAAAGCATTCCGGCCCAGCACCTGCACCAGCCCCAGCACCAGCAGCACCAGTCGCACCAGCCGGTCCTCACCGTCACCGATGAAGATCTCTCCATTGATCTCGACTACGACAACCTCTTCGAGGACCCCGCCAGCCGCTTCCAGTGCAAACAAGAGCCCGAAACCGAGTTCGCGCAAACCTCGCTCATGAGCTATGGCCAGCCCGTTCATCATCAGATCAACGAGCCCTCGCCAATTGTTCATCACCAGGAGGCCCACCACCAGCAGCAGCAGCAGCACGAAATCAACGCACTGCCTACTGACTACCACCAGTTCCACGAGTACCCTGCTGCACCGGTCCCGATGCAGTCGCAGGAGCCATACATCGTGCCGCGCTCGCCGCGTGAGGTCTGCGCGCAGCCCGTGTCCTTCAAGATGTCGCCTGAAATGTCGACGCGCCAGACTGCAACGGCATCCAAGACCAACAAAAACGCAGTGCGCAAGAACTGCATGCGCCCTCGCACCAAGCGCGGCAAGGGAACCTCCTCTAAGATCACAGTCCTTGCCCCCAACGGTTGCGAGCTCAGCACCCGGAACCAAAAGCTCACCTCGCCCTTCAAGGGTGTTTGCTGGTACAAGCGCACCAAGAAGTGGGTCGTCCAGGTCAAGATCCGTGGATACCGCCAGCACGTTGGTTACTTTGACGACGAGGTCAAGGCCGCGGAGGCGTACAAGGCGGCGCTCGCCAAGATTCAACACCAAAACCTCATTTAAAATGGGACTCTTGGTTTCTTGGACACAAACTTTGCTTGCCTTCTGGCTGAGCTGACCTGGCTGGCGCCTCGCCCCGTCCCGTCCCCACCTCTGTCACACACAAAGAACCGCGCCGCAATACACACATGAGCACGCGTCTCGCGGGTGAAGCACGCCGCCATAGAACACCAATTCCCCTCCCAACACCCACCCCCAAACTTGATGATAATGAAGACTATTCGGCCGTATGCGCTTACGCACGGCCTCTCCACTCTGCCTTTCAACTACGAACGAACAACGATCGATCATTAAAAAAAACAAAACCCAATGTCTGTACGTATGAACGGATTACTTTTTTCCTTGGTTGCCACTGGCCCGATCCACCAACGTCAGTATCGTCTTTTCCATCATGTTGGTGTCGACGCGCATGCAGCTCGTATCTGCAATGTCGACGTGCCTGGGATGGGATGAACTGCCCCAGCCGCCACGTGCAGTAGCCAGTCTAGGTCACATGTATAGATGAGATCAACATAAATCCGACTCGATCTCGACGCTTCCACCTCATTATCCGCAAAATACACCATTGCCTTCGCATTTGCTAATGAAAATCATCTCAACCGCAGCATACATCGCGCTTCCACGATAAGAAAGAAAGCGCAAGAACCCAAGATCTCCCTTTCTTACCTTCTTCCTCTGCTCCAGCGCTGTACCTTCACGAGTTTCTTTTGTGTCTGCGAAAGCACGCATCGACTGTGATATAAACTCAAGCAGCTGCTTCTCACTGGCCCCTCTTCAAATCAAATCAAATCAAATCAAAACAAAGCATTTGCAAGACCATGGGCAAGCAAGCAAAGATTGTAAAATAGTGGGTTGGTTGAAGAAGAAAGAGAAAGAGCTCTCGAGCCCGAGAGAAAAGAGACCCATAAAGGCCCACGCTTCGTCGGGCAAACCTATATTTGGAGGAGAGCTGACCAGGCAGCTAGGCAGCCAGACAGCCATCGATAGCAAAGCTTGTCTTTCCCGTGTGTTCCGGACACACAGTAGTGACTCGCCGAGGGTCGGTCCGCGAGATGAACAAGGAGAAGAGGCAAACGATAATCTGGACCGCTGCTTCCTACTCCCCACACCAAAGTTAAAGGCAGGAGGATCCCGACGTGTCGACCGTCGCTTGCTCAATCAAGAGAGCGCAGGAAAGGCCTCGGAATCGTTCGGGTCTACGCGAGGACCACCGCGGCCACCGCCGCGGCCGCCGCGCGGGCCGCCACGGCCACCGCCGCGGCCGCCACCGCGGCCGCCGCGGAAGCCCTCGCCGGCAGGGCCCTCCTCGCCACCGCGGCCACCGCCACGACCGCCACGGCCGCCGCGTCCGCCACGACCACCACGGCCGCCACGACCGCGGCCACGGCCGCCACGGCCGCCACGGCCGCCCTCGCCAGCGGGAGCGCCCTCACCAGCAGGGCCCTCCTCGCCGCCGGCGCGAGCGCCGCCACGGCCGCCACGGAAGCCACCCTCGGCGCCGTCCTCGCCGCCGCGAGCGCCACCACGGCCGCCGCGACCGCGGCCACGGCCACCACGACCACGACCACGGCCTCCACGCGGCGCCTCAGGGGGCTCGCTCGAGTCGCGAATGGTAAAGTTCGACTCCACCATGACCTTCTTGTTCTCGCGCTTGGGCTTGGACTTCTTCTTGGTCGTGCCCATCTTGATGAAGGTCTCCATGTCGTCGTTCTTGCCCTTGACGTACGCGGTGCCCTCCGAGGGGCCTTCGGCGCGGCGGAGCTCCACGTCCGCGAAGGCGTCGCCGCGACGCTTGTCGGCGCGCATCTCCTCGTACTCCTCGAGCGTCATCTCGTTGTCGTCCTCTTCCTCCTCGATGACGGGCGTCTCGGCGAGGGTGTCCTCGCCGGTGGCCTCGGCAGCGGCGTCGGTCTGGGCCTGGGCGGCCTCATCCTCGCTGGCCTTGCCCCAGTTGTGCCCGCCGCCGCCGTGCTTCTTGCCCTCCTTGCCGCGGCCCGTGCCGCTGCGGCGGTCGAACTCGCGCTTGGGCGCCCGGTTGCCGGTACCGCCGCGGCCGCCCCGGCTGCTGCTGCCTCCGCGGCCGCCGCGGGCCGCGCGCGGGGCGCTGGCGGCCGCCGCGCCGCCGCTCTTCTTCGCCGCGCCGCGCGCCGCGGGCCGCCCGTCGTCGGAGCCGCCGTCCAGCGCGGAGAAGAAGTTCGTGCTCATCCTGCTCGCCTCGATCGCGCCGTCGCTCCTCGGCCCCTGCCGCGACGCACCGCGACGCACCGCGACGCACCGCAACGCACCGCAACGCAACGCAACGCAGCCGACTCTGCACGCACGCGCGCACGCACGCACGCACGCACGCCGCCGCTTGCCCTTCTGCGCGCCGCCTTTCCGCCTTCTGCCGCCCGCCCGCCTCGCTCGCCGCCGCAAATCCGCCGCGGCCCGCGCAAGTGCGCGTCCGCGCCGCCGCAAGTCGCCTTTGCGCCGCCGCAAGTCGCCTTTGCGCCGCCGCAAGTCGCGCAAACCGCCGCCGCAAGTCGCGCAAACCGCCGCCGCCGCCGGCCGCTGGCTGCACTGACTGCGTATAGATGACTAACATGCGGCAGAAGATACTGGAGCGGGCGAGATCCAGGACGAGGAGGAGAACGGAAAGAACGGCGGGAGGAACGCCGCCGCGCGGAGCCGCACGATTGATTGATTCCCAGGCAGCAAGCAGCAGCTGCAGGCCCCGGAGCTTGCTTGGCCAGAGACGCGCAAGCGAGCACGCCCGTGCTGCGTCTTTGGCGAGCTCGCCGACCGGCTGCTCGGACAGCAAGCTGGCGAGCGAGCGAGCGAGCGAGCGAGCGACCGGCTGCGAGTGGACGCCAGCAACGATAACAAAGAAGGAAACTCCTCACGGCGTTGGTAAAACGATAACCGTCAGCGTCTTCTTTCTTTCAATCTTTTCTATCTTATGTCTCGGCGATTTTTTTACGTATCCTCTTCGGAGAAACACGTTGCTCCGATTTTGCGCAACCCCAATCCGGCCTCAGCTTCTTCACTCTTGGCAGTCTTCTTCCTTTCTACGACGCGGACAAAGCTTGATCGAGCGCGACGCAGAGGCCGCGAGCTTGGGCACGTCTCGCTGCAGAGGCAACGTCCAGGAAAACGCTGCGACCGACACGAGCCCTGCACGTGGCTGTCGGCGCTGGCACACTCCGTCGCTGCAAGCAGCTTCGGCACGCCGCGCTTCGAAGGACCAGAGAGTCCGCGGACGCCGAGGGACGCAACGCTTTTGCTTTCGTGCAGACGCGCGCGGGCGACCAAGACAGCGATAGCTTTTTAGTTAGGCCTGCCTCAAGGACCAAAAACACAAGGAACGAGCTGTAGCGAGTACAGAAGATTACCAAAGCGTGGAGGGCGACGGAAGGAATCAAGAGAGAGAAGCCCAAGCACAATGCTCACGTCGCTTGCGAGACCTGGACTTGCGTCCAAGCTCGCGTTACCCGCCGCTGCGAACCTTCAAGCGCCCTTGCTCAACTTTCACCAGCACGCCTTTCCTACCGTTGACCAGCACACCTTGCCTACCTTTGATCAGCACACGCTTCGCAGCATCAAGATTCCCGGAGGCGCAGGCGACAAAGAACCTGCAAGTCACCCTCCCCACCCTGGCCCAGGACCCGATCCCATCGATAATCCAGCGGGTCATCCCCAAGGCCCAGGTCCCGAACCCGTTGACAGTCCCGCAGGACATCCACCCACGCCTGGGTCTGACCCCGTCGAAAACCCTGCTCGCCACCCGCCTGGACACGACCATGATCCCGTCGACGATCGTGGGGTCGGCTCTGGAGCTGGAGATCCTGACCCAAAGCCAGCAAGTGACTACACGGAAAATCAGCGCTGGGTTGGCCGTAGGGTCCAGCCTTGGGACGCGTCGTTCACCGTGCTTCCCTGGGGCCTCGTTCCGCAAGACATTGTGAAATCCGAAGTGGTGCCTCGAGCGCGTGACCGCTTCGAGACCAATGCAAAGAGTAGCATTCTTTCACCAAGCAACGTCCTTCAGCTTTACGAAACCTCGATTGACGAGGTCGAACTTGGTGCAGAGGCCGCGTATCATTTTCTGGCCAACACCTTCAGCAAAGGTCGCCCTTGCTTTGAAAAGGAACACCGAGCGCAAGTCAAGCCGCAGCTCGCTGCCTGCTTCGATTTGCAACTTCGACTCATTCCAGAAAACGAAAGTCTCGTCGAAGTTCATGATGTTCACGACGTCACCGTCACGACCGCCTTTCCCCTGCTCAATGTGGACCCGACGAACCCGGAGATCCTCGACAAGAGTCGCTGGCTTTTCAAGACGCTCGGTCTGAACGGCTTTACGGCTCAATTGCACTTTGCCCGCGAAATCTTTGGTCGCATTCGTCGCCAATTTGTTTCCGGCGAGGCACAAGGCTTTTGCCTTGCGGTTGAAGTCATTATCCGTACGAGCGAGACAGCTCATTTCGGACCGGGCAAAGGTCAGCGTCGTACCGATGCCGAGCACGTCCTCTGGTTCTATAGCTCTGATGCAGAAGACATCCTCGACCCAAGCCAGCCGCTCAGTTTCGAGCTCGCAAACATGAACGAAGCCCTCTCCATGATCCAAGATACCGCCACACCGGAACTTTGGGCCGCTGCTTCCTCTGCCTAACAAAGAAAAGAGCGCGGGCTCAGCAAGTAGGCAAGATCCAAGATCCCCTCTCTCGTTCCCCATCTGCTTCATATTACTAGAACAACAATGACGTCTGCGCGGGCGGCACGTTTGGCTCTACCAGCCGCCTCGCTCGCTGTCCTGGCTGCACTCTCCTCCCGTACCGATGAGGACCGCGCTGTCTCATCAGCAGCGGCGGGGGCGACGACTCCAGCGCCATCGTCCATGACATCGCCAGTGCCAAAGGTCTTTGACGTGGCCGTTGTCGGGGGCGGCGTCGTGGGCCTGGCCGTTGCGCGCGAGTGCGCGGCCCGCGGAAAGACCGTCGCTCTCCTTGAAAAGGAAGATGCCTTTGCCGCGGGCGCCTCGAGCGGAAACAGCGGCCTTGGGTGCACCGGCTATGACGCTCCTGTCGGATCCCTCGAACGCAAACTTTTGCGCAGGTCCATCCAGCTCCACCAAGAGCTTTATCGTTCCTTTGGTCTTTCGCATGAGCATGTGCGCAAGTGTGGATCGTTGGTGGTTGCCTGGAACGACGAGCAGCATGCCGAGCTTCCGCAAGTCCTCGACGAGAATCGCCTCGCTGGTGATAACGAGGCGATCCTGCTCGGTGCGCAAGAGCTTCGGGAAGTTGAGCCTGCGTTAGATCATAGCGCGCGCGGCGCCGTCTTGTGCCCATACGAGGCAGTCGTCGAGCCGTGGCTTGTCCCCATGGGCTACGCCGAGAGTGCGCGACGTTTTGGTGCCAATCTCTTTCTACGGTCACGTGTTGCGTCTGCTTCAAGAGATGCCGACGCCAACGTGTGGGAACTCAAAGTAGAGAACTCAGAAGATGCCTCGCTTGGACGAAGCCAGACGCAAAAATTGCTTACAGACGCTCATGCACAAGCTCATGTGCGCCAACCACTGCATCAGACGAGAGACGACGTCTGGTCTAGCCCAAAACTTCGCGCTCGCGTTGTAGTCAACTGCGCTGGTCTTTGGGGCGATGAACTCGAGCGACTGACCAAAGAGCCTGCCGCGAAGTCTGCTAGCTTTACCATTCGTCCACGCAAGGGCCAATTTGTAGTTTTCCAAGCCCCAACGAGCGATTCTATTCCCCGACTCATCATTGAGCCAGTGGCGACGCAATTTACAAAGGGTGTCATTGCCTGGACGACAGTCTATGGCAACATCATTGTGGGACCCACGGCTGTTGAACAAGCAAGCAAGACCAACCGCGCAACAGACATCGAAACGGTGCAGCGTCTCGAAGCGTGGGGTCGCAAGATACTTCCTGGATTACGCAATGCAAAGATAATCGGTACGTATGCGGGTCTGCGACCTGCCACTGAGCATCGCGACTTCCAAGTTTCTGTCTCTCGACCAGGCTGGGTCACCGTCGGCGGCATTCGCAGCACAGGTCTAACAGCAAGTCCAGGTCTTGGCGAGTACATTGCAAATCTTGTCGACGGAATTTTCGAGCCAGAAAGGGAGTCTTCGACTTCGTCCTCAACTTCATCATCGTCTATGCCTGGCGTGTCTGCCGCTGCCGCTTCACCAGCGCCACGACCGTCGCAGCGGCTCGAGCCTGTTCCATCGCTGCAGACACTTGCAAATGAGTATCGAGCCCGTGGTGATGGTTGCGTCACCTTGTATGGCCGTGTCCATCGCGTCACACATCCAATCTCTTCCTTTGGCATGGAAACTGTTTAGAAGTCGTAACAAAAGAAATATATTGTCCCAGTCTCTGTCTACTTTTATATTCTTATCAACAGCTAGCACCAAGATTTTACCCAGATAAGACATTTTCCAGAGGAAAACAAGTACCCAAGCTCTGCAGGCAACCTCAACTTCAATGCACTTTTACGGCCATTCCGCATTTCATTCCACACGCAAAAGAATGACAATTGAAAATCAGCAAGCAAGCAAGTAAGCAAGCAAAGATTTCTCGTGTGATCCACCGTTCTTGCTCACAGCAAAAATAGACAGCTCTGTCCACCGACCATCTTTTTCTTTCTTGACCACCTTTTTGACATGTAGACAAGGGGACACATACGAAAGTGTCCCTCGAATGCGATCGATGGTTCCGAGCGAGCGAGCGAGCGCGGCAGTTCTTCTCGCGCTACGACGGAGAAAGGGACGAAGCGAGGAGACGCGAGGGGCGCGCGTGCCGAGGCCACGGGCCCAAGGGGGGAGTGAAGGAGAAAGCGAAGTGGCAAGCAAGACCAGAGCGCGAGCTACCGCGAGTACAAGTCAACCACCAACTAACCAACCAACCAACCAACCAACAAGAAGAAGATGGTGTCCTTCATCTGCGACGCCTGCCAGGAGACTGTCAAGAAGCCCAAGGTGGATAACCACTACAAGTTCAAGTGCAGAGACTGCTGGGTCCTGAGCTGCGTTGACTGCGGCGTACGATTTGAAGGTGATCAGTACAAGGAGCACAATACCTGCATCTCGGAGGCTGAAAAGTACCAGGGCGCCCTGTACCAAGGACCCAAGGCCGGCAAGTCCAATGGCAAGGAAGACCCCCAGGAGCGCTGGACGGATGCCGTCACACGCGTTGCCGAAAAGGCAGCCGCTGGTACGATCTCGCTCAGTCCTGAGGCCACGGACATTTTGCAAAAGATGACTGCCTTCGAGAACGTGCCGCGCAAACAGAAAAAGTTTGTCAATTACGTTCACAACAGCTTTCGTGTGCCGCCGCCAGTGGTCACGTCGATCTGGGAGGCGCTGCAGAAGCAGTGGAGCGACGAAAAAATCGAAATGGACAAGGCCAAGGCCGAGGCCGCTCTTGCCAAGGAAAAAAAGCAAGAAAACGGCACCGACAAAAAGGCCAACAAAAAGCGCTCGCGGGCCCAAAGCACCGACAGCAGTAGCAGCAGCAGCAGCAGCAGCGACAGCGACAGCGACAGCGACAGTGACGCTGAAAAAACCAAGAGCTCCACGGAAGAAAAGAATTCCAAAAAGGCGAAAAAGACGGATGACAAGGATGACGACAAAGACACAAAGAGCGCCAAGAAGAAGAAGGATAAAAAAGCGAAAAAGGACAAGAACAAGGACGCCAAGTCTAGTGCAGAAGGTGCGTCCGTAGACGAGCCGTCTGCTGAGCCTGAAAAGGAGTCAAACTCCAAGGTCACCTGGAAAAAGGAGGTTCGCGACGCACTCAAGGCTGCAAAGAAACACAAGATGCCTTTCCAGGATCTCATGGCACTTCTCGCCAAAGGCAAAGTCAAGACACCTGGCGACGTCAAGGTGAAAAAGTATTTGGGCAAGCATCCTGAAAAGTTCAAGCTGTACCCGAAAAAGGATGCCGTCAAGCTCATCCTCAAGTAACATGTCAGTATCCTCTTCTTCTTCTTCTTGTTCATTCTTTCTCTCTTGTGTATCTTCAGGGCGCGCAAAGGCTTGACCTCCTTCTTGTTACGATCCTTTTTGCGACAGCTCTTCTTTTTTTTTCTTCACGTTAGTAGTTAA
>BGKB01000142.1:0-198145 GCA_003116975.1 Aurantiochytrium sp. KH105
GAAAGGAGGCCTCGTGTGCCATTTGCCTCGTCATTTATCCCGCCGATGAGGGCGTCTCTTGCGCTGACGGTCACTTTACGTGCAAAGAGTGCTTGGGCCACGCAGTCCGTGCCGCGACTCAGCCTGATGCTCACGTGAACTTCTTGCGCGGTGGCAGCATGTGCTGTGTCGCGTCAGACTGCGAACTCCTCATCAGAGGACATGCCATAGCAACTGTTGTCCCAGAAGACTTTGCGAATTGGCTCAACATCGTGCGCAAGCATTTTGAGCGGGACGCCGCAGCCGAGCAGGAGCGCCAGCTCTAGTTTCGTCTCGATGCAGCTCTGCGTGAACATGGGCTGGATCCGACGACGCAGAATCACCCTCACACAATTCAAGATTCAGTCCTCGTCATGTCGTGCCCGCGCTGCTCGACAGCCTTTGCCGACTTTGACGACGGCTGTGCTCTGTCATGCGGCGTTTGCCCGTGTCGTTTCTGCGCATGGTGTCTCCAGGATACAGGCAATAATAACCCACAGGCTTGCCATCAGCACGTGGCGAGATGCGCACCAAAACCTGGTGGAGAAAAGAATCCATTCTTTAGCGATTTCGCTGTTGTACAGCAAGCGTGGGCTCGACTTCGCGCACAACATCTACGTCACTACATGGCGAAAACGATCGTAGACGCAGGCATACGTGCCATCGTCCAGGCCAAGCTACTTCCACTCCTTACGCCGGACGTTGTCGGCCAAAACTTCAGGTTCGACTGGTAAATGTTGCGAGAATGTTTGAAACGCCCTTGCCCTTGCCCTGAAGTGCTCGCCGAGGCCCAAGACGCTGCTGCGGTCTTCCTTCGCCTTCCTCGCTGCTTACTGCACGCAAGGTCGAGTCGACGAAAGACGCGAGACGGCCTTTGCAGCTCGCGCGCCTCGATTCACCGCAGCTCACCAAACGCAGCCTCATCCCGAGCCACCGCTCCTCTCGTGGCTCGCCCGCGTCGCCGGCGCCCGCGTCGGCAAGCGGGCCCTCGTGCCTTCATGGTCTTCGTCGATCTCCGCATCGCTCCGGCGCCAAGGCGCTGCGGCGAGGCTTGCCGCAAGCGCGCGCCCGCCCGGAGGCGCCTCGGGCTCTCGACGCCGTCCGTCGGGCCTGCGCGCTGCCTAGCCCTGGCGTCTCCGCAGCGTCGGGCATCATCGTCTGTTTACGTTGGCGGTGTCGTTAAATACGTCATTCACAGTGACAGACTTTCCGTGTTCTGTTCACTTGCTGCGCACAAGAACTCTAGTGTGGATGGGGAAAAAGAGCCCCGACATTGGCATCGCCATTGCCGCTCTTTCTCTCTCCCGAGGCACGCCTGACGAGGGGCAGATTTGACAATGACGATGGCGACGACGACGAAGAGGAGCGATGGCCTTCGTCGTCCAGTCCGCGTGTTGGCTTTTAGCCTGCAGCGCGCAAATTCGACCGAGCTGGCCAAACTAATAGTTGGCCAGCGATGCTGCTGAGCACAAAGGTTTCATCACAATGCACACGAACCCAAGCGTGATGCACCACAGCATCGGCGATATCTCGCCATTCGGCAATAAGTTGATTGGGAAAAGGGTGGCTGGAAATGCAACTCACTTCGTTTTTTTTCTTCAAAAGAATGTCGCTCGCTCTCTCTATCTTTCGTCCACGAAGCTCGGGCGTCAGAAGCGAACCAAAGCTGTTGGGCTGCTGCTGCTGCATTACCGCGCTTTAGCTGCCTTTGGCCTCGGGCAACGACTGCATTCCGGCATTCCATCAGCGTCAATGTTCATCTCCGCAGCATTTTCCGTGCGGAGGGCATGTATTGTTTGTGCAGGCATTCACCATGGCCGCGCGGCCCACGACAATACCCGCTCATTCCTCGTCCACGCCGGCGCAAACGGACGCGCCTAAACGAGTCGACGCTGGCCGGATCACCTTTCGCCGCTGAAGGCCTGCGCAACCGTCATACCGTGCGGGGCTGAATGAAGACCCCGCGACCTGAAGTGCGTTTGTAGCGTGACGAGCAATGTATTTGTGCGCGTTGAAGCTTGCCTGACGTAAAAGTGCGAGAGTTCGAACATGCACAAGGTCAAACAAATGAAACGAGCCCAGATTAATCTACG
This sequence comes from Aurantiochytrium sp. KH105, assembly GCA_003116975.1. Taxonomy (NCBI): domain Eukaryota; class Bigyra; order Thraustochytrida; family Thraustochytriidae; genus Aurantiochytrium; species Aurantiochytrium sp. KH105. The sequence continues at coordinate 2,112 of BGKB01000142.1, forward strand.
GCGACCTTGCTGAGAAACCACAAAGGCAGAGAGGAGGTGTTCGATTGGCTGCCGAAAGGGCCGACCAGAGCCAGTCCTAATAAGGGATTGCAAGACATGGCGTTCTCATCAGCACGTGTGAGCGTGAGAAGTCGTCAGCGCTGGCGAGCATCGCTCTGGCCTGACAACTTGGCCTGTCCTTCGCGCGCTGCACAGGGCACGGCATCAGCACGTTGCGCAGCCAGACAGACAGAGCACGAGAGATGTGCGGGAGATCAGCTGGCTGCCCGTCTGCCCGCCCGCCGATCCGACGAGCCCAAGTCTGCGCAAGGGCAGCTTCGGCAAGGCGGCCTTGTCCAAAGACAGTTCTTTTGTGTGTGGCACCCCGCCTATAGCATGCTTCGAGTGAGGGACCACGAGTCACGTCGTGTACTACAGCAATGAAGGGCTGGCTTTCCGTACAAACGACCTGCGTCTGTCTGTGTAGAACGAACCACGCGCTCGCGCGACGCTTCTGCGCGAGCTCGGCGCGGCGGCAGAGGCGACCTTGTCAGCGCAATGTCTCGACGTTGTCCCGTCCTTCCGGCGCGGCGGCTCGTGTGAAACAACGCTCAGACCCCACCATGCAATCCCATCGCACAGAGCGCTGCTCGCCTCGGCCCTTCTCCTCCCATCCAGCCACCATGGCCGCCGCCGCTCCCTCGACCACGGCGCGATCTCCCGCCGTTCTCCCTCCCTGCAGCAGCGGCTGCAAGCACGTGCCGCTCTCCCAAGTATCTTTCACGTAGTCCTACTACTACCGCGAAGGGGGAGGGGAACCGCAGCGATGAGTCGATCGACGGGCGCAGCAAGAAGGAACGCAGCGGGAAACACCAGACGCGCTTCGTCGACAGGACTGGCCAGTCCGTGGCCGCGCCAGGAGAGAGCGGGCTTGCGCAGCGCGCGCGCTCCTTCTCCTCCTCCTCCTCCTCCTCCTCCTCCTCCTCGCGCGATCGAGGAAAGTAAGAAAGAAAAATAGGGCGAGCCCAGCATGGGTTGGGCGACGCGCTTGCTCACGCTCTTCAACAGAGGACGTGACGACGAAGCCACCACCGACGCGGAAGACGAGCCGATCGAACGAGTGCTGCCTGCGGGCATTGCCCTTCTCGTGGTCTACGACCCGGCAGATGAGCAAGTAGCCACAGACTTGATCGAGAAGCTCCAACCTCACCTCAGCTTACCAGTGCGCACCGCGAGCCATGTCGCAGAGGCAAAAAAGGAGGCCAAGGCGGCCAAGGTGGCCGCGATGCTAGTGAGCGCAGCATTACAAAGGAACAAACCACTCGTCGAGGTCGTAGCTCGCAAGCTACCCCATGCGCTCGTTCCAGTCGTCGTGGACAAGGCAATGATCCTGCAAGAGTCGTGGCACAGCGCAATCAGCTATCGTATGGCCGACGAGGTACAATTTGACTTTTGCGAGCCTGCAACAGCCATCATTTCTCATCTTCTCGACCAGATTCAACTCAAAGGAAGCGGCAAGTACATTCGCAAGATCTTTGACGCATTTATTTCTTACGACAGGGACGCGTGCGACATGGCAAAAGAGATCGCGAAGCGCCTCAAAGACCAACATGATTTGAAAATATGGCTTGACGAAAACCAGGGGCTGCGAAGCGCCGACGAGAGCGTGTCACAAGGTATTGCATTATCCAAGGTCTTCCTCGTCCTCGCAACCGAGGGGTACATGGACAAGGTGAACCGAGGAGACCGCCGCGAGAAATGCGTCCAAGAATTTTTGCACGCCCGCGAGAATCGCGCAGATCGGATTGTGGTCGCTGCGCTGGAACCGACCATGGCCGATGCCGTGACCCGATGGAAGGGGCAATTTCGACTCGCTCTCAATCAACAGTCACCCGATGATCTATCGTCTCTATCGAATGAAGCCATAACGCGTCTTGTCGGCACAATATGGTCACGCATCGATTTCCCAGAGGCCTCGTCGGACCTGACACCCCTTATGTGGAGCATTGATTATAGGTTGCGCCCTTGCAGCTCCGAGGAATATATGAAAGAAAAAGCACAAAGCTTCACTGTCGGCACGCGAAGCTGGATCATCGACGAGCTTTGCGACTGGTACAACAAGAAGCAGAGTGCCGTCTTCATTCTTGTGGGCGACGGCGGCGTCGGCAAAAGCGTCATCATGGCCGAGCTTTGCCACCGCGGAGGCGCTCTGAAAACTGATGAAGATGTTGAAAAGAGCAAGGCTGATGAAAGCGCCGAGCCGCAACGAAAGTCGTCACGTGTACGTAGCCTGTGGCGTCGTTGCAAGAAAGAGCGCTCGCCTCTTTTTGTTGCAGCGTACCATTTCTTTCGGCATAGTCAAGTCACGACCGCTGCGCCAAAAGAGGCTCTTGTGAGCATTGCATGGCAGCTTTGCCTGAGCGTGCCTGGCTTTGCCGATGCGCTGGACTCCGTGAATCTTGGCGGTATCCGCGAAGAGACGCTGGCGGATCTTTTCGAGACCATTATCGTCTATCCTGCAACCAAGCTCGGTCCAGACCAGATGCGGCAAGTGGTCATGCTCGACGCTCTCGACGAGTGCAGCAAAAGCGACGATGTCTTGACAAAGGTCATTCGTACGTGGAAGGATGTGATGCCGGCATGGCTCAGCTTGGTCGTGAGCACGCGTCCCGAAGGCGAGATCCAGCGCGGTATCACCAACTACAGCCTTGATTCGAAAGTGCTGGAGCTCAAGGACGAACAGAACTTTTGCGACATCGAAAAGCACATCGAGCATTTGCTGTGCGACATGAAAGATACCGTGGACCAAAAGGACGTTGCTTCTTGCGCCAAGATTCTTTCCGAACGATCCGAAGGTCTCTTTCTCTGGGCGAGCTTCCTTCCCGAGACCCTGAATCGGATGCACGAGGAGAAACAAGGTGGAGTGCTGACCTTGCAGGACATCTCGCACAAAGACGCCATTCCCAATGGGCTTGGCGGCATGTTCAAAGAGTACTTTGAGCGCCTGCAAGAAAAAGTTGGCGGGGAGAAGACGTACAAGATGCTCTTGGCGCCAATCATAGCTGCTCGTGAACCGCTGAGTGTCGAGCAACTAAGCGCAATTCTGCAATTAGATCAAGATGATATGGATGATATGGTCGACGACGCGAGCAATCTCTTATACCGAAACGGCGATGGTCGTGTGGCACTCATTCATAAGCGCATGGCAGACTGGCTCTCAGATAAGAAGCAGAGCGGAAAAAAGCTCTTCGTGAAGAAAAAAGACGGGCATAAACAATTGGCCGACTACTGCAGCAGCTCGCGCGGCGACGTATTTTCGCACCGTCACGCCGTATTTCACCTCATCAAGAGCGGCGAGCACGCTGAGGCTTTCGAGCTCCTGAATGACTTTGCATGGGTACAGAGCGCCATCTCTGTTGGTGACGATGAAGCGCAAAGGCGCGCCACAATCAGAAACCTCATTCGCGACTGCGTCGAACTCGGCATCTACTTTGCGCCCGAAAGTGATACGCCCCGCTTTCTGAGCAAAGCAGTACATGCCCTAAGCTACGATTCCAACGAACTTGCATCGCAAGTTCTGGCCCGTTCTGGTCACGACTCGACCGATCACTTGGCACTCAGTCTACGAACACCTGATCAGCCATGGCTGGAGCCTACTCGCGTCACCCTTGCTCATCCTCGCGGTCTCTTGCTACACATGTTGAAGACCTTTGTCAACAGCGTGGCGATACAGGGCGACACCATCGTTAGTGGGTCATGGTACAGAACGGTGCGCATCTGGAACGCTACGTCGGGCGAGGAGCAGCATGTGTTGAGAGGGCACTCTGGTCATGTCTGGAGCGTGGCGATACAGGGCGACACCATCGTCAGTGGGTCCTCGGACAAGACGGTGCGCATCTGGAACGCTACGTCGGGCGAGGAGCAGCACGTGTTAAAGGGACACTCTGGTGACGTCTGGAGCGTGGCGATACAGGGCGACACCATCGTCAGTGGGTCCTTGGACAAGACGGTGCGCATCTGGAACGCTACGTCGGGAGAGGAGAAGCACGTGTTGGGACACTCTAATTACGTCAGGAGCGTGGCGATACAGGGCGACACCATCGTCAGTTGTTCTGATGACAAGACGGTGCGCATCTGGAACGCTACGTCGGGCGAGGAACAGCACGTGTTACACTCTGGTTACTTCAAAAGCGTGGCGATACAGGGCGACACCATCGTCAGTGGGTCCTATGACGGAACGGTGCGCATCTGGAACGCTACGTCGGGCGAGGAGCAGCACGTGTTGAAGGGGCACTCTGGTCATGTCTTAAGCGTGGCGATACAGGGCGACACCATCGTCAGTGGGTCCTCGGACAAGACGGTGCGCATCTGGAACGCTACGTCGGGCGAGGAGCAGCACGTGCTGAAGGGGCACTCTGGACCGGTCTTGAGCGTGGCGATACAGGGCGACACCATCGTCAGTGCGTCCGGTGGGATATTTCTGACGGACAAAACGGTGTGCATCTGGAACACTACGTCGGGCGAGGAGCAGCACGTGTTGAAGGGGCACTCTTGTATCGTCAGCAACGTGGCGATACAGGGCGACACCATCGTCAGTGGGTCCTGGGACGCGACGGTGCGCATCTGGAACGCTACGTCGGGCGAGGAGCAGCACGTGTTGGAGGGGCACTCCAGCTGGATCTGTAGCGTGGCGATACAGGGCGACACCGTCGTCAGTGGGTCCGATGACAATACGGTGCGCATTTGGAACGCTACGTCGGGCGAGGAGCAGTATGTGTTGGAGGGGCACTCTAATTCGGTCCGGAGCGTGGCAATCGATGGCGACACCATCGTCAGTGGGTCCGATGACAATACGGTGCGCATCTGGAACGCTACGTCGGGCGAGGAGCAGTATGTGTTGGAGGGGCACTCTGGTACGGTCAACAGCGTGGCGATACAGGGCGACACCATCGTCAGTGGGTCCGATGATAATACGGTGCGCATCTGGAACACTACGTCGGGCGAGGAGCAGCACGTGTTGGAGGGGCACTCCAGCCGGATCTGGAGCGTGGCGATACAGGGCGACACCGTCGTCAGTGGGTCCTATGACATCACGGTGCGCATCTGGAATGCTACGTCGGGCGAGGAGCAGCACGTGTTGAAGGGGCACTCTGATATGGTCAGCAGCGTGGCGATACAGGGCGACACCGTCGTATCACAGTCACCCAAGGAGACTTGTTTCTGGAACGCTCGAACGGGCGAGGCACTCGACGCGGATGAAGCGGAGGCATCGATTACACCTGGAACAAAGACTTTGGTGAACGTTGAGAACGGCACGCATGTGAAGCTTAGCGGAGGCATAGGCTTCACGACGAATCATGCCTTTTCGAAGACAGTTCGCGAGGGAAGTGTTTACGTTGTTGGCGACATTAGCGGAATGGTACATATTTTGCGCGTCCAAGGCGTTGAGACTGAGAGCTAAACTCGATGTCTTCGTGCTGGATGCTCTTGTACATTGCCTTTCTGCCCCAGACAATACGTCCGTACAATCCTCTGTAGTACTATGCATTTCCATGCAAGGTCGGTCCGTATAAGCAGAATATGAAAGAAAATCAATATTTTGCACAAGATTATAAAGTACAAAGGGCGGCGTTCCGCGTAATGCAGGTTGTAATCGAGATATGAGTTTGGAACTCCAGTTTGCATTTTGCAGTTTTTTTTTAACATTTCGTTCGGCAATTTTCGTTTGGAACTACCCTTTCGACGTGCTAGTGTCGGAGCAGCGGGGGAAAAGAAGAAGATAATGACTTGACTTTTTAAACATCAAGTAGACTCCGCTTCTTGTCTTGCAAGAAGGCGGCGGATTTTGTATTGTTAGCGAGTGTTCTTTGCTGCTGCTCGGTGCGCTTGCTAGCTCTGGGTCTTTCCCCGTTTCGATCGATTTGGTTCTGCCTGCATCGGTGCGCGACTTTGTTAAGTTACAAATGCTTAAATTCAGTGATATCTACGTCACAGAACTAGTTCAACTCAACTTTCTTTGCGTCTAGAATTATCCTAGAACTGCTCAGGTGCGGCCTCTTGTCGCTTCCTTGTTGACGATACCTTGTTTTATTATAGATTGAGAAGGAGAACATGATAATTTGACTTAACGTAAAAGAATTTCCGCTTTGTCGCTGGCACGAAACGGGAAGGTAGGATGTAATGCAAGTGTCTCTCGCTGCTACTCGGAGCACTTGCGGTTATGCCTGCATCGGTCTGCAACTTGTTGTTGAGTCCCGACTGCTTGACTTCAGTGGTAACTAGGTCGGGGACCTATTCATCTCTATTCAATACGTCTAGGGCTGTGCTGGGAACATTCTTGGTGGAGACTTGTTGTCGCTTCCAAGATCAACTTATTTTTAAGTGCGCGAACTTGTAGCCGCTTCTCATTACCCAACGAATACTTTCCGTTGCGCCAGGATCTCAACGAGTACTTTATCGTTGGCTTTGTGCGGAGCTGATTGCTCTCGTCAAGGCTAACTCTTGGTCGATGTACTAACGCGTCGATGCTCTTAGAGAGAACTTTCCTCCCGGCGCTCGATCGCTGAAACTACCCACTCCATCTTTGTGATTAAACACTTCCCTTGATTCAACACATACTTTGACGCGGGCCCTGCGCGGGGACGAGTGCGCTCGCTTCGCTACCCTTCGACGATGTTCTACTGTAGTTTTCCTTCCGGCGTATTGGCAGCCAAGATTCAGCCACCCAAGGCGTCTGTCATCCTCAACTGTCAAGCCTAACCGGCCGAGCGTTCCGAAGGTTCCATGTGCTAGCGTGGCTCACACTCGAATCGAGCGACGGGCTCGCGCGCGGCCAAGTCCGCGGCAAGCACGACGCGCGGCCCGGTGCGCGGGCCAGCCAACACGTGGCCTGGCGACGCGCACGCGCGCGCACAGTACGCACCGCCCGTCTGCGCACCCGCAGCGAAACGCGTACAGCTGGACACGCGCGGCAGTCTATCCTACATCTGACGAAGCAGGCACGATGACAACCAGCGGAAGCGGTCCCATCCACCGCGTGGCTACGCTGTGCGACAGCTCGCGCGATCTTTAACGTCCCGGCCAATCCGCCGCCTTGCGCGCCTCAGCCGGTCTACCGTCTCGCGTGCGCCTCCGCCGACCGAAGGCCGCGTGGCGTGCCGTCGAATCAATTCCAAAATAGGCCTTTCCAAATCAAGCATCTTCATCTCCATCAATACGGCGCGAGATTGGTGCAACTGTTTACTCCATCTTTGTGGTCAAACACTACCCGTAGGTATAATCATGTCTTTACAAAAAAAAAAGAAAGAGGAACCAACTCATTACGGTCAATGGCACCACCACATGTCATGCATGATATAATCAGCGAAAATTAGAATGCGGCCGGTACGTGCAAGAAGGTAACCATGCGGCCTTCAATCATAAGTTGTCCGCATTGGTCCTTCAATGGGAGAAAAGTGCGTTCATCGCTCGCAGCCGCGCAGAATTACATTTTGCAGATCGAGGTATCTTGCTGCGCTGCGATCTGGACAAGAAGACGAGAGAAAAAGGATCTCTCCGTGCAAGTCTCACCGCTGGACCTCAGATCGCCGCTGGACGTCGAATTCCAGTAGGTTTTGATCGGTAATTGCGTGAGGCAAGCTGGGGCGGCTCAATTTTGCTTTGTTGCTTGCATGCGCATCGAGGAAAGGATTACATCTCCCGTGGTCTTCTGTGTGCGTATTTGTTAAAAGTGAGCTTTATGACAAACGGAGTTGGTTCGAAACAGCGGGCATCGAAATTTCCTTCACGCCCACGCAGTGCTTCTTATTTTTTTTAATTAATTTTAATTTTTTAACACGGAGTTCGCGAGTAAAGTACGTGATCGTCTCCTCATAATCGAAGGCCTCCTGGGCATCAGACCCATCCGGCTTTGCCTCGATCGGCGCGCGGCCGCGGCAGCGTGCGCGCGACCCCGGGGGAGGACGCCGGCCGGGAGCGCGCGGGCGTGCGGGGTGTCCCTGCAAAATTGCTTCGGCCCGGCAAAGACCTAATCAGCAGCTAATCATCAGGAAGCATCTTAGGGAACAAGCAGGCAGAACCGGGACCTGCGAGCCCCTGAGCGTCCGTGCGGGCCTTGCGGGGGCGTAGAAGGCGCGACAAGGCCGGTGGGCGAGCCGCATGAGCGGAGTAGAANCTCGAGAATAAGTGAAGCGGACTGTTTGGCGCCTTGGTCTCGGATACCTCGCTCGAAGATCTCGCGGATAGTTGCTCGCCACGGCTCCATGTCGATCTTCTCGCCGTAGAGCTTCCCGTGTGAGGGACGGTGCGCCCAGCCTGGCTGGTTGCGGTCTGCAATGGGGGTGACAAAACCCCTCGCGTCTTCGTACTCAGGTTGGTCGCTGCGCATCATATCATCCACACGGCAGAACCGGCGGCGGCGCCTCTTCAGCTGCCTCCATATGGCCCTGTTCCTGCGCAAGCCCGTGCGTGAACCACGCGCACAGGCTACCCTTGACCGCGCGCCCTCTCACAGGTTTTCCTGGGCAGCAAGGCCCGTACACCCGCGGCGGCACCGCGAGCCCGCCGCACCCCTGCGATCCCCGTCTGCTCCCGCCGTTAGGCGCGCCGCCCTCCCCCTTCTGCTCCGCCCTTCACGCGCCCGCCTGCCCATATATTATATAGGGCGCCCCGGGGCGCCCGCGGTCTAACTTTGCAACGAGTTGACTTTGCAGACCAAGACTGCGGCAATCGACGTTTCTCGCCGGTGGGCGAACGGTCGACCAACCGATTCGAAAAAAAAATCAAAGCCGGAGGGGTCTAGGTGCCGATTGGCCTTCGCAAAATCATGTATTTCTCTCGTGGACTCCGTGTTAAAAAAATCAAAGCCAGACGTCAGCAGACGCGTCGTCAAGAGAATTTTTTTTTTTTTTTACGTTTCCTCCTCAACGCAACGACGTGTGAAATAAAGCTCACACGACTCCATCACACCTTCCTTTCGCTGATGCTTCGAGTCCACCACCAGTCAACGTAGCAACTCCTTCACTCGCACGTACATTCTCGTGCCTACGAGCGTACAGCTAGCTGGCCTGGCCAATGGCTTTGGCAATCGCCTCGATTCGAGCAAAGCATTGAGAATGAGGCGCTCGCGCCAGTCAAATTGGTCGATGCGACCTACCCCCGCTTCAGCTCGCCCGTGCGTACCGCCAACCCCGTCGCGGTAGCAACCAGGGAGGACCGAGACGGCAAAACGTCGCCGCGATGCCGGTGAGCGCAGCTTGCCTTGCTGTTATGCTTCCGAATGCGCGGAATTTGCGTTGCGCCCGGAACCAGCCACAGTCGTATATGTATAGTAGTATGTGTGGCGGGCGGGTCACAGTCAATGCAGCCAGCCAGAACGAGGAAAGGGTACTAGCCGGGAAAAGAACTGACTAGTGTGGCCTGTACCTATAGTACAACAACAACACGGGCCACCGCAGCCGCGCGCGTGTCCCGGCTCGGCTCTGAGTTGTCCGACTCGCCCTAATATGTACTGCCGGCCTCGCTGCGTGTGCACTCTCAATGCACATCTCCCACGCTCGCTCAGAGTTGAGCGCGCGCCAAAACAAAGTTCGTATTCCCTCGCTCGCTCGCTCGCTCACAGGCAGGCAGGCAAGCAGGAAGGCAGGCGGGGCGGGGCGGGCGGGCATGCAGCAAACTCGCAGCGCATGATGAAGGTCTTGCAGCGTCTCGCGCTCGTGTGCGCCCTGGGGCCGCGGCTGGTGGCCGCAGCTTGCACGCCGACATCAGCCACCTCGGTACCAACGTATCCCGTCGCAGACAACGCCTTTGCCACCGACGGCCTCGTGGACTCGCCCGCCGAGGCCGTCACGCTGCGCATCACACCCAACGAGCTCCCAGAGGGCTTTGACGCCGCGCAAGACTGCCCGCATGAGGACAGCGGCCTTGTCGCTTGGGAGGACGCATCGACTTGGACCTCGGGAAGCGTGCCTGCCGACGGAGATGATGTCGAGCTGCCGGCAAACACGCGCGTGCTCGTCTCAGGCTGCTCGGTTGGTGAGGGCATTGTCTTTGGCATCATCACCATCCCGACATCGTCCGAGCTCATCTTTGCCGACGAAGACATCTCGTTCGATGCGCAGGGATTCCTCGTGCAGGGCAAGTTTACGCTTGGCGCCGAGACGTGCCGTTTGCACAGCCAAATCAACATCACACTCCATGGCACAAAGCCTTCCACGCTGCCCGCGGACATGGCCTACAAGGGCATTGCTGCCGTCAACGGTGGCACGATCAGCGTCCATGGAAGCATCTTCCACCCAACGTGGTCTCGCCTTGCTGCCACGGCAGATGCAGGCGACACGCAAGTGTACCTACAGCATCGCGTCAACTGGCAACCTGGTCAGCTTCTGGTGATGACCGGCACCGAGCTCAAGGACTCACGCGATTGGCATCGCAACGAGGTGCGCACCATCGCGTCCGTTGAGCGCAGTGGGGCCTTTTCGCGCATCACGCTCACATCACCGCTTGAATATACACATTTCGGTGGCATCGAGTACCAGGGTGAGGTCGGTCTGCTATCTCGCAACATTGTCATTCAGGGCGACGAGTCTTCCGAGCCTACCGACACGGACAATGACGTCTGTGAGGACAACAACTTTGGCACTTATCCATGCGAAGACAAGTGGCTGACCGGCTACGGTGGCCATATCGTGGCTGCCGGAGAGGGCTCGACCGTGCAAGTGGAGGGTGTCCAGCTCTACCGCATGGGCCAGACGAATGTTCTTGCTCGTTACCCGTGGCACGTTCACCTCGTCGGCGAAGGCGGCCACCGCTCCTACCTCAAGCACTCGAGCATCTATCACTCGTTTTACCGGTGTGCAAGCATCCACGGAACGAACAGCACACTGATTCAAGATAATGTAGCCTTTGATGTGATTGGCCACTGCTACTACGTTGCGGAAGACGGCGTCGAGGAGAACTCTACGATTGCGTACAATCTCGGCGCGCATGTGCACTTTATGGAATTTCCGCGCACCTCGAGCAATCAATACATGGACACGGTCGCGAGCTACGAGAATCTAACACAGCCCGCAGATGTTACGGCCAGTCCCTTTTACGTCACGCGTGCATACCACCGCATTGTTGGCAATGCCGCGTCTGGGGGCTATGCTGGATTTGCCATCGTACGCATGCCCGAGCCAACCATGAATTATCGCGACATGGTCTTTGGCAAGGGTGGTAAGCCTGACCAGCGTCCATTTCTCGAGTTTGATGGCAATTCCTGTCATAGCGCTGGGTATTGGTGGACACGAGCGCCGTGCATATACGTTGGAGGACGTCTTGAACATCTCGACGACACTGACGTGTTGTACTACAATCCCGGTCGGGAAGTCAACGCCCGGGAGACCTTGTGTCCAGACGGTACTAGTTTCGTCGAGTGCGAGATGATATTCACCAATACCAAAGTCTTTCTCAGCAATTGGGGCATCAATCATTGGGGTGAGCGCGGACGGTACGATTATCTCGAGGTTCACGATGTTTTCCGCCCCGTAGGTATTCTTGGAGCTCACTTCCTCACGAATCTCTTATTTGTCTGCCGCTCACGATCATTTGTTCCCGACGCTCCAGGATCAGGCACTCACTATTCCGAGAAGCGGTGGTTTTCAAATTACGTCATGTACGAGCTCTACGACACGTATCAGTACCACATCATTGACGGCCTGAGGGTGCGCAATTGCGGCGACGCCGAGTCGGATGCGCATATTTGGCGCCTCCTCACGCATTCTGACCAATATGTTCCTGGCCTCATTCAAATCGTGCGTAACGTCACGTACGAAGGCGAAAACGATTTCTCCATGCGCATTGGCTCAACCGTCGAGGACTATCTTTCTGTCAGTGGCTATCTTGCTAATTTTGTCGATGCTGACGGCTCTGTGCACGGCACTTACAACGGAGCTGTTGGCCCTCGGATCATCGGCGCCGGTCGCGAGAACATCACTTGGTGGCGCCTGGACGACGAATGCATTCAAGATGGTGACTACTATGCATGCGACCAAATCTCCTCCTATACGGGAAACCGCCGAGGCATCGCTTATTTTGTCGTTCAATTCGACGATTACTACACGGATGCGTTTGCAAACGTTGAAGTGTGCGGCAACGGCAACCGCATCTCGTGTCCGCGGGTTGGCTCCGTCATGCATCTCGGCGTCGAAGGGGATCCGGCCGTCGATGGGCTGCCCATTCGCCCCAATGCCGTCATCACTGGGGCTACCAACGGATTTGGTTGGCTCTTGCTCTTTGATTCGGGCTCTCCGACGTCCTTGCGATTCCGTCGCGCGCAAATTGATGAAGATGACACCGTACTCGTGGCGATACCTTACCCGCCAGAGACCACTTTTACAATCACGTACGTGGCTGCCTCCTGGTGCGGAACGAGCTGGGCCACGTGCGAGCAAGAGTTTACCTCCGTTTCTTCGCTCCAAATGGTCGCAGAGGGCAATGGCGACACATACTTTTACGATACGGATCGGCAGCTGCTGTTCTTTCGCTACGTGCAGCAGGTGGCAGGCTCGCTTGACTTTTCCGAGGCTCCGGCGTATGGCAATCTTGGCACGTCCTACTATGTTCGAAACGGTATGCGTATCCCACCGTACATGTGGGGTGGCACGATCGAGCTCAGTGCGTCCGGTTGCGCGCTGAACGAAACAGACGCAAACTACTGCGCGCTCTCGTCATATAGTGCCGAGGGCATCTGTCAGGACTATGGGTATCCAAGCAACGCCTCGCAGGTCGCGTACGACTCATGCGTGACGCCAGTTGCGCAAGAGACGGCAACATCAAGCGGTCCATCAACATACGTCATTGCCGGTGCTTCGGCTGGAGCTGCGCTTATTGTGATCGCAGGCCTTGCAGCATTCGTCAAGCATCGACGTTCCGTTAAACGCTCCAAAGCCTCTGCGACCGTGGCGACAATGCCAGCACTCTAAGTTTTCGTATTTTCAAAAAAACCCTGAGCTTGCACTTTGTTTCTTTTTCTGTCACCTCGAACTGTGAAGAAACGTCATGCTGTCATGGCTGTGTCGACAACAAACGGAGGTAGCCTGTCAATTTCCTATATATGAGTCGATTCTATCTCCAGGTGCTGTGAGTGGAAATGATTTCCGACTCGCAAGCGTAGGTGCCCGAGTGGTCTAAGGGGTTACGTTCAGGTCGTAATATCTTCGGATGCGCGGGTTCGAGTCCCGTCCTACGTAGTAATTTTTTTTCTCGAACTTCTTTTTATTTTTGCAGAGTTTATTCATGTTTTGCAGTTATAAACAAGCAGACCAGCTCTTACAGTAAAGAGGCCTAACATTTCAGTTAGGAAGCGTGCGTAGGTGCCCGAGTGGTCTAAGGGGTTACGTTCAGGTCGTAATATCTTCGGATGCGCGGGTTCGAGTCCCGTCCTACGTAGGATTCTTTTTTTTTCCAATTTTTTTTTCACCCTTTTCAACATGGACAGGCCTCTGCCATTGATTTGGCGTGGACCTATCTTCTTTTGTTTTTGAGGGCGCTTGTTGATGCGACTTTCTTTCTTACCTTGCCTGGCGCAGGAGAGAATGTCTGTCTCGAGTGTTCGGCTGCCCAAAACGCGCGTGTGCTGCATTCCAGAATCACCAGCGTAGGTGCCCGAGTGGTCTAAGGGGTTACGTTCAGGTCGTAATATCTTCGGATGCGCGGGTTCGAGTCCCGTCCTACGTAGAAGTCTTTATGTTGTTTTTTTTGGATTGTCTGGCTGGCTGGCTGGCTCAGTTGTTGGTCGGGCTGTGGTGCAAGGATTGTTTCTTTTTTCTTAGAAGCGAAACTCACTCGTTTGGGCTATACCAAGTCTCGTCGTTCTGGCTGTGGCGAGACGCGTTTGTTTGAGTGTAGCCATTCACTCTTCTTTATTTGGTTTATTTTTTTTTCTGGTTTTTGGAGATGGCTCTGGTTCCGGTTCCGACTCTAGCCCGACTGAGTGAGCAAGATGCCGGAATGTCTTTGGCTTACAGCTTTGCGTTGCATCAAGAATCTAATTCTGGATTAATGCATGACACACGAGTTTCTTTGTTGCGCTAGGTCGCAAGGTTGCCCTTAGTCTCCATGTGCGTGTACATCTTGACACGAGTTCCTTTGTTGCGCTAGGTCGCAAGGTTACCCTTATTTGGCATCAATGTATACTACACGATGTCGACGCTCTCACAATTGCGTCCATCCTTGCGCATGCACACGACGGCACGAGTATCTTTGTTCTGCAAGTTCGCAAGGTTGCTTTGTAAAGTTTTGGTATTTTGCCCACATTACTGGCGATGAGAGCTGGTAGAAAAAGATCAAATCGATCGACAGGAGGAAAAAATGGGATTGTGCATGATTTACCAGTAAATATGGTTGGTGCCGGATGGCGAATTGGTGTCGTTGTCCTTGGCGTCTTCGACCCAGAAGCAGCGGCCATGAATAACGGGCTCGACGACCTTTTGGCGCACGACAAAGTCACCAAAGCGTTCGCCGTTGAGACGGTACTTGGCGTACTGCTCAAAGAGCGGGCGGCAAATGTCGAGGATCTCCTCCTCGCTGCAGCCGCGCTTGACGAGGCGCGCAATGCGCTCACCGGCGCCACCGCCGCCCAAGAGAAGGTGGTAGCGACCGGGGGCCGTTCCGATGAGAGCAATCTCGGCCATGTAGGGGCGAGCGCAGCCGTTCGGGCAGCCAGTGACGCGAACGACAATCTCATCGTTGCGCAGACCGCACTCGGTGATAATGTCGTCCATCTTGTCCAGCAGGGTGGGCAGGTACCGGGACGCCTCGGCCATGGCAAGAGCACAGTACGGGAGCGAGGCACAGGCCATGGAGGACTTGCGCATGCCCGTGAAGCGCTCGTTCGAAACGCCGTAGCTGCGGAGGATCTCCTCGATACGCGGCTTGTTCTGCGGCGAGACCTTGCCGATAACAACGTTCTGCGTGGCGGTGAGCGACATCTCGCCACCGAGGTTGGCCTTGGCAACGTCGTAAAGGCAAGTGCGCAGCTTGTAATCAGGGTCGTCGCGCACGCTGCCGTTCTCCACAAAGAGGGTGTAGTCCCACATGCCGTCGTAGCCGCGCTCCCAGCCGAACTTGTCCGAGTTGCTGGTGAAAAAGATGGGGCCAGCCTTGGGGATGCGAAAGCCGCAAAGAGCCTCAACCTTGGACTTGAACACCTCGAGGCCCATGCGCTCGACAGTGTACTTGAGACGGGCGTTCTTGCGGTTCTCACGCTCGCCGTTGTCGCGCTGCACCTTGACGATGGCCTCGGCCACGGCAAGGACCTGGTCCGGGCGCACAGAACCAAGGACATCGGCCAGACGCGGGTACGTCGACTCCTGGCCAAAGGTCGTGCCCATGCCGCCGCCCACGGTGACAATCACGTCCTGAAGCTTGCCGTTCTTGATGTTGGCAATGAGACCAAGGCAGTGCGAGAACACGTCGACAAGGTTGCGCTCGTTGTTGACGGCGAGGGCAATCTTGAACTTGCGGGGAAGGTAGGTGGGGCCGTAAATCTTCTCCTCCATGACTGTGCCGGCGACAATCTGCTTGTCGAGCCAGATCTGGGCGTACGAGTGGCCGCCAGCCTGCGGGCGCAGGTGCGCCTGCAGGGCACGAGCAAGGTCGTTGAACTCGGCGTGGCCCGGCGACTTGCGCCAGTTCTGGTCGCCAATCACGTTACGGTTCACGTCACCGCACGCGGCGAGCGTGTCCATGGTGGCGCGGTTGATCGCCTTCATCGTGTCCTTGAGGTCAGTCTTGATGACACCGTGGATCTGGAACGCCTGGCGCGTCGTGACCTTGAGAATCTGGTTGCCAGAGTACTTGGTAATAATGTCATCCATGGCGATCCACTGCTCCGAGGTGCACACACCGCCAGGGAGACCGATACGGATCATGAAAGAGTACGCGAGCTCCTGCTTGGCCGCGATACGCTCCTCGCGCAACTCGCGCTGGTCCTGCTGGTACATGCCGTGGAACTTGGTGAGCTTGGTGTCCTCCGGCAGCAGCTTGCCCGTGGTCGTGTCTCGCAAGCCCTCGTCGATCATGCCTTGCAAAAAGTTCGACTTGAGCTTGATGTCGTCGTCGACAATCTTGGGCGCGCCGCCAAGGTCCGCCGAGGTGTCAATGGTGACGTCGAGGGCGTCCCAGAGGGCCGGCTCCCAGACGTTGAGCGCCGAGTCGTAGCCATCCTCGTCCTGGTCGTCACCGAGGCCGACAGGCTGGATGCGCTGAGCGCCGAGGCTGGCGAGCTTCTCGTCAATCTCACGCGCGTTGAGGCAAAAGTACTTTTTCGAGTCCGCCGTGTCCTTGCCCCAGTAGTGCGAGTCGCCGAGACCAAAGACGGCAAACTTGAGCTCCTCGAGCTTGACGCTGCTGCCCATGAGGGCCTCGACGAGGTTCTTGCTGTTTGCGCACGGCTCACCCTGGCCGGCCGTGGCGAGCACCATCACGAGGTGCTTCTCCTCGGCAAGGTCCTCCGGGGTCACGTCGTTGGCCTCCAGGCAGCGGACCTCGCCGCAGCCCGAGACCTCGGCCTTCTTGGCAATCTTCTCCGCCACAGAGGCGGCATTGCCGCCGTCCGAGCCAAAGAGCACCAAGAGGCCGAGATCACGGTTGCCGCCGGCCGGGGCCGCCGCAGCGTCGGCGAGCTGGTCGAACTGGGCGGCCAGGCGGCGCTGCTGCGCGGCGCGCAAAAGCTCGTCGTGCTGGGTGGCGCGGCGGCTCTCCAGGGTGGCCTCCGGGTCGACGACCGGGTTGGCCGGGGTCGCGTTGGCCAGGATGCTGAGCTGCTGCTCGCGCTTGAGGAACTCCTCAATGCTCTTGAGCAGCTTGGCCGAGTCCAGCGAGAATTCCTCGTCGCGGTGGTTCGGGTTCCAGCGGTACAGGGGCCAGGCGCCAGAGTCGACGGCGGCGGCAGCGGCGGTGGCCGAGCTCGCAGCGCCAGTTTTGTCAGCGGTCGCGGACTCCGAGGCAAAGCTGGTGTCGAGCGAGGCCAGCACCGACTGCGCCTCGCCGTCGGCGTCCGCAGGGCGGGGCGCGTGCGCCAGAATCACCGAGGGGCCGCGGTAGGCGTCGGCCTCGGCAAGGGCGCGCAGCGCCTGGGACTGGGACGCGAGCGCAGAAACCGAGGCGACGTAGGCATTGCCATAGTTCATGGCGTAGAGGCCAATGTTGCGCTTGTTGGAGTCCGCAGGCTGGGCCGGCTGCTCGCCCACGGCCGGAGGCGCCGTGGTCATGCTGGCAGCAACCGAGACCGCGCTCTCGTTGAGGTCGGTCTCGGCCGCCGCTGGCGCCGCGGCGCCAGCGGCGAGGTCGCTGTGGTCGAAAATGACAACGTTGACGTCGGCACCGCTCTTGAGCAGGTGGTGGATTCCGTTGGCCGCAAGGTCTTGGGCCCAGTTGTCGCCGGCGACGATCCACTCCGAGGCCTTGGGCAAGAGGTCGCGGTGCTCGAACACGTACGAGACGTCAGAGTGGGCATCCTTTTCGGCGGCGAGAAGTCCCACGAGGCGGGGGATGACGCGGCCGCAGCGGACGGCGTTATCGTGGCTGCCGTGCCACATGCCGAGCGTGGCGAGGAGCTCCTTGGAGCAGACCTGGCTGGCCTTGCGATCCGAGAGCATTTGCTTGACATAGTCGACGAGGCGCTTGCGAGCATGGGCGCGCGCAAGCGTGGCGCCGTACGAGGCCTCGACAGACTCCATGACCGAGGATCCGGTGGTGTCCGAGACCAAAAGACGCTCGCCAAAGAGCTGGTGCATGAGGTCATGGTACGGGACGGTGGCCGGGTCGGCCGGGATGGAAGCCTGCTTCGCCGACTTGCTGCTGGTGAGCTCAACGCGCGACGAGGGCGCAAGCGACGCCGCGACCAGGTCACGCGGGTACGGAAGCGTGCTGCCGTCGGCGTCGGCGTCAGTGGCGGCCGGGGCCTTCCACGAGACCTTGGAG
The DNA here is from genome assembly GCA_003116975.1 of Aurantiochytrium sp. KH105. Classification (NCBI taxonomy): domain Eukaryota; class Bigyra; order Thraustochytrida; family Thraustochytriidae; genus Aurantiochytrium; species Aurantiochytrium sp. KH105. Next base: position 20,055 of record BGKB01000142.1, read on the forward strand.
AGGTCAAAGCGGACCACCGCCGTCGCGACGCAGTCAGGCTTGAGTTTGGGCAAAAAGGTCGACTTGGCCTCGGGGACGGCCGCGGCGGCCACGCGAGCAATGTGCGTGTACGTCTGGGCGTAGTCGGCCTTGGAGCCGAGCAGGTGGACGCCCAAGAGCTGCATGGCCCAGTTGCTCATGGCGGGCGCGTCGCCGACGATTTTGGTGCCGTTGGCCACGCACAGCTCGACGCCCGAGGCGACGAGGTTGGCGCGAAACGCCGGAGTGAGCTCGCGCGCGACCTGCTCGATCGAGGTCCAGGGCGCGTTGATGAGCAGTCGCGTGCCCTGGCGAGCCTGGGCGAGCACGTCGCAGTTCGGGAGCAAAAGCACCGAGGGGTCGTCGACGACGACAACGTCGGCGCCGCGAATCGTGTGCTCAAAGTTGCGGAGGGCGATCGTGCTGAAGCGAAGCTCGGTGCGCGCGACGCCGGACTGGGCCGAAGCCTGCTCGACGGCCTGGACCTTGAGGCCCATGACGGGGCCGCAGACGGCCGCAAGGGCGTTGCGGGCGGCGGCGCCGTTCTTGCGCAGGGTCCAGGAGACCATTTGGTTTACGAGAGAGCTGACCTCCGAAAAGGGCACCTTTTCCATGGCCGATTCTACGTCGGCGTGCGAAAAGCGGGCCCGCGGCGAGGCGCTCGTGAGGTTTTCCTCAATGGCGGCAACCAGACCCGGGTGGTATCCGAGAGCGGCGTGGGGCGCGAGGGTGGCGCTCACGAGGAGGGGGGTGGCGTACTGGGCCTCGCCCGAGTGGAAAGAGGACGTCACATCCTTGAACAGCGGGGTGTCACCGTTGCGGCACTGGTCAATGACGCAGATGCGGCGGGTCGAGTCTGGGAGCGCCGCCAAAAAGTGCTGCGCGGACCACGGGCGCACCGCGCGCACGCGGAGGACGCCGACCGAGGTTCCGGGAAAGCTGAGGGCGGCCGTGCCGCAGGCCACAATGACGGCCTCGGCGTCGGCGGGGCCCTGGTAGTCAAAGAGGCCCTTTTCGAAGCGCGAGACGCGCTTGAGGGCCGCGTCGAGGGCGTGCGCCGGCGAGGGCAGACCCTGGAGGTCAGCCATGTCGGAGCGCAAGTCGGCCAGGTCGTCGGCCGCGAGGAGGTCGACGTGGCTCAGGCCGCTGCCCAAGCGGGTCCCGTCCCAGAAGCTCAGCACGGGGACGCCCTGTGTCTCCGAGACAATGTGCGCGGCCACGGCAAAGTCGTGGACTTCCTGCACGTTGGCGGCTGCGAGCATGGCAAAGCCCGTCTCGCGAACGGCCATGACGTCGCTGAGGTCGGCAAAGACGGCGCCATCCTCGGTGCGGGAGGCGGCGCTCACGTGGACGACAAGGCTGTTGCCAGCGCCGAGACGCTCCGCGCCGAGGCCGTACAGGTTGCCGACCATCTTGCGCAGCATCTGGCTGCCTGTGACCACGGCCACGCGTCCGCCTTCCTCCTTGAGCTCGGCGCCGGTGCTGTCTGCGCGCTCCACGACGCGGACCTGTGTCACGGCCCCGGTCGCGTTCGTCTTGCCCTTTTTATGCCAGTTCGTGAGCACCTTTTCGCCCACGCCCTGCGCGCCGGGCACGTCCACGGCGGCCTGCACGAGCACGGCATCGCTCAGCGCGAACGCCACGTGCGCGCTCGCCTCGCCGCCGCTCACGAGCACGTCCTTGGCGCCCATCCTGCTCTTCTCCTCCTCGGGTCTCTCTCGCCTGCACCGCCGACGCGCGGTGATCCGGTTTTGCTCGCCCGCCTCGCCTCGCCTCGCCTCGCCTCGCCGCTAGATAGATAGATAGATAGACCTCGCTGCTGCCACTGCTGCCTGCTCTCCCCTCTCTCCCTGCCCTTCCTTCACCAGCAGCGAGCTCGCATCGCCCTGAGCGCCGCTTCCTCCTCGCGCGTCCCGCGCAGGCGCCGCGGTCCCGACGGCGGCGCCGGGCCGGGCCAGGCAGGGCCAGGCAGGCCAGCCGAGCCCGCGCGGCGGCGGCGGCAAGGGCGAGGGCGAGGGCGAGGGCGGCGAGGGCGAGGGCGGCGAGGGCGAGCGCGAGGGCAGGGCGCGAGACCGCGGCGCCGGCAAGATGCGTGGTCGCGGCGCAGGCCCCTCTGACACTCCACCGGTGTCAGAGGGCGGCCCTGCGACGTCGCCCGCCGCTGCGCTCTCGTTTTCCTTTCTTTTCTTTTCTTTTCTTTTCTTTTCTTTTCTTTTCGGTTTTTGTCTCTCGTTTCCCCCCTTTCTTTCTTTTTATTTGTTGTTTGTTTTCGGGGATAGTGGAAAATGGATGAAGGGATTCATGCTTTCCTCCGCCGTAATGGTGATGATGATGGTGGTGGTGGTGGCGGTGATGAGGAGGTGAACCATGACGATGATGGCGATCGATCTCGGCCGAGGCAAGTGAAGCCGCAGCGACGCCCTGCCTGCTGCCAAGTCTCCACTGCTGCTCTGACAGACAGGGTCGAAAAAGTCGGCTTGCGTATACAATGCAATGCATATTTTATAAAAGCAACGTGGGTGATGCGATGCAGAGCTCTCGGCCCGAGCCGACCCGCTCCCGACTTCGACACCGGCAATTGCGGCGCTCGGGGTTGACAGTGGGGCCGCCGGTGGCATGGCCTCACTGTCACCAGCGATGACGCCGCGACGAAAACGAGAAGGACCGGCGCCGGCGGAAGGAAGTGCCGAGTCTCGCGGCAAACGTAAGCTAGGTGATCTAAGACCTCTGTTGGCATAAAATCTTTTTTTTTTTGGTCAAGATGAGATGCGTCATGCGCCAGGCAAGGATCGATCGTTACTGACACTAAAAGGATGATGACACAGAGACTACGCGAAGCGCGCCATGTCGAGAGGCATTGGTGCACTTCAGGCAGAAAGAAGGAACGAGCGATGATAGTTTTGTGAAAGATTTTTGGTGGGTAAAGCGAGCTGCCAGCTGGTTGTGGCTCATGGACACGCTGGACCTATTTCGCGAAACAGTGATCGACGCTGCGCTGCCGGTTCATCGCAGTAGCAGCTCGCATGTTATGCTGATCATCACCCACCCAACCTCGTGCTGCGAGAGAGTGTAGCCAGCCTGAAAAGGACACATGCATCTCAGGCGAAGCGTGTCGACTGAGCAGCCTCAAAGATGACCGGCCATCCTTCACTCACAACGAGAAAAACACACAGTCAGTTGGCCTGGCCGATTCATTGATCTGGCTGGTGAGACCTCTTTGTTGCGCGTGTGCAATATCTTAGTGTCGATGTAAGAAGATGTGAGGCATCACTGTAGTAGTTATATCCGTGGTCACCATCACCACATCTCAATCCTCCTTGTTCGGGCCGACTCTTTCGTCAGCCAGCAGCTGCAGCTTGTTGTGGCTGCGTGCTGTCCATCTGACACCTTCACTTTCATGCTCGTAGCAATGACAAGAAACGAACGAAGGCTCCGAAGCGCCAGCATTCGTGTTGCTCGAATCGACCACCTTTTCCGTGCCGCAACCGAAGATGGCGATCGAACCGACAAGCTCCGCAGGGCGTCGCTTTCCAGCACCAATGACGGCAGCTGCCCATCCGTCTGCCTCGCGCGAGGCCTGTCGCTGTTGCTGTCACCCGCACAGCAGCTAGAGCAGCAGCAGCAGACGCTGACGCTGACGCTTGCCGTGCGCGCCTCCAGCAGCCAGAAGAACAGAGGGGCACCTAAAAGGAAAAGACAAAAAGAACCTGAAAGACAGCGCTGACGTGAAACCTGGCGCAAGAAATGTCTTCCCCGCGGCTGTGGGATCGGGTTGCGCAGTCCGCGATGACGTTCCCAATCTCGCTCGACGTCACAAGCGCGAGCAGAAATGAAAAGAAAAGGAAAAAGAAAGAAAAGAATAAGAATAGAAAAGAAAAGCAAAGCAAAGCAAAGAGCAACCAGCCACATAGTGAAAAGCAGAGTATGAAAAGAAAAGGAAAAAGAAAAGCCTCCGTGTCCTCGCTCCCCTTGCGCCGACTCGGAGCCAGCGCGGGTCCCAAGAGGCGCCGAGGCGCAGAGCGGAAGAGAGAAAAGAGAGGTCCTGGCCTCGCGCTTGTGTCGCCTGGCTGGCCGAGGTCCGTCCATTCATCCACCCCATCCATCCATCCTATTCCATACGCCCATGACCGCCCATGACCACGTAGCTGCAGCAGCCAGCAGCTGGCAGCTGCAGGCAGCGCAGGCAGTGCAGCCAGGTCGGCGCGTGCGGAACCGGGAGGCCTCGCAGCGGAAGCCTGCCTGGAAAAGAGGGGCCAAGGGCCACCCATTCCCTTCGCCATCCGCCTCGCTGCGGCTGCGGCTTCCTCTCGACGACGAGTAAGTAAGCGCAGCTGGCTGCAGGCAGACGCTCTCTCCGGCGCGCATCGCTGCTTGACAGTGCGTCTACGGTCGATTGATCGATCGATCGATCGACCGACCGACCGACCGACCACTGGCCAACCACGCGAAGCGATGCGATGCTGTGAGGCCGTGCAGGCCGCGCCGAGATTGAACCGACTTCAACCTAACGTATTATAAGAGAAGACGTGTCTGACCAACGTGAACTTGAACTTGCCAAGAAACCTCGCTCGGGCCACCGGCCACTGCCGCCGACCGTCCTGCGATTTCATCCAACGTAAAAGCCGCATCGCATCGCATCGCATCGCATCGCATCGCATCGCAAGAGGACAGGACGGCCATCACGACGGCCTTTGACCTCGCTCTTCTTCAAGCAGGCATCGCCATTGCGCAGAGGGAGCGTCGCCAAGCGGCGTCTTTGTTCGTTTCTGTATTCCGTGAACTCTTGCGCCGCGCACAAAAGGGAAAAATAATGCACGCAAGCATGGCACGAACGTCACGGCTGCCCTGATTACCCGAACGTCTCCCACACCCCTCTCACGCTGTCCGTTCCTCGTCTCCTTAACCCATACGGTTCTGCGTTGCGCGGGCATACGGAACCTCTTGCGTCGGAACCTCTTTCGTCTCGCCCCGAGACAGCCCTTCCTACCCCTCCCCGCTGCGCTCGCACACCTACTTCGGGGGCTCCCGGACGAGTCTCCGCGGGTGACGTCGCGACCGGCGGAACTCGCGAATCACCCGGCGCGGTCTCTTCTAACTAAGCATCGTCACCGTGGACCGAGCGTCTGCGTCTCCACTGGCCGCCGCCCACGTCACGAGATGCAATGCACGCGATGGAATGACGACGCCCCTCGCCCGCCCAATGAGGCTCGCTCCCGTGCCGCCCCTCCCGACGCTGGCCTGCTGGCCCGGGCGCGCTCTCGGCGCCGGCCGCTGCCAGATGCAGCTGCGACAGGCATCGCACCGCATCGCTCCGCATCGCTCCGCATCGCTCCGCACCGCGGCGTCCAGCAGCAGCAACCGAGGCGCTGCCCGTCCTGTTCGCTAGTGGCCACGGCTTCGGCCGGTAGGGTGTCTTAGCGTAAACCCTAGCAAAGGGTGAGCCTGGTCTTCCCGTTGGGCGGCGTGCGCCAGACCCCAAACAAACAAACACATAACCCGACCAACCACCCATACATCGCGCCGACCCCAGCTCAGCGCCGCGAGCCGTGCTGCGAGACAGCACGCCCGGCAGCGGGAGCAGGAGCAGGAGCAGCAAGCAGCAGCAGCAGCAGCGGCAGCGGCGGAAACAACCACCATGGGCAAGGGCCAGGGCGAGATGGAGGGCATCCTCCAGCTTGCCGGAGGCATCCTCTTTGGCGGCTTCGCGCTGTACAAGATGACCAAGGAAGACAAGAAGGCCGCCGGCGCCAAGAGCTCCTCCGACGCCAAGGCCCCTCTTGTGAGCGTGGACCAAAAGCCTGCCGTCAAGGTCCCCGCCGTGCTCGCCAGCGGCAACAACGCCACCCCCCAGAACCAGGACGACCTCCCCTCCTGGGTCTCGCGCAAGGCCGCACCCGAGCAGGCCGCCGCACCCAAGGCCACCGAGGAGGCCAAGAAGCAGACCGTCGATGACGACCTTCGCTCTTCCGTCTCGTCGGCTTCTGATGACTCCGAGGAGTACATTCCCAGCTGGATGAGCCGCAAGGACCCCAAGACCCGCCCCGAGGAGGTCTCTGGCGTCGTCATCCCGGCATCCAACGCAAGCACCGTCGAGAGCACCGGCCAGTACTACGCTGGCGGCGCCTCGCAGGTCACCTCTGTCAACCACGCCGTCGCTCGCGTCGCCCAGGCACGCAGCGATGTCGTCTTTGTCTACCCCGCCGCCGGCACCTCGTACCTTGGCTCGACCCTCGACAAGACCGCCGGTGAGGCCCAGATTCTCGAGATGGAGACCCGTCCCGGCGCCGGCGCCGCCGTTGCTGGTGCCGCTGCTGGCGGCTCCCGCGTGACCATTCTCGCCACCAGCGCCTCCGTCAAGGCCATGCTTCCCAGCCTCTTTGACATGGCCGCCAAGTCGCTCCCCGTCGTCATCCATGTCGCCGCGCTCGCCGTCGGCGATACCGATCTCGCCGTTGGCCAGGACCTCACCGAGGTCATGACCGCCCGCGACACTGGTGTCGTCATGCTCGCCTCGGCCACCGCCGAGGAGACCCAGGAGACCGCCCTCGCGGCCCACGCTCTCGCCGAGGCTCGCGGCAAGCCTGTCCTCCACTTCTTTGACGGTGCTCGCTCTCTCCAGCAGCTCACCCCGGTCCGTCTCGCCCCTCCCTCGATCCTCGCCGCCCCGGCGCAGCCCGCTGCCCTCGCGCAGCCTGCTGCCTTCGAGTACTCTGGCAGCAAGACCGCCGAGGCCGTCATTGTCACCATGGGCGCCCCCTCCGCCGTCGTCGAGGAGGCCGTCTCCGCCCGTAGCGGCCACCATGCCGACCTCGCGGGTGTCCTTCGCGTGCGCATGCTCCGCCCCTGGTCCGTCAGCGACCTCGTCAGCGCGCTCCCGGCATCCACCCGCCGCATCTGCGTCGTCGACCAGGCCGGCGCTCTTGCCCCTCTCTTCGAAGAGGTCGCCGCCAGCATTCACAGCGAGGCATGGACCTCGACCCGGCCTCTCCCGCTCCTTCTCTCGGTGCGTCTTCCGGCCCTCGTCGATGGCTTTACCCCGGCCATGGCCCACACCATCCTCAACAACGTGCTCTCTGCGCGCCCGCAAATGTCCCTTGGCGCTGAACTCGTCCACGCCTCGGTCAACATTGACCAGGCCCGCCCTGCCGGTACTGGCCGCGCCATTGTTGCTCTCGCGGCAGGCGGCGAGGGCGCCGCTTCGCAGATCCGCGCGGCCGCCACTGCGCTCGCGTCCCAAACCTCCTCGCAGGTCCTCGTGACCGAGGATCCCTACGCCGGCGATGAGGGCATCGTTCGTGCCGAGATCCGTGTCGGAGGCGCTGCTCGTCGTCTTGCCGAGTCCTACGCCGTTCAGGAGGCCGATGTTGTCGTCCTCGAGCAGCGCGCTCTTCAGGGCGCCGGTCTCTTGGCCGCCGAGCTCCTCCGCGACAACGGTGTCGTCGTCGTCCTCCCCGACGCCTCGCGCCGTGGCCAGGACCAGCTCAGCGCACACATTGAGCTTCCTGCCGAGGTCCGCAACGAGCTCTCCCGCAAGTCGGCGCGTCTTGTGACTGTTGATGCTTATGCCTTCCTTCGCGATGCCGCCGAGCGCTCCGCCGAGCCCGTGCCTGTTGCCACACTCCATGCCGCCGAAAAGTGGATGGCCCTCGTCGCGGCCCTCTACCAGTGCGAGGGCCCGGAGCGCTTCTCGGCCCAGCTCGTGGGTCAGCTTCGCGGTGCTCTTCAGGGCTCTGCTCGCTCTGCGCTCGGATCCGCTCTTGGCGATGCCCTCGTCACTGGCGTCAGCCGCGTCGAAGGCTATCTTACGGATAACGGCGCCGCTCTCCGCGAGGTCTCCTTTGGCGGCCCCCACGCCTACATGCCTCGCATGCAGACCGTCGGCAACGGCGGCCTTCACATTGATGCCGTCGAGGCCAGCTCTTTTGGCTCCTCGCAGTTTGGCGCCATGTCGCCCATCCCCCACGCCCGTGGTGCTGTTCGCGACGCAAACCTTCACTTTGTCCCGCGCTTCAAGGTCGCTGCCCCGGAAGAGTCCAAGGCGGCTCGCGTTGGTGCTCCCGAGGAGATCACCCGTCTCCCCCGCCACCAGGCGGCCCTCCCTCTTATTTTCCCCAGCGCCTACAGCAAGACTGATGCCATCAAGCCGGCATCGCGCGAAAAGGCCTACCAGGTCCGCCTCACCCGCAAGGATCGCCTCACCCCGGCCGAGTACAGCCGCGACATTTTCCACCTCGAGTTCGACATTAGCGACACTGACATCCAGTACCGCATCGGTGATGCCCTTGGTGTCTACCCTGAAAACGACGAGGCCGAGGTCGATGCCTTCATCCGCGAGTACGGTCTCGACCCGGAGGAGTTCGTTTCCTTTCCTTCGCGCGACGGCAAGGTTGAGATCAAGTCGGTGCGCAACATTCTTATTTCCGAGCTCGACATCTTTGGCAAGCCCGCCAAGCGCTTTTACTGCGCCCTCGCTGGCTTTGCTTCGTCCCGTTACGAGCACCTCAAGCTCATGCACACTGGTACCGATGACTCGGAGGCCTTCAAGCTCGGCACCTACGAGACGGTCCGTTTTGCCGATTTGCTCCTTCAGTACAAGTCGGCCAAGCTCACAATTGCCGACCTCATTGCCACTGTCCCCCGCATTGTGGCCCGCCACTACTCGATTGCCTCGTCGCAAAAGCTTCACCCGACTTCGGTGCACCTCCTCGTCGTCGCTGTCGACTGGGTCACTCCCTCGGGCAAGAAGCGCTACGGTGCGGCCACTCGCTTCCTCAACTCGCTCGACGCCAGCAAGCAGCCCCGCGTCACCGTCGATGTCATTAGCTCTGTTCTCCGTCTGCCCGAGACCCACGACTCGGCGCTCATCCTCACCGGTCTCGGTACGGGTCTCGCACCCTTCCGCGCCTTTGTCCAGGAGCGCAAGTGGCTCAAGGAGCAGGGCCATGCCGTTGGTCCCATCCGTCTCTACTTTGGTGCTCGCCACCGCAAGGAGGAGTACCTTTACGGCGACGAGTGGGATGCCTACCAAGCCGAGGGTCTTGTCGACCTCTGCCTTGCCTTTTCGCGCGACCAGCCCGAAAAGATCTATGTCCAGACTCGCATGAACGAGGACAAGCTTGTCCTTCGCGATCTTCTCGCCAACCACGATGCCCACGCCTACATGTGCGGTCCCGTGTGGCCCGTTCCTGACGTCAGCAACGCGCTCGGCGTCGCCATGTCTGCGACTGACGAGGCTGATCTCGAGGCGGTGGAGAAGCTCAAAAAGGCTGGCCGCTACCTGCTCGAGGTCTACTAAGAACAAGCAAAGTAAACTTTATAACTCACCCTGCGTCTATTTCATTTCGCTTTTCTGATCGATATTCTTCTGAAAACATCGTCGTGCACATCATGCGACGAGGAACTTTGTCCGTTTTGCTCCTAGACCTTGTTGACAACTATCAAAAGTTGTCAGTTGAACATCGTTGCAGCATCAACATGCATGCATCCTGTGCAACAGGATGCAAGGCTTCGAGTATTCTGAAAAGAGCCAACTTCGTTCTGTTTTATTCAGCCAGGCCAGAATGCTTGTTGACATACAAGAGTACTTTGCGCGAAACAAAAATGTCAAGTCTCAGAGTTTGAAAAGTATACAAGAATGAGATCTTGTCGTCATAGACGACTTCTTTTTTTCGATCTTGAGCCAGGCCCCAATGCTCCTTGATGGCTAACAAACTACAAGAGTAAAATGTCGTTTTGCGAGCAAGCCTTAATGAGCTTGACAGCCACAAAGGTAGTATAGGCCTTGATTGAAGTGAAATCCATCGCCGCATTCTATTTTTACATCTGACGTTTTCGAAAAAGAAAAAAGCACGGGTAAAAGCTATGTTTTGGTATTTGGATGCGACTGACAATCTCTCAAATGAACATACATATTTGATTAGCAATTTTCTCTCACCTTTCTTTTGATTCTCCCTCACTTTTTTAGAGCTTGGCTCCACTTTTAGGCAAAGTCGCCTTGTCAGAGCAAATGAGGACGGCCTTGCCCTTGACCTTGCGGTCCATGAGGTCGCGAAGAGCCTTGCCAGCGTCCTTGAGAGGGTAGGTCTGCGTCACGAGCGGCTTGAGTTTGCCCTTGGCGACCCAGTCAAGAATCACCTCGATATTGCGCGCATTCAACTCGGGTTCAATATTGGTAAAGGCACCCCAAAAGACACCGACAATAGACGCTCCCTTGAGCAGCGCCAAGTTCAGCGGAATGCGAGGAATCTCGCCCGCCGCAAAACCGATCACCAGGTAGCGACCCTTCCACGCAAGCGAGCGCACCGCAGGCTCGGCAAATCGATCGCCCACAGGATCATACACGACGTCGACGCCACGACCCTTGGTAATCTCGCGAACGCGCGCCTTCAAATCCTCTTCCGCGTAGTTGATGAGGTGGTCTGCGCCGTACGAGCGGCACACCTCGAGCTTTTCCTGCGTCGACGCCGCAGCAATCACCTTGGCGCCCATGGCCTTGGCAATGTCCACAGCCGCAATGCCGACGCCACCCGCAGCGCCAAGAACCAGCACGGTCTCGCCGGGCTGGAGCTGCGCGCGCTGCTCAAACGCATGGTACGTCGTACCGTACGTCATCATGACACCGCTCGCCGTTGCGTCGTCGACGCCAGCCGGCACAGGAATGAGCTTCTCCGCAGGAACGATGACCTGCTCCGCAAAGGAGCCCCAGCCGGTCATGCCCAGCACACGGTCCCCCACCTTGAAGTTCTTGACGCCGGCGCCCACCTTGCTCACCACGCCAGAGCACTCGCCACCGGGAGCAAACGGCATCTCTGGCTTGAACTGGTACTTGCCCTGGATAATAAGCGTGTCCGGGAAGTTGACGCCAGCGCACCGCACGTCCATCATGACCTCATTGTCTCCCGGGGCGCGATCAGGGAGGTCGCCAAGGGCCAGGTCTTCCGGTGTGCAAAACTTGTCGACCACAATGCCGCGCATCTTCTTCTTCGTCTTCTTGCCTTGCCTCGCTCGGCGCCGCAAGCCCTGTTGCTGCTGCTGCTGCTGCTGCTCGGTGTTGCCGTTGCTGCTACTGCTGCTGTTTCTCTGCTGTCCTCCTCGTCGAGTCTCGCGCCGCTCGCGTCAGGCAAGATATCGGACTGCTGCTCTGTATGGTTTGCTTCTGGCTGACCGGCGCAAGAGCGGACTCGGAAGCGACCTCTCCTTTCCATCACCCACATTCTCAAGAACACAACTTGCAGAACGTTGTGTCCAATAGAGCAAAGCCACAGCTCGGCTCTTCTGCTCAGCTCAGCTGCCGACACAGATGTTGGTGATGGGCTTTCTTTGGGGATCGATCGATCGATCGATCGCCCGCCCGCCCGCCTCGGCAGGATGAAAACGCGGCCTCCCGCGACGAGCAGAATCGCATGCAAGAGCAAGCAAGCAAGCAAGCAAGCAAGCAAGCAAGCAAGCTCGCAGCTGCAGAGGCCGTCGTGGCGTTGCGTTGGCTCTGAGCGAGTGGAGGAGGAGGGCGCCGACACGTCCGTGCGTCCGACGCGAGGGGCCGGACTCGGTCGGCAGCTGCAAATAGTATACCTCGATAGATAGATAGCACTTGCTTGCTACAACGCCGCCAGAACTCGAGAGCCCTGTGAGGCGAGCGAGGAAAGCGGTAAAGGTCTGGCAAGAAAGATGGCGGCCGAGACGCTCGTGCGCTGCGAGGACCTGGCCGAGGGCATCGTGGAGGTGCAGCTTGCGCGGCCGGCCAAGTTCAACTCGCTCAACTTGGACATGATCAAGCCGCTCCAGTCATGGTTCGCAACGTGGCGAGACGCAGAACCCGCGCAGCGACCACGCTGCATTCTGCTGACCGGCGAGGGCAAGGCCTTTTGCGCAGGCGGCGACGTCGTGACCGCGCGCACGAGCGCACTCAGCGGGCCTGGCGGCCGCGAGCATGCGGACTTCTTTTACGAGGAATATAGACTCAACGCGCTCATTGGCGAGCTGGCTCAGCCCGGACCCAATGGACTTGACCAGGTATCCGTCTGGGATGGAGTCACCATGGGCGGCGGCGTTGGTCTCAGCATTCATGGTCGCTACCGCGTTGCCACAGAAAAGACCGTCTTTGCCATGCCTGAGGGCGGCATTGGCTTTCTGCCCGATGTCGGCGCCACATTTGCTTTGCCGCGTCTCCCCGTGGGTCCCGAGGTTGGTCTCTACATTGCTCTCACGGGCGCACGACTTGGCGCTGCCGACTGTCTTTGGGCAGGTATTGCCACGCATGCCATGCGCGCAGAAAAACTCCCAGAGCTACGGGAAGCACTCGTGCGCTCCGCCTCAACGGGTACTTCGGTCCAGGCCGTCTTGGACGCGCTCCCATCTTGGGACGGTCCTTCTCCGTCATCATCCTCGCTTGCCGCCAACGCTGCAGACTTGCGCCGTATCTTCAAGCTCAACCAGCCCTCGATCTCTTCCATTTGCACGGCCTTGCGCGAGACCAAGACACCATGGGCAGAGCAAACGCTTGCACTCCTCGACGCGAGGTCCCCGACATCGCTCGCACTCACGCTTCGTGCCTTTCAGCTCAATGCGCGACCTCACGTTACGCTATTCGATGCTCTCGTTGCGGAATACCGCGTCGTGCAGTGTCTCGTGCGTGACACAAGGAGCGATTTCTTTGAAGGCGTCAGGGCTGTCCTCGTAGACAAGGACAACAAGCCACGCTGGAACGACCGAGTTCCTTCTGCTGATCAGATTGACGCCTATTTCGCCTCTCCTCTTCCAGATGATCATCTCGGCGGCGATCTTCGCCCTCTTCCGACAAAAACGCGTGCATCTTTGTAGAGTTGCCATCGGTTTGCGTAATATATGACCTAACAGAAAAAGCAAAGAGAAATTTCCCTCTGGCAGATTGACGCGACGCGACGCAGCGGGGCGGCTGGCGGTCAGCCAGGCAGCAGCTACTTGGCCAAGCAACTATGATGACAGACAGGTTCATACGAAAGCCACACTTGTCTGCCTTGAGGCTGGCTACAGTAAGACCCGACTGGCCGCCAAAAAACAAACACGAAAATATCCCAAAGCCCATCTGGCTTCCCGCAGGGCCGGATGGATCGCGCTTTTCCCATCAGCCAGCAGCCAGCTGGGTGCATACCATCCACGACGCGTCAAACCACCCTTTCGCATCCCGGACGCCGCCGCACATGTTGCGCGATGCTTGCTCGCTCGCGCCCATGTTTTCTGTGTCCTATCGAAACTGAAATCCTAGCATCGGAAGTGGACGCAGGGCCGCAGGCGACGTCCGGGCGATGATGCGCGCCTTTCGCCTCGCGCTCTTGTCGTCTTGGCTGGTAGCAGAGCCCTCGCCTCGCCTTCGGACGCTGCCCCCTCGGCCCCTTATCTTACAATGTCCAACTTACTCCTACTGTAAAAACTAGGCAGTCAGTCAGTCCGTCGCTCGCCGTCCCTCTTTTATGATACTAGGCCTTCCTCCTACTAGTATAGTTGGGGGGAAAGCGGAGCGCTGGCGCCGGCAAACCTCGAATCCGACGAGCGTGAGCACAGCCGCGACAAGTAAGCAAGGAGCAGCTGCAGCAGTGGCAGCGACGCAGGCGCGAGGGACGCACGTCGAAGACGAACGGCACAATGGTGCTCGCCGAGGCGATGAACGAGGCCGACTTTGAGGCGCTCAAGAAAAAGGTATGGAAGTTCATGCACGAGTACATTTACCCGAACGAGCAGCTCTTCGCAGAGCAGAACAAGGCCATGGAGCACCTGCCCGCTGACCAGTGGACGTACGCGCCCATCCTCAAGGAGCTCATGGCTGTCGCCAAGAAACAGGGACTCTGGAACCTCTGGCTGCCCAATGACACCGCTCGTCTTGCCGGCGAAGGATACGAGGGCGCCGGACTCAACAACGCCCAATACGCTGAGATCTGCGAGATTCTCGGCACAAGCTCCCATATGGAGTTCGCCGCCGAGTGCACCAACTCCTCGTCCCCGGATACGGGCAACATGGAGACCATTGCGCGCTACGGTAACGAAGCCCAAAAGAAGAAGTGGCTCAAGCCTCTTCTCGACGGCGACATCAAGTCTGCCTTTGCCATGACCGAGCCCGGCGTCGCAAGCAGTGACGCCAGTAACATCAGTATCAGCATCGAGAAGCGCGGCGGACACTACATCATCAACGGCCGCAAGTGGTGGATCACGGGTTCGGGATCTAGCCAGTGCAAGATTTACATTCTCATGGGCAAGACCGACCCTACGGCTTCTCCCTTTCGGCAGCAGTCCATGATCCTTGTTCCGGCCGATACGCCCGGCATCACCGTCGTGCGCCCCATGCAGACCTTTGGCGACTCCGATGCGCCCAAGGGCCACATGGAGCTTCTCTTCGAGGACGTGTGCGTTCCCGTCGAGAACGTGCTCGCCAAGGAAGGCATGGGCTTTGAGATCTCGCAGGGCCGTCTCGGTCCGGGCCGCATTCATCACTGCATGCGCTTGATCGGTTCTGCGGAGCGCGCCATCGCCGCCATGTGCAACCGAGCCGAGTCTCGCGTCGCCTTTGGCAAGAAGCTCTCCGAGTTTGACACTGTCCTTCAGGATATTGCACAGTGCCGCGCGGAGCTCGATATGGCGCGCATGCTTGTGCGTCACACCGCGCACCTCCTCGACGTGCAGGGCAACCTCAAGATCCGCAAGGAGCTTTCTATGTGCAAGGCCGTCGTCCCCAGCGTCGTCCAGCGTATTTGCGATCGCGCCATGCAGGTGCACGGCGCCATGGGCCTTTCACAAGATAGCTTCCTCTCCATGGCCTTTTCTGGCGCGCGCTGGCTTCGTTTTGCCGATGGACCTGATGAGGTCCACTGGCGCACGGTCGGTCGTCTTGAACTTCGCGACCAGAAGCGCAGAGACGATTCGCTCTACGATCTTCCGGGCTACACCCGTCGCGGCGCGCCGCACTCCAAGAACCCGCCCACAGACCCGGACTTTCTTGCCAAGCTCTAATTTATGACATCATGTGAAACTTGTTTGGAAAAAGCGACACCTTGTTGTGTGGTGAAAGAAGAGAGCGACACCTTGTTGTTCTTCATCCTCACTTGCCAAGCTTTTGGATTGAGTAGATTCAGTCGATTCCAAGCACTCTCTAGACGGAATCAAGAAAGAAGCCGCATTTTCTAGCTCGATTTACGAACAGCTCATTTCTTTTTGGTGTTATTTGCATTTGTCGTGCGCGCGTCGGTAAAACCTCTGGCTGTTCAAACGAGGAAGATCGAACGCTTTCATGATCTCAAGTAAAGTTGGACAGGTGCACGGCGACCGACTGACTGCTATATATACCAGTATGACCTCATCTTTTTCTTCCCCGCGGAGACACGTGCTCTGGCACTTTTTTCATGCAGTAACGCTGCCAGGTTGGTGGGCTTAGGTCATAAATAGGCCTAACTTACGAGTAGTTGCTCGCCGGTCATCTATCCACGCGCTTCTGCCCGCGCCGCCCCCGCAGTCCAACAGCGCCCGAGTTACTATACTGTGAAAAAAGGCAGCTTGTGAACCAGTCCGTCTCCATCTCCGGACTGTCCCCTCCTTTTCATTCGGAGGCCTCCTCCTTGCAAACCTCGAATTCGACGAGTGTGAGGACAGCCACGACAAGCAAGCAAGCAAGGAAGCAAAAAAGCAAGAAAGAAACAAGTACGCAGGCGCGAAGGGACGCACGTCGAGCTCGAACGGAACAATGGTGCTCGCCGAGGCGATGAACGAGGCCGACTTTGAGGCGCTCAAGAAAAAGGTGTGGAAGTTCATGTACGAGTACATTTACCCGAACGAGCAGCTCTTCGCAGAGCAGAACAAGGCCATGGAGCACCTGCCCGCTGACCAGTGGACGTACGCGCCCATCCTCAAGGAGCTCATGGCTGTCGCCAAGAAACAGGGACTCTGGAACCTCTGGCTGCCCAATGACACAGCTCGTCTTGCCGGCGAAGGATACGAGGGTGCCGGACTCAACAACGCCCAATACGCTGAGATCTGCGAAATAATCGGCACGAGTTGCCACATCGAGTTCGCCGCCGAGTGCACCAACTCCTCGTCCCCGGATACGGGCAACATGGAGACCATTGCGCGCTACGGTAACGAAGCTCAAAAGAAGAAGTGGCTCAAGCCTCTTCTCGACGGCGACATCAAGTCCTCCTTTGCCATGACCGAGCCCGACGTCGCGAGCAGCGACGCCAGCAACGTTGGCATCAACATTGAGAAGCGCGGCGGACACTACATCATCAACGGCCGCAAGTGGTGGATCACCGGCTCAGGATCTAAACACTGCAAGATCTACATTGTCATGGGCAAGACCGACCCCACGGCTTCTCCCTTTCGGCAGCAGTCCATGATCCTTGTTCCGGCCGATACGCCCGGCATCACCGTCGTGCGCCCCATGCAGTCCCTTGGCGACTCCGATGCGCCCAAGGGCCACATGGAGCTTCTCTTCGAGGACGTGTGCGTTCCCGTCGAGAACGTGCTCGCCAAGGAAGGCATGGGCTTTGAGATCTCGCAGGGCCGGCTCGGTCCTGGCCGCATTCATCACTGCATGCGCTTTATCGGTACCGCGGAGCGCGCCATATCCGCCATGTGCAACCGTGCCGAGTCTCGCGTCGCCTTTGGCAAGAAGCTCTCCGAGTTTGACACTGTCCTTCAGGACATTGCACAGTGCCGCGCGGAGCTCGATATGGCGCGCATGCTTGTGCGTCACACCGCGCACCTCCTCGACGTGCAGGGCAACCTCAAGATCCGCAAGGAGCTTTCTATGTGCAAGGCCGTCGTCCCCAGTGTCGTCCAGCGTATTTGCGATCGTGCCATGCAGGTGCACGGCGCCATGGGCCTTTCACAAGATACCTTTCTCCCCTCGGCCTTTCTTTGGGCGCGCGGGCTTCGCTTAGCCGATGGACCTGATGAGGTCCACTGGCGCACGGTCGGTCGTCTTGAACTTCGCGACCAGAAGCGCAGAGACGATTCGCTCTACGATCTTCCGGGCTACACCCGTCGCGGCGCGCCGCACTTCAAGAACCCGCCCACAGACCCGGACTTTCTTGCCAAGCTCTAATTTATGACATCATGTGAAACTTGTTTGGAAAGAGCGACGCCTAGTTTGTTGGGTCAAAAAAGCAGAGCGACACCTAGTTTGTTTGGTCAAAAACAGAGTGACATTTTGTTTGTTTGTTCCAAAAAACAAAAGAGCGACACCTCGTTGTTGGGTCATAAAAGCAGAGCGGCACCTAGTTTGTTTGGTCAAAAACAGAGTGACATCTTGTTTGTTTGTTCCAAAAAACAAAAGAGCGACACCTCGTTGTTGGATCGAAAAAGCAGAGCAACACCTCGTTGTTGGGTCGAAAAAGCAGAGCGAAACCTCGTTGTTGGGTCACAAAGACAGAGTGACACATTGTTGATTTACATCTCACTTGTCAAGGTTTCGGGCTTGGCTTATTCTAACTATTCCAGACGACGATTCCAGGCATTGCAGAACATGACAAACTAAGGCAAAACGGAACACATTTCCTGAACAGACCTTGTTGAAGTGCCTTGCTTTGCCCATCTTGGTCAATTCGTTGCGCGCGGCACGGCCCGAGCGTTCTCAGCGCTTCGAACGGATTTAATTAACGTGGGCACGACTCACTAAGATGAAGAATCCGATTCCAAGTTGGGGTGGGCCTTTTCGTATGTCCCTCCCATAGAAATCGAGTTTGTCCTGCTTGGCCTGGACTAGACTAGACTAGACTAGACTAGGACTAGGCTAGGCCTCGTTATCTTGGGTCGTTCGCTGCCAGAAACTTGAGCGGACTCGCTCGGCTCACCACCAGCCCCGCCCACCGACCGACCGGTTTACTTCTCTTCTCCACCCCTTCCTTCCTCTCCATTCCCAAACCGCGCTGTTTCGTCCTTGCACGGGTCGCTCATCTTCTCGGACAGTCGTCCTGTTCTGCGGGCCTCTTCCCCCGCCCGTAGCGTGCTCGTTCGTCGCCTTCGTCTTCCCTCGCTCGCTCGCTCGCTCGCTGCTTTCCGCGGCCCGAGGCGGTTTCCGCCGCTTTGGCCCTCGTCCCTCCCTCCCTCCCTCCCTCCCTCCCTCCCTCTCTCCCTCTGCGTCCCGTGCGGCCCTGCGCTGTCACCCCGTCACGAGGTTTCCTCTTTCCTTTCCGTCGCTCTTTCCCCTTCTTGCTTCTCTCTTAGCGCCCCTCCCTCCCTCAGAGAAAGAGACGACCGCGCTCTCACTGGGGTCCAAGCGCACCCGCGCAGGGAGGAGGAAGGCAAGGCGCGCACACGCTGCGCTGCGCGGCGGGCGGCCGGGCGGCGGGCGAGCGCGCGCAGCCGCGCAGCCGCGCAGCCGCGGGCCGCGATGCAGATGCTGCGCTACGCGCACTACTTCGTGCTGGCGGGCGTGGCGCTGCTGGTGCTCGAGACCCTCGTCGAGTACAGGGCATCGCTCGCGCCCGCCGTCGTCTTCACGGACCTGACTTTAGACCTGAGCGCGGGATACGCGCCAGACGCCGCGGCGACAGCAGCCTTGCCGCCGCTGCCGGCGGAGCCGACAGAAGCGCCCGCGCAGCCGACAGAAGCGCCCGCGCAGCCGAAGCCCGCAACACGACGAAAAAGGCGGTCAACTGCGCTGCTCTCGGAGCCATACGCAGGCGCGCCGAGCACATTTCCCGGAAGCCGCTTCGAAGACCTCGCGGAGCACGAGGTCCAGGCCAAGCAGTGGCTGGTCTTCCAGCAGAGCGGCGGCTTCAATAACCAGCGCATTATTCTCGAGCGCGCCTTGCGCATTTGCAAGCTGCTCAAGAGGACATGTCTTGTACCGCCAGCAGGCCGTCACTCGAGCATGTTCAAGAACTACAACAGGCTCGACGCGGACGAAATTATTGCCATGGACCGCGTCTTGGACTTTGGCCTGCTGCAAGATTACCAAGAAGCCGTGCCTTCTGCACTTAGGTTCGAAGACACTTTACCGATCCTGCAAAAGGCATTTCCCGAGTCAACCCAGTGGCACGTCATCGAACAGTCGCGTGCCGAAAGGAAAAAGACACCACTGGGATACGAAAACATCACCGCGCTCGCCGCAAACCCTGCGTCTGTCATATATATTGCGGGGCCCACCATGTGGCAGCGCTTTGCACCGGGGTTCGACGAAGAGGTGCACCCATATATCCGCTACGCGCCATTTTTTCGCGCCATCTCGCTCGATCTCGCGAGATCGCTTCGTCTCGGCCGCCACTATATTTGTGTTCATTCGCGACCCAGCGATCATGGCGAGAAATGGGAGGCACGCATGGCAAACAACACCCCGCCAGCTCTTCCGATGGAGCACGTTAACGCTGCTGCTGCTGCTGCTGCTGCTGCTGCTGCTGCTGCTGCTGCTGCCACTGCTGCGAATGTCACTGCTAGTAGTGGTAGCGTTAGTCACAGCAACACTGTCGAGGGCGGGAACTCATCCGCGATCAAAGTTCCCACGGCTCCTCCAACGCCAAAGGTGAGGCACGCCAACGGGTTCTCTACAAAGTACCTGCCATCCGATGACGCGATCGCTGACCCGGGCACTTATCTTCAACGTGAAATTTGGCTGGCCATTGCAGAGGCAGGACTCGACGCAAACCTCTTTCGCCGCATCTACATTGCCACAAAGCCGAACATCAATCGTCAGCTCTTTGCAAATATTACGGCTGGAAGAAGTGACATGAGGGTTTATCTATCTGGCGACATGCCACCACGCGTTTCTGCAGCTCTCGCTGCTGTCTTTCCGCGTCCGGAGCAAGTTCGTCTCCAAAATGATATTCTCGGTATCGTGGAGCAGCTCATTTGTGCGCGTGCATTCGTGTACATTGGCTTTAGCGGGTCTTCCTTTTCCGAGTATATTGCGCGTATGCGACGCGAGCCCATGCGGAATTTGATTGTTGGCGAACTCGGCCAAGTGTGGTAAATCGCGTGATCGAATCATTGGCAAAGAGCGTGGGACCTTTGTTCTTTGAGAATCTGTCGCGGTCACAACTATCTATCCACCCATCTATCAAGTATAAGAAGCTTCTCGCAGAGGACGAGAGGCTTGTCTGGACTCGCGATCTTACAGTCTCCGATAAGATTCACTTCTTGATCGAAAGAAACCACGCATCTTTCAATGTAACGATCGACTGGTCCAATAACACACACACACCGTAAGATCGTCGTTGTTATCAGAATGGTGTCCGACAGTCATTGTAAAAGGTAGCTTCTTCTTTTTTAAAAATGGAAATGAAAAAGGTGATGTAGGCCTAGTACAAAGGAATGAGTGTTCGCGTTGGTCCAAAGAATTGGACCGTTGAGCGCAAAGTCTCGGAACGAAAGCTTGTCGCAGCGAAAGCCTGGCAAATAAGACATGGTCAGACGGATGTGCAAGCAGCCTGCTTGAGGCAAATATACAAACGAAACGTTGTCGTCAGCTTTATTTTGTTTGAAAACCTTCGTTCTTGTGGAACACAAGAAGAAATTCAGTCAAACTTCAGACAACCTTCTCTGTTGTTCTTGCGACTCCGAAGCAAATACAAAGGAAATGAAGTTTCGCCTTCCTATAGCTTCAGACAAATCTACTCTGTGGTTGTGAACACAAAAGAAACTCGGTTTAGCCAAACTTCAGACAATCTACTCTGCTGTTGTTGTGACCCACAGCCGGGCCCACCTCACTTGTCAGTCGCCATGTCCCCACAACCTCTACGACAGCGAACGGACGGGTGCTGGCAACGAAGGTGGGCTTTCACGATATCCCGGCAGCTCAGCATTCCCACCAAAGGTCTTCTTCGCTCGCCCCAATCGGAAGGGGAACACAACTAATGTACGAGCACCAATCGCAGGAATCTACCACATTGACATCAAGGTAGAGCACAAGCGTAAGCACGACAAAGAGGATTGGCAGAATCACGAGGGCGAGACTCTGCACAATGACCTGGTACGTTTTGCGTTGCTGAAGATCGCCCCAAATGTTGTAGCGTTTCTGTACGAGAAGCGTAAAGCCAAGAAAAAGCCCACAGCAGAATCCTCCGAAGTGAGCAAAGTTGTCGAGATACGGGAGCAGCCCGAGACCCAGGTTGAAGATCGTCGCAAGTACGAGCTGCAGCAACACCCACTTGGCAGAATTGCCATAGAGCGACCAATTGTGCAAGAGATCTGACCAGGCAGCACCGAAAAGACCGAACAGAGCTCCAGAGGCGCCCACGGACAGCTGCTGGGGCAGAAAGATGGCCGAGAGCAGGACTCCAAAGATGCCAGAGCCAATGAAGATGATACTGATCTTGAGGGAGCCAAAGTCTCGCTCCATGGAAAAGCCAATGTTATACAGAGCGAGCAAGTTGAAGAGCAAGTGCACAAAACCGGCGTGAAGTATGATGGGTGTGAAGATGCGGTAAAACTCGCCCTCGAGAATCAACGAGGTGTCTTTGGCTCCCATCTTGCTCAGCGTCTCCACGGACGGGCCGAGGAGCGGGTTCACTTGGTAGTCTTCTAGCTTCCAGCCATTCACGCCCACTTCGGCGATCATGACAATGATGAGTACCACGGCCGTGCATCGGCTAAACCACGGCGTATGGTCCTCGTCGCGAGCAAAGACCTCGCCTTCGTGCGCGCGGTCGAATGCTGCGACTTGCGTGTACATGTCGTCAAGATCGGCCTGGTGCATGGCAGCCGCGAGGCTGCGGTCGCCCTCGGTCATGATGCGCTCGCGTTCACGACGGCGCTGCTCCTCCTCGAGAGCCTCGCGTTGAAGTCGCTCCGCGTACGTCTCGTCATGGGTATGGTGTGTGCGGACGACGCTTTCTGCGCTTTCCCCGAGCGCCACCTCGCGCGCGACGTCGCTATCGCTGCGTGGCAAAATCACCACCGCGGGCACGGCATCCACCGGCGACGCAATGGAGAACGCGGAGTCCACGGACCGTCTGTCTGCGCTCGCACGGTCCTCCGACCTTCTCGGCATCGTGCCCGGCTGCCTCGCTGCCTGCCTCGCTCGCCCGCTTTCTCGCTTTCTCGCTTGCTTGCTTGCTTTCCCGCTCCCTCGCACCTGCCTCCGCGGGTACGAACGAGAGAAAGTCCAGGTCCAGCGAGCCCTCGCTTCGCCTCGGACGGGCTCGTGCCGCGCCGCCGCCGAGGAGCAGCTCGCCGCGCACGGCGTCTCCGGGGTCCCCGCGCGCCGTGGACGCGACGCGGGTTTGCTGCCGCGCGCGCCTCGCCTCGCCTCGCCTCGCCCGTGCTGCCGCGCCCGAAGAAGCTGCTCTTGCTCTTGTTCTTCAAGTCGAGCTCCAACTTGTTGTCGCTGTTCTTGTGCACTGCACACCCCGTCGACCGTGAAGCCTGCGGCACTCGCGCGGCGCCAGCGCGTGCAGCGGGGGCGCCCAGGGTTGGCACGGACGCACGCACGCGCGCGCCTCGGCCGGCCACGGCGTGCTCGCGCCAGAGCTGGAGGGGCGGCGGCCGAGGGGCGGCGGCCTGCGCGTACCCCGGCGGCGGCTCGTGCTGCAGGTCCAGGAAAAGAAAGTAGCAGCACGTGCACATCGCTCCTTCGCAGACTGCCCCCCGGGCCGCGCCTTCCTTCCCGCGCAAGAGGGGCATTTCCGGAGTCTATACCCAGAACCCGCCTTAAACCCAATATCCAGACACGGCCCCTCGACTCGCAACGTAAGGCGGGTATAAACTGTGGAACCCATTTCGGAGAGTTCCCCCGGCCGGCAGACCAGAATCCAGGCGAGCGAAGCCGGCCGCGCGAGCCGCGCCGAGCCCAGCCGAGCTCCACCCGGCGCGCCGGAGCAGCGCGAGGCCGGTCGGCCGTGGCCGCGGCGCGGCGCCGAGGAAGACTCTCCGCCCTCCGCCGCGCGCGAGAGGGCCCGCGCGAGACGAGAGCTTCGCCGACGGAGAGAAGGAGCACTCGCGCACGCTCGCTTCGCAAGCAAGCAAGCAAGCAAGCAAGCAAACCAGCAAGCGCGCGAGCCAGCGTGTGAGGGGGAACGTGCCGTGCGCGGCAGCGGCCTGCGCGAGAGGAGGAGAGATCGATCGTCGCACCTTCGCGTGAAGGGCGCCCGGCGTGCAGACAAAAGACCATCTCGCCCCGCGCGCGCGCGGAGAGGACAGAAGATACGCGAGAATGCTGGCCGTACCGCTGAAAGAGACCAAGGGCCTGGACTGGTCAGGACCCCTGCGCACGTACATCTCGAGTAACTACAGCCCCGAGGAGCTCGACAAGCATGCGAGCTCGATCCAGCGGCTGAGCACAACCCGCGAGAGAGTCGCCAATGCGACCGGTGCCGGCGACAGCTCCGTGGAGGCCATGGAGAGCTACCTGACGATGCTGGGGGACGTCGAGCCCCGCTTTCCCCTCGGCGAAGGCGGCCTCAAGCTGACCTTTGTCTGGTACGACGCCCTGCGACCCACAAAGAAGTTGAGCATGACCCAATTCGAATTTGAACGCGCGAGCGTTCTCTTCAATTTGGCCGCTGTGCTCTCGCATCAGGGCATGGTGCAAGATCGCAGCGACATGGGCGGCTTGAAAAAGGCTTGCGCTTTTTTCCAGCGCGCGGCCGGCATCTTTTTTCACTTGCGCGATAACGTCGTCGGCCATCGTCTGCTCGGCCCCACGCTCACGGACATGTCTCCCGATGGCCTCGAAATGCTCACCAACCTGATGCTGGCCCAGGCGCAAGCATGCTTTTACGAAAAGGCCATCCGCGATGAGCTCAAGCCCGCCATTCTCAGCAAACTATCCTCGCAGGCCTGCGAGTGGTACGGCTGCGCCCTCGAGGCCGCTTCGTCCTCGACGCTCGCGGCCACCCTTGACCCAACCTGGGCCGTTCATCTTGATTTCCAGCACAAGTGCTTTCAGGCCTCGACCCAGTTCCAGTACGCCAAAGTTGTTCATGAAGTCGCAGAGGAGACGACCGAGGGATATGGCGAGGAGATCTCGCGCCTTGGGCTCGCCAGTCAGCTCTGCGAGGAGGCCATTTACGCTGGCCAAAAGGGCCGCCTGCCGGGTTCCATGCTGGAGACGGTGCGCCATCTTCGCCAAGTGATTCACAGTCGCCTCGACGATGCCTCGGATGACAACAACCGCATCTACATGCAGCCCATCCCGCCCGCAAGGTCTCTTTCGACGCCACCCATGGCCGCACTCGCCAAACCAATCGCCCCCCCTGATCACCTTGCCTACACGGCCGACATTTCCCAAACGCTGCGTCGGGGTAGCGACGTGTACGAGGAGGCGCTCTTCGCAGGCCTGCTTCCTGTCGTCATGCAAGAGGCCGACACCTTGTACAAGAGCCGGCTCACGCACATGGTCGAAGAGTTTGGAAACAAGGTGCAGGACGCCACAGAGACGGTGAAGCTCCGCCTTTCCGAAGCGGGCCTTCCTGCCGCTGTAGAGGCAGGTGACGCCTCGCAAGACGGCATTCCCGAAGCTGTCTGGACCCGTATCGAGAGCGGCGTACTTTCGCGTGGTGGCGTTTCGGGTCTGCAAGGTTCTCTTCGGGACAACGATGCGCTTGCAGCCAAGTCCGGCGAGGAGCTTCGCTCGATCGAAGCCAAACTCCAAGAGGAGGAACAAGAGGATGCAGCGTGCCGCTCGGCGTGGGGCGAGCTCTGGACAATCACGCCCTCGGCCAACTTGAGCTTGCACATGCGGGGTGACGTCTCGCGCTACAAGAGTCTCGTCGCCGAGGCTCATGCTTCGGACGGAGTTTTGCGTGAGAAGCTTGCGGCGTCCAAAAACAAAATGGAGATCCTCAGCTACAGCCGCTCGAACCTCGACCGCATGTTTCCTTCTTCGGACGAAGTTGACGATAACCCGGATGTCGAGGCCACGCGCACGGACCTTGCGCTCATGCTCGTGGACTTGGGCGCCAGCATTCAGGAACTCGAGGGTCTGCAGGGTCAGCTTGTCGACGAAACTGCGTCAGACTCAATCGCGGCTGCCATGATGAGTGCGCCCGGCGGCGCCAGTGCGATTGCGGCCAGCGAGTCAAAGCTTTCCAAGCTTATCGACAGCGAGATGCACAAGTACGATCAAATGCTCGAAGAGATGGAGCATCGAATCGATGATCTTCCGGCGATGCTCAGCAAAGTTCTGGATCTCAACTTTGAGTTTTCCAAGATGCGTGGACAGTCCGAAGGATCGATCAAGCGCGAGGGTCTCATTGCTGAGATTGACCAAGCCATTGAGGCCTTTGACGAGCTCGCCACCTACATTCTTGAAGGCGAAAAGTTCTATCTGAACCTTTCGGGTCGCATCGAGCAGCTGAGAACGACCGCCATGGACCATTGCTACGTCCGCGAGCTGCAGCGCAAGGAACTCGAGACCGAGCTTTCCTCTCGTTTTGGTGGCGGTCCTCCTTCTGCACAGCAGCAGCAGCAGCAGCAGCGGCAGCCGCAGGGGGCGTATCCGGGCATGGACCGTCCTGGCTACAACCGAATGCAGTCGCAGCCTCTCATGACACCCTATGCAGTGGGCTCCGCGGGTGATGGTGCTGCGCAAGCCTTTCCCATGGGCCGGTCTGCTGTACAGACCGTTCCCGCGATGCCGGCGTACCCCATGGATGGTGGCGAATCCGCGCCTATGGCGGCTCAGGTAAGCGCTCCACCACCTCCCTCGTACTCGAGCGCGACGGGAGGCAGTACAGGCGATGCCGCCAAAATCGCACAAATGCGTGCCGCACTAGGAAAATCTGTTTCTGATGAGCGCTTGGCAGAAGCTCTCGATGGTGCTGGTGGAGATGTCAACCGTGCGATCAATCACATTCTTGGTGCAGAGCCTTCGCCTTCGAGCAAGCGAACCTCAAAGAAGCGCTTTGGTTGGAGGTAAACTCTTCTTCTTTCGCACATTTAGCTCTTACCACACCCGCGCGGCGGAAAACTCATTTACTGTCAGGCTGGTGAGGGCTCTTTCTTTTTCCCCCCAAAAATTAATTCTTTGTGAAGTTTATGCTTTTCTCTTTGTTCCTCAAGATCCCCAAAAGCCTTGCCGATTTCTGACTGTCCCTTTTATTCCTCGACCCCAAAACGCCTCGTCGATTTTCAGCTGTGCCCCATTGCTCTATCCTCTGACGAGATGGGCATCACTGAAGGTAGTATACGTACAACCTACGCATTCATACGAATCATGGGTTACGATGAGCCAAGCGCACATCTGTGTCCGCCAAACTTCAAGTCACAGTCTGGTGCTGGTCGCAGACTGGACAAAGCGTGAACACGAACTTGCGAACGAAAATGGCACAGACGCAGCAGCATCAGAGCGCAGTGAGCCGCCTCTTGCGCAGCGCGCTGTCAGACACGCGCGCGGTTGTGCGCGCTCTTCTGGCATGGGCTTTCCTTGTGCTCGCAAGGAAAGCTTTTCGCGTACTCCGTGCCAAGCGCGCTCTCCAAGTCTCGGGTAAAGGCAAGACTGCCGTGGTCACAGGTGGCGCCTCGGGCGTGGGGCGCAGCACGGTCGAGCTCCTCGCACGACAAGGATGGCGCGTGTACTGCGTCGATATCAATGAAGCAAATCTCGCCACGGTAGACCGGGACCTCCGCGAGCAGGCTGGCCTTGACGTGCGCACAGCTCGTACGAATGTCACAAGTCTCGAATCCTGCGAGGCGCTGCGCGACCGCGTCACGGAAGAGCTCAAGAGCGATGTTGACCGACCCGGCCTTGACCT
Source organism: Aurantiochytrium sp. KH105 (assembly GCA_003116975.1). Classification (NCBI taxonomy): domain Eukaryota; class Bigyra; order Thraustochytrida; family Thraustochytriidae; genus Aurantiochytrium; species Aurantiochytrium sp. KH105. Next base: position 46,724 of record BGKB01000142.1, read on the forward strand.
TCTCATCAACTGCGCTGCCGTCGCCTTCGTTGGTCCAGTCCTCAGTTGCCCTTGGACACAGATTGAGACGCAAATGCAAGTCAACCTTATGGGCCCGATCCGCATGTGCACCGCCTTCAAAGACACCCTCTTGGCGAGCGCCCATTCAAGTGCCATCGTCAATGTGGGAAGTATCTCGGGCCGCACTGCTTGGCCATGGCAGTGCGCCTATTCGTCGACCAAGGCTGGCTTGCTTGGCTTTGCTGAGACCCTGCGTCGAGAAATCGTCGCTTCGGGCCGAAGGCTCAGAGTTCACACGATTAATCCTGGCCCGATCGACACGCCTCTTGTCGCCGCACAGTCTGAAGCCGGAAAGCTCTGGCTCTCCGAGAATGCGAACGACACTTTTGCGGATGCAATGGCCGCGACGGACGCACGCCACGATGGAGCTATGAGCATCAAGAACCGTTGGGTCTTTCTGGGCCCCGATGATGTGGCCAAAGCACTCGTCGCTGTCGCCAACGATCCTCTCTCGCCGTCCGTGTCGACAGTTGTCGCGCCCTTGTTTTGGCCCATCTATTCTCTTTTGCTCACCCTGCCCGAATCATGGGGAGACGCGCTCATGACGACGAACTTGTGAGTCTCGTGGCGCAAGAGATGCAAGCCCGCAGCGATTACTGCTGCTACTGCTGGTGGTGGTGATAGTAGTGGTGGTGGTGGTGGCAATATAAAAAGTAAAAATGATTCACATCCATGTAATACACCTTATGAGTCTGCGTCGTCGCAGACGACTGGCGTCTCGCGCTTGTGAATAATTTTAATCGTTACGTCAAGACCGCCGCACTGCGCGCGCCACTGCTCGCTCGTACACGTCTTTCCAGGTGGATTACACGATTCGATGTTGCGCAAGTCTCCGGAGAGCAGCACCGCCGCTCCGCCCCGCACCATCGTCCGATCGAGCTCTTTGACGAGGTCCACGTAAAGCGTCTTGTTTTGCTTGCGACTGCCGCACTTTTTCCCAAATGGAAGGTCGCAGGCCGCACGGTGCACAACGCCTTCGCGCAGCGGCAAACGGCGCGCGTCCCACTGCACAACGTCCAGATATGCGTGCATGGGCGAAGCGTCCGCATTGCGCCGCGCCTTTTGCACGCTGAGCGGATCCTTTTCGCCAGAGATGCAAAACAATTGACCGGCATAAGAGTGCGCCGCAACCTCGGGAATTGTTCCACAGCCGGCCATGGGGTCGATAAAGATCTCGGCAGGCTGCGGACGGGAGAGCACAGCCATGGCGTGTGCCGCGGACGGTCGCAATGGGGTAAGCACACGCTCGCGCTCGTACGGCAACAAGAGGTTAGACCACACAAGCTCGTCGGTGAGTTTCACGCCCAAGAAAAGAATGTCATCCGAGACGCGCGCCATGATGGACACATTTGGATCCTCGAGCACGCCCTCCCAGTCCGGCAAGAGCGGGTCCAGACCCTTGAAGACCGGAAGACCAATGTCCGTGCTGGTAAATTGATGCTTGGGCTTACCAAAGCGTTTGCGAAAGATGCGAAATTTGGCACCCCGCGCAGACTCTTTGACAGAAACGCCACGCACGCGCCAAGCTGCCTCCTTTGCGGCCTCCCAGCACGCGGGGTCTGTTTCTGCCGCCGCGCAGCGCAGCGCATCAAGCGCCTCTTCCTTGGGCATTTGCGCCAATCCTGCGATACGCACCGCGGTCACTAGAGCGTAAGCGTTTTCCACGCTACGCAATTTACTTGCGGCCTCCTGTGTCAGACAGTCAAAGGAGTCGAGCGCCGCGAAGACGAAACCTTTATCCTCGAGGAGCTCGGCCCTCGGTTTGCCCAGCGTTGCCTCAAGCTCCTCTGCGGCCACGCGCTCGAACCCAAATTGGGTCGTAACGTACACACCACGTCCTGCTCGCGCCACGTGCGCAGCCGTAGTCAGCTTCTCGTCCTCATTCTGGCCCGAAGCTGTCGCCGTCGTTGTCGTCGTCGTCGTCGTCGTCGTCGTCGTCGTGGCCATGGCCGCCATGGCCGCCATGGACCACCTGGACACAACGCTCGCCCCCAAAAGAGAATACGCGGCGTCCGGACGGGCGAGTGTGCAGGCGGCTGGGCGACTCGCGGCACGCAATGGTGCGCCAGGCCTAGCGCAGCGTCGAGTACACGGCGAGGTGGCTGCGCAGCATTCGGTCTTTGCGCTGCTCGTGGAGCGCCTGCTCCTCCGGCGAGAGCGCCGTCCCCGGGGGCGCTGCCCTGGCCGCCTCGCTGCCGCTCGAGGGCTCCGCGGGCTCCGAGTCGGCGCCCGCGGCCGCCTTGAGCCGCCGCAGGTGCGCCAGCGAGGGCGGAGGCCGCCGCCGCCGCGCCGCCGCCGCGCTCTCGGCCTCGGCTGCCAGAGGGGACTCTTGCGGCGGCGGCGGGGACTCCTCCTCCAGCGTGCGCGGGGGCTGCCACGAGTAGTACGAGCTCGAGGTGTCCCCGCACGAGCTCGTCCCGTCCGCGTCGCCTGCGCCCGCTCCCTTTGGCTCTGCGGAGGATCTCGACTTTCTGCGGGAGGACTTGGACCTCCGGCGGCGCGAGACCGACTTTGAGGATTTCTTCTTTCGCGAGCCTCTGTCCTCCAAGAGGTCCTCGTCGTCTTCGTCTGCATCACCGCGGTTGTACGTGCCCCCGGGGGTTGTTTTGGAACGACGAGGAGGAGAACTGGCCTCGAGCGCATGGTTGTCGGTCAGGTCCTCTTCATCCTCGTCTGTGTCGCCGCGATTGTAGGTATTGCGAGGAGTTGATACTGTTCGTCCGCGCAAAGCCTGCCCGCCACCAGCGAGCTCTTCCTCATCCTCCTCGCTGTTGCCTCGATCATAGATTTCCCGAGGTGGAGTTTTCATCTTGGATTTTCGCTTTGAAGTTGGCTGCATCAGATCCTCTTCATCCTCTTCACTGTGGCCTTGATCAAAGGATTCTTGAGGAGGATGAGCTTTGGTCTTTGCTTTTTGCCTCAAAGGTGATTGCATTAAATCCTCTCCGTCTTCATCACTGTTTCCCCGATCAAAGGTATCCTGAGGAGGTGTCTTGGTTTTGTGCTTTTCGCTCTCAGCACGATCGCGTGACTTGCGAGAACTTTTCTTTTTTCGGTGCTGCTTCGACCTGCGTCCCGAGAGATTTCCCTCGTCCTCGTCGCTGTTGCCTTGATCGTATAGATTACGAGAGGGTCTTTCTTCTGCATCCTCTTCAAGCGATTTGCGAGATTCCTTCTTTCTGTGCCGGCGATGCTTTGATTTGCGCTTTGAAGAGTCTCGCATCAGATCTTCGTCATCCTCCTCACTGTCGCCTCGGTCGTACGCATCGCGAGGGAGTTCTACTTCTTGTTCTTGTTCTTGGTCTTGTTCTTCTTCCTCCTCTTTTTCTTTGCCATGATTATCGTCATTTTCTTCCTCATCACTATCGTTTCGATCGTACGAGTCTCGAGAAGACTTCTTTTCTCGATACTTTGACTTGCGTCTCGAGGAGGTAGAATCTTCAGATCCGGCAAGGTGCGAATCTTTTTCCTTTTCCCGACGGTCAGAATCTCGTCGCGAAGAATGGCTCTTGCGATCCTTCGAACCCTCTACGCTCCGCTCATGCGAATGGCGAGAATCTTTCTTTTTCTTTTCTCGGTGCTTGGACTTGTGCCGCGCAGAAGGCTTTGAAGATCTTGCAGCGCTGACTGGCAGGTGATCGACAGAGTCATCTTCACTTCCAACACCAATCTCGTTCTCGCTGGAAACGGGACTTGGCGTCTCGGACTTGGCGTCGGAGTCGTGGCGTTCTTTCTTGGCATTGACGGAGAGAATTCGAAACGAGGCTCTCCAGAGTTCGACGGTGGTCTCCTCCTCGCCGCTTGGAGCGTCCGCCGCGCAGTCGATAGAGATTACGCGATTTGCTGGCTTGTCTTTGGCGCCTCGAAGGATCACATTAAAGATGTTCTTTCCTTGAGAAGACTGTGAAATCTCATGGCCACGCATGTCCAAGACAATACCTGATGGCCCAAGGGCCGTGGGACCTTTCACGCGTAATGCAAAGCCCTCAATGGATGCGCGCGCAGGGAGCCACGAATCGTGCTTGGAGCCGGCAATCATCACGCGCACAGGCCCTTTTGTTCGCAGCACGTGGAAGGGAAGAGCTTGCACAATGCAACGTGAGCGGGAAGCTTGCTCATCTTGATATGCGGTCCACGGGTGCCCTCGGCCTGCACCTACTTCGGTTTGACACGTCCATTTGCAGGTGCCGTAAAGCACCATGTCTTTTCCGGCGCCAAGTACCCATCCTCTGCGTCCAGCAATGGTGACTCTACAAATGACAAGGCCATCTGCGTGACAATAAACGGGCGCGCCATTGTGCTCAACGCCTTGCAGACGCTCGAAAATCCCGTCGCACTCGCAGTCCTTGGAACCTTTAACGAGGAGATAGCTCGGCCATGCCAGAACCTCAGACTCTGACGACGAGACGCGTGACCTGCTTGCTCGCGAGGTTTGAGGGGGTGAAAGCGCGAGACCAACTTTGCCAAGTTGCTGAGCACTTGGGCAATACATGGTCTGGTATGCCTTGTTCAATGGAGCGAGGCCCGAAGCTCGGTCAACACGTTGCCGACGCAAAAAACACCTTGGCGTCGCCCGGATGCGCCTCCCAGCTCTTTCCACACGCCCCGAGTCTGCCTCTCGTGCCCCTGCGCTCTACTGCTTTCTCCACAACTACGCGTCCCCTCGGATGCCCCTGCTGGCCGCTCGCGCACGGTTCTTCGGTCTTTGCAGTCCAGCCTCGCAGCTAAGCTTGAAACTCCTCTGGCTCCTTGCCTGACTTCGCTTGTATTGTCCTGATGCCCTCGTTCGCTTGCCCTGGACCGCTCACTCGCTCGACCTCCACCTGCAAGACCATGGACGTGCGCGCGGCTGCGGCCCCGCGACGAGAAGCGCTCTCAGTCACTCGCTCGCTCACAGTCAATCCATTTCCTCGCCTCACTCGCGCTTTTTCACAGTCTACAGTCGCCCCACTAGTCCCAACTAGTCCCGCCCTCTTCCCCCAATGTTCCGGGAGCGAGCTGCGCTTCCCCATTCGGTAGTTCTGGTTCCGCTAACATATTTCCGGTCCTCGCAGCCTGCGCCTACCGCACCGGACTCAGAGGCAAGAGTGTGCGTCGACAGGCCTGAGCCTCTGCGGCCGCCTGAGGAGCCCTTCTCGCGCGATAGGCGACTTGCCATGCTGGCAGCGCAAGTGGGGTATCCGCGCGCGCAAGTGGACCTTCCGGCGTTTGCGCGTGTTGCGGAGGCCGGACGGTGCCATCATGGATCCTCGCCTCCTCTTTTCCTCCCCTTTGCAAATTCAAATTCAAATCTTCGCGAAGCCAGCGCAAGCAAGCAAAAGGTACGTGACCGTCCGCGCCGCCGCCGCCGCCGCCGCCGCCGCCGAGGCCGCCGTCGCCGGGCGCCCTCCCGCGCAGAACGCACCTGCGCTCCCGCGCTCCCGCGCTCCCGCGTGCCGCCGCCGCGGCCGCTCCCGCGCAAGTCCGGATGCCTGCATGGCAGGGAGAGGCAGGGGCCGAGAGCTGTCCGATATGTATCCTCTTCACTCCGCTCCGCTCCGGGAGCCCGCCCGACCGCCGGCCCCGCGCGGGTCGGGCAGGGCGCGGCGGGGCCGCCGGCTGCGTGCGCGGCCCTTGCGCCTGCGAGCGCGCCAGCCCGCCCGCGAAGCAGGAGCGTGCGAGATCTTGATTCGTGCGCAGGAGAAATGACGGACAGACGTCGCCCTCCTTCTTTCCTTCTCCTTTTTCGTGTTGGCCGGGATCGTACCCACGGGATGACCGTGGCGATGGATCGATCCACCGCGCCTTGGACTCGTGTCCTCTACTTGTACTCGCGTGCGCGCGTGCGTGCGTGCGTGCAAGACGGACGTGGCGTCCGTGTCGAGATCGCAAGGAAGCGAGGCCTGGGAACCGCGGCACGCATCTCTTGCGCGGCCTTGGTTTTCCCGCGACCTGACTGCTTTTGTGAGCTGGGCGAGAATGACGTCAGGAGTCGGGACCGCGGCAGGGGCAAAGGGTTGCTTGCCGCCCGCCCGACCCGGTCCGGTCGGGTCCGTCCCGATCGCCGCCCGACCGGCTCATCGGGGCGGCCAATAGAGGCCCGATCCTGGCCCGGGCACGAGAGGGAAAGGGAAGGAAGAGAGGATTCCGCCGTAGCTTTCTTGGGTTGCGTGCTGACTAATACGGCGAGGGAGGAAGAAGGAGCTAGTGTCCATGACCGACCGACCGACTGACTGACTAACAAACTGATCTTGACGTGGCGGATATTCGCGCAGCCGAAGCAAGCAAAACCCAAACCCTCCAAACCTCCTCGCATACTCCAAAAAAACAACAACAAGCAAGATGGTGAACAAGTTCGAAGACGAGCTCAAGCAGACCGCCCTCAAGGTGGCCTCCGCCGGCAAGGGCATCCTCGCCGCGGATGAGTCGATCGGCACGATCGGTAAGCGCTTCGCCCCCATCGACGTCGAGAACAACCAGGAGAACCGCCGCAAGTACCGCCAGTTCCTCTTTGAGACCAAGGGCCTCAGCGAGTACATTAGCGGCGCCATCCTCTTCGAGGAGACTCTCTTCGACAAGACCCCCGAGGGCAAGCCCCTCGTGGAGATCCTCAAGGAGAATGACATCATCCCCGGTATCAAGGTCGACAAGGGCCAGGCCTCCATCATGAACGCCGCCGAGGGCGAGACCAGCACCCAGGGCCTCGACGGCCTTGGCGCCCGCTGCGCCGAGTACTACAAGCAGGGCGCTCGCTTCGCCAAGTGGCGCGCGGTCATCAAGATCGATGCCTCCACCGGCGCCCCCACTGACCTCGCCATTGCCGAGCAGACCAACGGCCTCGCCCGCTACGCCTCCATCTGCCAGGAGAACGGCCTCGTCCCCATTGTCGAGCCCGAGGTCCTCATGGACGGCGACCACTCGATCGAGGTCAGCGCCGAGGTCACCGAGCGCGTCTGGCACGCCCAGTTCAAGGCCCTCGCCGACCACAAGGTTCTCTTTGAGGGTATCCTCCTCAAGCCCAACATGGTCCGCAGCGGTGCCGACTGCGCCGAGCCCGCTGACATGGCCACCGTTGCTGCCTTCACGCTGCGCACTCTGCAGCGCGTCGTCCCACCAGCCGTTCCGGGCATCAACTTCCTTTCTGGCGGCATGAGCGAGGAGGAGGCCACCATTGCCCTCAACGAGATCAACCGTGCCCCGGGTAAGAAGCCCTGGAACATCTCCTTTTCTTATGGCCGTGCTCTCCAGGCCTCCGTTCTTCAGGAGTGGAAGGGCTCTGATGACAACATCCCCGCTGCCCAGGAGACCCTCCTCGCCCGCTCCAAGGCCAACGGCGAGGCCCAGCTCGGCAAGTACGGTGGTGGTGCCGGTGGTGCTGCTGCCAACACTTCCACCTACCAGAAGAACTACTCGTACTAAAGTATCTCCTCACACACCTGTTATGATGTCTTCCTTCTTCTTGCCTCGCAGTCGGTTGCAAAATCTGCCTCAATTTCTTTTCCCAAAAACACTCCCTCCTTCAAGATGATTTTGTACAATGCAACAAACGAGCCTGCGTCGACTGGTCATTTTTTTTGTCGGATACCTCGACCCGACTCGAGTCCAAGAACTTTCTCCGGACAAGTGACGTCAGAGCCTAAAGATCTGTCGACGGCAGATGGACTCTTCGTGGTCAATTTTTGATCCGGTGAGCTTTCCTTTTCGTGTTGACCTTGAACCCGTTTCTGTAAATGACTCACGAAACAGAAAACAGACTTCTCAAGGCGGGCTGAGACGTTTCTTTCTGGACTAGGCCAATCCATGAAACACTTGCGGGTCTTGTCGTAAAAGCATGGATGGGTCTTGTTTATCGATAAAGGTGAAGACAGTACTTTTGCCAACGGTCTGGATTTTTCTGGTACATAAAATATACCTTCGGAAAAACACGGACTCGAAAAGGAATGGTGTTCATGGAGCAATTGGTTCATGGAAGAATCCTCATCGAAGCTACGTTCACCTCAACACCTTGTCCGGTGCCGCTGGCCAATATTCAAAGAGCATGTCGAGCTCAGCTCCCTGTAATGACGGGCGTCCCACCACATGATTCGCTGCGTTCGGGGGCCGTGAAAGTTAGATTCGTAGCAAAATCGACCCTAAGCTTCCTGAATTTTTCCAACTTCACCATAGCGATGCTGGCATCTTGAGAACTGACATCAAAATATGAAGGAGCCGAGGCGAGACGTGGTGTGCAAACGAGCTCACAGCAAGAATCTCTCTTCTCATGTTGACTCGACAAGACTATTGGGACAAGCTTAAATTCGAAGGGATATAGCGAATGCAGTGTTGGCCAAGGTCCTCGTGGATCTTCTCTCCGACTTTGCGTGCCCAGGGTCCAACCAATTGCATACATTCAACGCAACAAAGAGGAGGGATCTTTGCCAACTGCGCTGTTTCTGATTGATAAAGGAAAGATGGTTTGTAACAACAAAAATCTAAGTTTATACAATTCAAACATTACACGGGAACGACGCACGCGTCGTCTGGCGCGAAACTATCATCGGAAGAAGTTGACGAGGCTTCTGAACGCGGGTCAGATGCTTTTTCGCCCGACACAGCCCTGCGTACGTCCTTCTCGATCTTCATGGCGATGGACCACTGTGAGAAAGCGGAATATACCTGCGAAGCGCCCCCGATCAAGAGCAAAAGTGCCCAAACAGGCACAATCTTGGCTGGCATGGCGTCATTGTGCTCGATCATAAGGTACAGAGACAGAATGACAGTGAGCAGCTTGGTCAAGCCGAATGAGATGGCACCTGCTTTGAACCAGCGAACATGCTGGCGCTTGTTGTCTGTGAGCCTGTAAAGGATAAGCGCCACGAAGGTCGGCTGCTCTACAGCAGCAAAGTAGAATTGAATGATGCACAGCAGCGCCATAAGCGTGCTCTGCGGGGCGGACAAATACGTGAACAAGACGCCAAAGGCAAAGAGGTGATGCGTCATCAAACTCACGCGAATGTACTGCATGAGGTAGTAGAGCTCAAAGATGTACATGGTGAAGATGAAAATGGAACTCAGCTCAAACCAGTATGTGTTCAGCATTAGGCAGTCGTTCTTGAAAAGCGACAGCTTTTGTGCGTCGCTCGGGCTAATGCGCAGCACATGCGTACCTGGATTCACAATGGGAAAGCCGTTTACCGATTCGGGGATGCCCTCGACGAGGGTGGCAATCGTCCGGGGCACGTACTCATCGAGACTAATGAAATTGACCTCGCAACCGTTTGGCTTGTTCGGAACGTAGACAATGATGAGCAGGTATGAAAGCATGATAAAGACGATGGATCCCCAGATCACTTCAAAGGTGTGGACTAAAAGCTTGCGGCGCTTTTCCTGAGAGAGATTGCGCGCGCGCGCATTGCAATCCAGCACAGCATCCAAAAAGCTTGCAAGCACATAGGCCGAGAGCAAGACAATACACAACACATGGACATTGTATGCCGAGCGATATGGATCCTCTATGAGCCGAGGGAACTCGATGAGCCAAAAGTTGGCCTGTAAGAGGGTAAAGACGACGATGAGCGCCCGCAGCATGGATGCAGGCCGGGAGCCGAGCGGTTTACCATGCAATAGCGTCTCACGCAGCGAATAGGATTCGTCCATTGTCATTCTAGGTGCTGGCTCTGATCTTGCTCGTTCGCTGTCTTTTCTTGATCTATCGGATACTCTTGCTGGCGTCTGTTTGGTCAAGACGTTTGGGTTCGCTCAAGATTGCGGTTCTGCTGATGACTGATCAATTGACTTCTGGCTGGTTCAAGCAGCAGTCCCTCTTGCGCACACACATCTCATTGAGCTCTCACGTCCGTCTCCAGGTGCCGTCACTTCTTTTTGCTGTCTCTTCTCACAGCGCGTCGGCTCCTCTTCTTTTGGAAGTTTGCTCTTCTTCACCGCCACATCATGCCAGCGTAGCCTGGCCGCTTCGAACCAAAAACTTGACTTTCGCAGCCGAGATAATCATCATGGCGGCGGCGACTGGCCGGGCCGAGCCGTCCCGCGCGCGCGAGTATAAATACCATCGCCAAAGCTCTCGTCCCCGCGGAACGTCTTGGATTTGAAGGGGGACAGCGGCCCGGACCAACGAGCACACTCGGAAGAAGAGTTGCCGGGACGGCTGCTCTGTGCCCCTGGATTTGAAGACAACCTTGCAACTCAAACCCATCAAAAATCGCCCCACCCCTTCCCGCCCGCCTGCATGCATGCCTGCGGTAGCTGGCTGGCTGGTCGGCTGGCTGCAGCGCGGCTCGCGTGCGTCCACGCAACCGCTCCTCGAGCGGCGGCAGGCCGCGTTGTCCCCTCTTCTCGCCCCCAGCCCACGGCTGTGCTAAGAAAGCGTGTGCGCCCTCAGGCCGCGCCGTGACGCCCTGGCTCTTTCGCATTGTTCAAGATTGTGAAGAAAAGCTGCTGCTCCAGTCAGGCTGCGGTCATGGAGGGTTGACGCACATTGGCTTTTGGAGGCTATATGACCACCGCCGGGTTGACGAGATCAGACCCAGCTTGACTCCGCACCGAAAGCTCCTGCAAATCAGTAGTAGGTCCGTATGGACGTACGCCCGTCCGCGTCGATAGCGAAGACAAGGGGTGACTGGACGAGGAGAAGTGCGGTTGGTTGGGGTAACGTCGCGCGCCCGGACCGGTCCGGACAGATTAATGAACCACCCTTGCTTAACCCAAGCCCGCAGCTCTTTGGCGGACCTGGACGAGAGGCGTCTTCGAAAGCGAAAGAACATATACCAGCGTCAACGATCGGGGAGTCGAAACGCGGGACCGAGAGTTCGAGGACTTGGACAAGCACTCACCTCGCGTGCGCTTGATCGCGCCAAGCCGTTTACCACTCCTACCTTGTCTCTGAGTCAAATAGGCAGACAGAGAGCGCTGGTGTGGTAAGGAAGAGACGGAAGTAATTCAAACTTCCTTCTTCTCGCGTTGAGTCAATTTCAAAAACGTAACTTGACTTTTTCTTGCGTTTCAGAAATTCGTCACAAGGGAGTAGCCTCATATCCTGCGCGCTTACACTTGTTAGTACTGAAAACCCCGTGCACGATTTGTAAAATCGCGAGAGCAGCTATCTCGACGTTTTGCGCACTTGACGGCTATAATTGCCCAAACCCGCTGTTCCGAGATGCTCTTTTGATGTTGCTCCTTCAATTTTCATATCAACGATTCTCTTTTGATGTTGCTCCTTCAATCTTCATATCAAACTTCTTTATAATCAGACTCTTCCTTTCTAAAAGAAGACGCGCACGCCAACACCGCCAACTGCGACGCCAGCAAGAGTATCTCCGTCTTCCAACTGTCTTGGCTGCACCGTGAGGCAGTTGACGTCGGCTACATCGACGATCACTTCGTGCTCAAGCTCGATTGTCGTTTGCGTCGATTCGTCCATGTGAGGACGGACTTGCAAGACGCCTTCCTGCGATCCGACGAGCACCTCTGGACAAAGACGCCATCGTCGAAGTCGCTGATTAAGCCCGCAAGACCAAACGGATTTCCCGTCAGTATGAACGCCGCGGAGTGCCGAAGCGTCCGCCTCGGGGACACGGAGCAGCCCGCCGACGCGATGTCGCGCCGTTTGCGACCACACAAACGCGCTCAGACTCTGATCGTCACTTCCCGAAACGACCAAGAGGTTTTCATTCTCGACGACGGCCACATCCACACAGTTGACGCCCATCGAATGCAGATTGTCCGTACATTCGAGTCGCCACGTGCCGCGACCACCATCCGCCCCGGACCACACCTCAACAGCACCATTGGTGCGTCCCACGAACAACCAAAGTGTATCGCTGGTTGGATCGTAATGCCCCGTGAGACAGCGCACGGGCTTGGCCATCGAGTTGACGTCGAGAGCTTGCTCGTCATTTTCCTTTTCGTCTTCTTCATCTTCTACTTCTTCTTCGACTCCTTGTGCTCTTACATTGCCGCCGTCCGCTTGGTCTTGCGTGCTTGCGACGTTTGCTAAGTCTTCGAGTTCCTGCAGCTGCACGAAACGACCCTTTAGAGGGACCCGGGGGTCGAAGCGGCCCTTCAACGGAGGAACTTCCATGGCACCTGGACTCTGGCCACTCATTTTATCATGATCCTCTTGAGCGTCAATCTTGTCCGCATCCTTGCACACCTCGAGCGCATACACCACGAGCTGGCCGGTAGAGGTGCCCACAACAACAAGGTCACCGTGGCCATAGAGACCCAGTACACGGTGCGATGCGGCAACGCCGTCTGTCTCCTCTGTTTGCGCCGTATTCGCGTCAACCTCATCCACGGGCATGGTCTCGGCAAGCAAAACAAAGCCATCATCTTCACTGGCATGCGCAGCTTCTGGGTCAACATGCCAGGCGCGCAAGACTTGATTTGAGCTTCCAGTGACAAAGACGACCGGGTAGTCAGGCAGGCCACCATCAAGGATGCATGCACAACGCACACTTCTTTCGCGTTGACGCTGTGCAATGACGCGAGTTTCTCGCGGCCCGCGCGCATGAACCAGGGACAGCAGGCCATCCTCGCAACCAACAATGAGGTGATCTGCCAGCTTGCCTGGAAGCCATCGCGCCACCCATACGCTTCGGCTATGAAAGACTTGTCCAAGAGTGCAACCCGCGCCTGCCTCAAGACCAAGCGTCGAGGCCAAACGGCCCACACGATGAATGGCCAAGTCATCCGTTTCAGCGCCGCGGTCGCGGCGCTCATGGGCAGACTCTGTGTAGAACATGGCGCACTTGCGAAATGGCTTGGAATCTAACACCACCGTCCCCGGTCTGCGCCATCCCCCGCATCTGTCACGGAGCAGCGGAGTGTGCGTGCGGGTGTTCCACACGACATAGTCTGTGTATTGAAACCCTGCCGCGACCAAGTCGCCCTCGGGGGAGGTCCACTTCAGTTCATTGATTTGGTCGAGGACATGTGCCAAGCGAATCACGCAGACCGCTTCCAGCGCAATGACGATGCCAGCATTGGTGCGCGGCTTGAGCTTAACAATCGTGCTGTTGTGGCCGCCGCTGTAAATGGCGCCACTCCTGTCGACTTTTAGACAACCGATTTTGCACGTTCCGTGTGCCCTCGGCAGGCTCCGCACGAGCTGGCTTCCCTTGTCGGTGTTCAGACCCACCCAGTGCAGGCTACCGCGCGAGTCGCCGAGAACAAGGGTTTCCAGCGCAGGTATCTCTGCCGTGCACGTATAGACGGCGACCTGAGTCGACCTTGCCTCTGCGGCGAAGCGCTCCGTGAGGACAAGATCCTTTCCGGTCTCCACGACATTCCAGACGCGAATGATGCCGCTCCCACTCGGAGTCGTCACAAGCGCTGTTCCGCTCGCGCACAACAACAGCTGAGCGACGGAGGCAACAGGGTTTTCAAAGACGTTGACAGTGGCCACACGAACGAGGGCATGCGGCGCATCAAAGCCTTTGGTCTCGTCTCGAAAGAGAATGACCTGGCCGCGCCGGGTGCCCACCAGGACGTCAGTGCTGCCTGGCGTGTGGTGCACAATGAAAGGCTTGAACTCTTCGTTGCTCTTGGTCGGCGTGTAAAGATCCACCCAAGGTGCGTCGACCATTGTTCCATCGAGAGCATAGATCGCTCCGTTGGACGTAAAGATCATGAGCTGTATTTGATCTGCGTCATTTCCGTCCGCTTGAGGCACGTGGTGGATGAGAGACACGGACACTTGTACTCCTTTACGGCGTTTCCGCTTCGAGCCGTCATCCTCGGCTTTGGCCATTTCGCCATTCACCGCGTCGTCGCCTTGGGTGACAAGCGAGGTCGCATTTACCGATGCCCTATTGCGACGACAGAGCAGCGCGCGCATCTGCGCACGCGACGTGACCTCGCGCTCGAGGTCAAAGACGTTGACCGCGCTATCTCCACCACCGGTTGCAAGAACGCAAGCTTGGGCGTCGCTTTGAGTTCCATGACGCCCGGCCCAAAGAGCGCAGCGCCAAATATGACGACCAAAATGTGCCTCAAAGAGAGCAAGCGGAGCGCCGTCCTTGGCACCCCATACGCGTACCTGGCGGTCCTCGCCAACGGTTGCAACAGCGTCGAGTCGAGGCGCAAATACGCAATCCCAGATGCGAGCATTGTGCCCAAAGGCCTTCCACGTCTCTGCAAAGTCCGCGAGGCCTTCCTGTGCCGTCCAAACCCTTACGGTGCGGTCGTCACCGACGCTACAAAGTTGGCGTCCGTCTGCACTCCAGCTGACGCGAAAGACAGGACCGTGATGACCTTCAAGTCTACGCAGAGGCTCGCCGTCGGTGCTTGCACCAGCCCACAAAATGATCTCCCCAAACACGGTACCCGAAGCTAGGAGGACCTGCGCGTGGTCGACCACGGGCGAGAATGCAAGCGAGTACAGAATGCATCGCGCGGTGCAGAGCACGCGATGGGAACGCGCCCATTGAGACGTCCCATCGTCAAGTTTCGAGTAGACTTCCACGAATCCCTGCGCAGTGCCAAGCGCAATGCTATCTAGAGACACCCACGTGGCATCCCACACGAGATCAGTTATTCCTTCTAGGATAGCACGAGTTTGCAGAGCTCCTCCTTGCGCTGGATCCCAGGTACAGATTTTTGCGCGACGGTGTCCAAAAACGAGACAGCGAGGCTCGTGTTTGCCTGGCTGCGCCATGGCGATGTTCTCGTCGGGGCAAATACCATGAACAACGGCGCTCGGTCTGCATTTGTCCACGGTCGAGCATGGCGCACGCAGGTAAATCAATGTTGAGCAGGCCCAATGGCCAGTTTGGTTTTCTTTCTTTGTCAGAACGGCGTCAACCTTGTTGAGCTCTGGACTCCTGTTGGATAAAACTTACAGCATGGATTGCGACGATACAAAGGCCCATTCGGCTCTTGATGCGTCGCCGTGGTCACCCTGACGCCGACGCAGCTCATAGGTGCGGACATCGGAGCCCGCGCCGGCGAGGAGCAAGACGGGTGGTCGCCCTTCTGCCTGACGGCTTTGCTCTGCGCTCGCGCCCGTGTCGAGGTCCCAGAACGTAAGGGCCGTCACAGGGAGGAAGGCCGCCGACAAATCGAGCGACATGGTGCCCTTGCGTCGCCTCTCTCCGCGCAACCAACCGCAGAGCGAGGAGAGATTGGCGTCGCTCTTTGTACAAATTTCCACTACGTATGCGGTGGTGCCAAGCTTTTGCGCAACCCATTTTTGAAAAAAACTCTGCAAGGTTGGTTGTCATTGCGGATATGCGTTGTGATGTCAAGTGCGGGTTGAGCGTGCCCCGCGAGCAAAAGTGCTTGGACGTGGCGAGGTGATTGCGGAGAGTGGCCAGCTGCGAACCTGAGCTGAAGTTTCCCAAAATAATGAGAAAAACGCGCACTCTACCGAGCCAAAAGAGAGAATCGCCATTTTCACACACACACACACCGTCGAGCTTGCTTGACAATCAAGACCAAAACTCAAACCAGCAAGCACAGCAGAAACAACAACAAAACTCAACATCATTTCTTATCCTTTTTGGTAGTACTACGCCTTTTTGACGCGCGAAACGAGCTCTTCGTAAAAGCCCTTGGCCAGATACAGACGACGCTGAAAAGGCATGGACTCTTGTTCGAGAAAGATGTGCTTGGCTGATGCCGGAGCATCGTTAATGTATTTGGAAAAGTTGGCAAATCCTATACGAGCTGGGTCGCACTCGTGCACAAGCAAAACGGGTTTCTCCTCTTGCAACGCTGTTTCCAGCTCCATTTTCACGGCGCCCTTGAACACCGTCTTGGAAAGGAAAAGCAAGTAGCACTTGGACTCACGGATGCCACGTCTCATGGCATCCTCTGCGAGATTGCCCTCGGTCTCCTGGTGAACCCAAACCTTGAGTCCACGATTCCGAAGCTTCTCCGCCATGAGGTTACACACATCACCTACATCGACCTGACGATGGCTTATAAAGACGTGGTACTTGAGTCTAGCAGCGAGAGGAATGTTCTCCTTTTCTATGTGACTCGTATCTACCTCATCTTCCGTCAATGAGCCGTCCTCAAAAGAAGGAGCAAACTCTGGAACTTTGGCATTTTTCGTCCCCACAGACATGACCAGGCGTTTCCCGGACTCGGGTGTGGAAGTTGATTTCACGAGCGCGAGCGCAGAACCGGACTCGACATAGGCACACACGCTGAGGCTAGTCGATTTCTTCTATTGGGCAGCAAGTTTGTTTGACGGCAGTATTCGCGAGAGACTAAACGTGTGCGGCGAGAGCACCCTGCGTGCAATAATGTCAAATGACAAAAGAGATGGTGAAGCGACGTCGATTATGGTTACACGGGTGTTTGCACTCATTCTATGGACAGAGCGACTATGTTGGGACCTGGAGCGAACGTCCGGTGACAGGCGGCAAGAGACTGACCTCAGACCTCGAGGTCCGCAAGGAGCGTGTCGATGGGTGTTGCTGCGTCTTGGGACGATGCTCAGACGACGACGACGACGACGACAAGGATGGCCGACCGTGTCTCGAGCTCTTTTTGTGGTGTCGACGATGCTTGTCTGGCGTCCGATGACAACAGCAGTGCTTGCAGCAATTGAGCGCAGCACGCTCGCCGACTCGCGTGGGATGCTCCATTTGGGCGATGAATTCGCTAAAGGAGATGATGCCGTCTCCAGAGGTATCGTACTTTGCAAAGAGTCGCTTGACAATTCGGGGTGGAATGTCCACAAAGCCAAGCTCCTCAAGACCCATACGAAAGGCATCCCGAGAAATTTCAGCAGCATCGCCGTGTTCCTGATCAAAAAGGCCAAATGCTCGTCGGAGGGCATGCGGGCCTGACTTGAGCTTTTGCTGGACTTTATCGACGACCATGGTCTCGATATCGACGTGATCGGCCGCATAGTCCCAGTGGAGCTTGCTGAGCCTCTTTTGCTTTTCAAGTGCCTTTTGCCGCAAGCGCTGGGCCTGCTTGTCAGCGGCCATGTGCGCCACGGCGAGACCGTTGTGGCGTGCATTGCTCTTGAGGACAAACTCTACGAACTCAGAATACTCGATGGTCCCATTTTTATCGTCATCGAAGCGGTCAAAGAGTACGCGCAGGTCATCTTCCGAGAGCCCTTCGAGACCCATGCGTGCAAGTGTACTGCCAAACTCTTCGAAAGAAATGGCGCTGTCGCCTCTGCGGTCGCTGCAGAATTTTCGAAAGGCAAGACGCAGTGAGTTTGGTCCGCCTTTGATGCGCTCTTCAATTTTTTGCTGCAAAAGTCTCTCCGCGTCAACGCTGACAGTCTTCCAGCCAGTACGCATGGCAGTCTGCTTCATGATGCGCGCTCTCTCGCGCGCTCGCTTAGCATCTTGGATATCGGTATTTGACCGGCCAATGTTTGAGTTTATTTGCGTAGCCTTGATGACATTGTTGGCGAACTCTTGCAGACTGATGCCGCCGCTACCATCGGTGTCATATTTGTTAAAAAGCTTGCGCGCGTCCTCTTCGCGAAGTCCGTCGAGACCGAACTTGGCAAGGCACTCTTTGAAGTTCTCAAAGGAGATTTCCGCTTCTTCCCCATCGCCTACGCTCATGTCGATTTTGCGGAACTGCTGCAGAATGCCGTTCGAGCCGCCCTTCGAGCGCTGCATGAGCTTGTCCAGGAGGAGGGTCTCCACGTCGACGCCATCGGTAAGCTGCTTTGCAAAGACTTCGCGCGCAAGTTCCTTGCGGAGCTCTGCGCGTCTGCGCCCCCGTTGCATGGGCGAGGACATCTTTGCACGTCAGTCTGAGTGACAATGTACCTTTATTTTTCGTCGCCTCAGGCAGCACAGCTGGTATGTAGTATGTCCGTCTGAGTTTCTCGGTTTGTTTTCCTCTACACTTGGGCGGGGCCACTTGCGCGTCGGCGTCTCGTTACTATCGATTGATCGACTGCCCTGTCTCGCGTCGGCACGCCACGCCACGCCACGCCACGCCACACCACGCCACCCTGCGGCCCAGCTGATGATTCTGAAAGGCAGGCCAAGCAAAACACCCTCGACGAAAAAACTCACTCGATGCTCAATGTGCCGCGCGCGCTGCACCACATTCCCACGCACACCTTTGGCGAGCGGGAACGCTTGGGGGTGTGCACTGTATAATTTTTCTTTTTACTGGTCGCTAAAAAAATGTAGTAAATGTGAGAAAGGAAGCGGGAGGGGGGTCCTCGCTCAGCAGACCGCAAATCGCTCGTGCGTGCAGCCAGGGGCTTGCGCTGAGACGAAGCGAGGAGTGACGAGGGGGCCGCGCGCACTCGGGCGCGCTGCTCGCTCGCCTCGCTTGCAGAGAAAGGGAAGGGCTCTTTGCCGAGCCCGGGTCGCCAACGACTTGCGTCATCATTCAGAGTCGCGCGTCACTGCTCTCCCCTTTCACCCCGCACTACGAGGCGACGCGCTGAGGCTTTTCTCGTCTCTGCTGCTTTCTTCGTAAACAAGCAAGCATGGGACTCTTTGATAGCTATTGGCCTGCGGCCGCAGCGTGGGCAATGTCGTATGGAACGATTTGTCTGCTCTCGCCATCCCTCGACGATCTCGCCAAGCGCATCTTTCCCGAGGGGTCTTGGGCTCACAAGCACCTCGTGTTCACGATGATTTCGCCGCTCATCGTTCTCGCGCCTTCCATGGTCTCACCGGAGGAGGCAGGTCTGCGCAGCATCCTCATCGTCGCAGTGCCTTACTATATAATTCGCGCGTCGCAGACCTTTTACGAGGAGCGTTTTCGCAATGTGAGTGTGCGGGGCCGAACATTGCACACGACAATTCTTTACCAGGACTATCGGTTTTGCAAATTCAATGTGCCCCCGGAACGAGCGCGGACCATCTTTTTCGACTCTCTGCGAAATCTCGTTACGTACGCGTTACTCTGTGCTTCGTGCGTCGGCGCTCTTGTCCTGCGCAACAGGCTTCCACGCCCCTTTGCTTTTGCCGTAGGTACTTTGGCAGGCGCAATGTATCTCCACTCGTGTCTTGTCATCCTGGACAGTGCACTGGGCTTAGTTACTTCTCAAATGGCCATCGAAGTGCCTCCTGCGCAGAACAGCCCTTTGCTCGCGCAGTCTGTTGCTGAATTTTGGGGAAGGCGATGGAACCTGCTCGTCCAAGAGCTGCTCGAGTCTTACATTTATATCCCATTGCGTACAAGGTTGAACCTCGCCCGCCCTTTTGCTGTGATGGCTACCTTTATGGCGAGTGGTTTGATTCACACACCTCAGCTTTTTGCTGCGGGCATGCCCGTTCAGGATGCGGTAATGATGGCCTCGTACTTTGTCCTGCAGCCCTTTCTCCTCATGGCAGAGCAGGCGATTGGGGTCACGCGCTGGAAGTCGACCCTTTCCCGTCGCGTCTGGACGATCTGCGCAATTGGTCTTCCTCTACCGATGGTCGTCGCCCCTACGCTCGCGCTCCTGGGCGACCCCTTGTGAATAGTAAAGAAATACTCTAGAACTTTTGCCAATCGAATCTGCAATCGCTATTTCCCCTTGTTCAAAGCACGCTCGAGCGTCTCAACGACACCCACCCTCTTCTCCACTCTTCCTCATCACCAGGCCCGCCTCGTCGACTTTCCTCTGACCCACATGCCTGCACCATCATCTCCCACCTCTCTTGAAGCGAGCAGCCCTTGCGCGCGTGTTCTCCCATCTCGCATCCCGCCTGCTGCTCGTTTCCTCGTCCCTCTCCCGCCGCATCGATGGCGAGCACTTCGTCGCAGTCCCACCGAAAGAGGAGGCAGGAAAGCTGTGGCCACGAGCGGCAAAATCTCCCTCGCCTCCTGCCTCTGATCAGCCTACCTGCTCGCCCTGCTTGGCCGCCCATTATACCGAGACTCCTCGGGTGGTGCAGCAGGACGCCATCGAAGAAAGCCTCGAGCCCCGCGACGGCAGCGGCGACGGCGACGGCAGCAAAGCCCGCTTCGTGCGCGCGGCAGGGCCGGCAGGGCAGGCAGGGCGGGGCAGGGCAGAGAGCGCAGGGAGGAGGAGAGCAAAGCAGAGCAGGCAGAGTCGGGGCCGCTGCGGAGACGCGGGGAGGAGGATGATGATGCTGGCCAGGAGCGCGAGCGCGGCGACGCGCGGGGTGCTCGCGGCGAGGCCTCGCGCAGGCGCGCTGACGGCGGCGGCGACGACGGCACGGAGCGGAGCGCGGGCTGCCGCAGGCGCGCACGGATCGAGCGCGATGCGCCTTTTCTCGCAAGGAACGAAGCCGCCCAGCATGGACGAGCAGGAGAGTATGCTGACGAAACGCTACGGGTGGGCGCTGCGACTGCTCGGATTCTACTCTAAAGAGAGCCGAGACCTGCGACACGGCCAGGCGCTGTACAGAAGCTGCGAGGAGCAGGCCCAGATTGCCAATAAGGACCTTTCGTTTGGCCTGAACATGGACTGGTTTGACGTGCAAAACTTCCACCCTCGCCAGCAGCTGACCATGCTGCACGTGTGGATGGTGCATCGGCGGCTCCTCGCCGAAGACGAAGGCGGCAGGGACCTGCAAGAGGCACTCTTTGACGCTTGCTGGGAGCAGACGACTCGCTATGTGCGCGCCACGGGCGTCCACGAGCTCACGGTCAACAAGCATCTCTCAGAGGTGCAGAAGAAGTGCTTCGCGGCGGCCATCTCGTACGACCACGGACTCAATATCACCAACGACGAAAACCTCGAACTCGGCAGCGCACTCTGGCGTAACGTGTACCAAAGCGATGAGAGCGTTCCTGACGAATGCGTCTTTCGCCTTGCAGAGTATGTCCGCAATCAGGTGAGCAGCCTCGAGCGTCTGGACCGCGAGACTGTTTTCGAGGCCAAACTCTCCTGGCTCGAGCTTAGCGCGCGTCCTTCGACGCTCGACTCATTATGGCGCCCGGCACTGGCTGCCGACGGTCGCACGTATTGGTGGAATGTGGAGACGCGCGAAACGTCATGGCAAAAGCCCGACGAGAGCGAGGCCTCCTCTGAGAGCGAGGGCGGCGATAAGGGTGAGGTTGATGCCTTTAAGCGCGTCTAATCGTGCTTTACTTGCAAGCAGAGCCTCGTTCATGTCTTGTCTCTCCTTGTTTTTTCCTCGACTCTGTCCGCACAATGTAGGGACAACAAGATGACAAGGAACTGGAAGGGAAGGGATGACTCAATGGAGGACCTCGCGTTGAGTTTGATTCGCGGTCTCTTCGCAATATAACACTCATACTCATACACACACGTTCTCTACCACAAATGAGAGGAGAGATGTTCGACCGATGCCTGCCAAGTGCAGGAATCGGTGACGTCAGGACGCTCACCATTATTGTCTCTCTAAATCCTTTATCTAAATAGAAAGAGACAAGTCTGAATGAGGCCTCGCCAGTGAAAGATGAAGTCCATTTTGTACTTTTTTGTAATTCTCCGGGCTATTTCGGGGTTCAAATCGTTGGAGAAAGAGAGTGCAGCGATCGATGATTCGACAAGTCATGTCTCATTATATAAAAAAAAATCCAATCAGTTAGAGTAGGATGGCTTCGGACGTAGAACCCTGCTGACGCCCTTGTGTTTGTCTGCCGAGAGGTCTCGTTCTTCGTAATCGGGCTTGCAACGTTGCTGTCGCCCTCGTGTCTGCCAAGATGCCGGCCGCAATTGTAGCAGTCGTCGAAGGCAATCTCTCAATGCCGAGATTCAAGCAAACTGAAGTGTTGAGCGGTGTGAGATACGAGCCCGAGTCACAGACTCGCTTGAGCTGAGGACACGGACGCGCTGCAAAAGCTGCAAGAGAGAATCCCGAGCGAGCGGGGCAGGCCGAGCGAGACGCGAGACACGCGCGACTGCTGCTGGCAAGATGCGGCAACTCATGCTCGGGCAGCGACTTGCGCAGGAGCTTGACGTGGAGCTCATGGGTTCGGGCGGCTTCGCGCTGGAGCAGCTCATGGAGCTGGCGGGACTGTCTGTAGCGTGCGCCATTGCGGCGGTGTGGCCGGTCGCGACGCGGCTTTTGGTGGTGTGCGGTCCCGGAAACAACGGAGGGGACGGCCTCGTTGCCGCACGGCACTTGCTTCACTTTGGCTACCATCCGACTGTGCTGTATCCCAAGGCCCCAAAGGATAGCGGGACGGGCATCTTTTACAAGAACTTGCTCACGCAGCTCGAGAAAATTGACGTCCCTGTGCTGGATACTACACCGGAAACACTTTCAAAGGATAATTATGATGTGGTGGTGGACGCAGTGTTTGGCTTTTCGTTTTCTCCAAGTGGTGGTATCCGCGCTCCCTTTGACGAAGTGATGGACCGTATGAAGAGGACTGAGCTTCCGATTGCCTCGATCGACATTCCTTCTGGCTGGGATGTGGAAAAGGGTGACGAGGCAGGTGATGGTCTGCGACCTGCAATGCTGGTCTCGCTGACGGCGCCGAAGCTTTGCGCGGCTCACTTTACGGGGGAACACCATTTCCTGGGAGGCCGCTTTCTGCCTCCAAACATGCGCGAAAAGTACAACTTGACGGA
Source organism: Aurantiochytrium sp. KH105 (assembly GCA_003116975.1). Lineage (NCBI taxonomy): Eukaryota > Bigyra > Thraustochytrida > Thraustochytriidae > Aurantiochytrium > Aurantiochytrium sp. KH105. The sequence goes on from BGKB01000142.1 coordinate 69,201, forward strand.
TTTACCTCCTTTTGAAGGCACTGCACAATGCGTGCGGCTCGAATCGGACGTGTGTCGTATTTAGGTGCTCTTGGGCTCCGGCAGCTAAAGTTAAAAGTGATTGCAGATGAGGACAATCACCATGATCAAGCAAGAGCAGATATCAGGAAACAATAAGATAGATAAATGTATGCTGGTGGCTAATTACCACAGTGACTCGTCAACCCCCCTTGACTGATTGAATCCGCGACATTTCCCAAAATCGCGAATTGCCGCAACCGTTCGTGACTGACTATTCGTGACTGGCTGTTCGTGACTAGCCGCTCGAGCAGTCAAAAAGCAGCCACATGACAATGACGAGAGTACAGGATACGAGCGGAGCGGCATCAACTTGAACAAGTACGACCAGTAAAGCGCACTCAAATCAAGACCGGGCGGGAAAGCGCGCTGGCAAGTGCAATTTTCACGGATTACGACTCGGACGAGCGCTCCGTTTCGGACAGGGTGAGCGCGAGGAAGACGTCGAGGACGTGCACGACCCCCCGATCTCACGACCACCACGCCACTGAGTGTCGCCGACGATTTTACGTTTTCCTTCCTTTTGCGTTTTCTGCGGATCATACCTTGGCACTTTTGTTCAAGCAGTTTGTGCGAGGATTCCTCCAGACTTCATTGGCCCGGCTGCAGCATTTGGGACCAATGGAGTATACATCGTTGCGAGCAAAATGACTTGCTCGCATGGCCTATGATATCTGGCTACTTGGCTAGTCGACGACAAGCCAAATGGGGTGACTCGCCACCCCCACGAAAAGCGCAACGAGTCACGTTTTGTAGCTAGGCATATAAACCAGCCACCATGAGTCACCCTTCACAGTGATGGCTGTTGAATGCTTGGCTCGAGGCCCAACACGGCCTTTGGGGTCAATCTTGGGCTGTGACTGGCAAGCAAAGAGAAGAAGTGATTGGAAAAAAGTTTTAACTTGAAATCAAGCAAGCATCAAATCGAAATCAAAAAAAGAAAGATATCAATGTACCGTGCCATTCGTTCGTTCGCAATCGATGAAGATTATCGTTCGTTCATATATGAGGCCAACTGGCGCGTGCAAGCTAGCTGAATGGCTGGCTGGCTGACAGACTGACTGACAAGCTGAGCTACTAGAAGCTCAAGTCAAGCCATGTCAAATCCTGTCAGAACAGAACCGTGTAAAATGGAGTATGATCGATCATGCCATAGCAGCGCGAAAGCATCGCCAAAAGAGCAGGTGAGCTCGGGCGACAGAGAAATGGGCGAGAAAATGTGACTCGAGCATGAGCCGGCAGAGCGACCTCCTGTCACGTCGCCTTGTCTCCATCGCCCATTCTTTACACACACAAAAAGTTGGTGGACGAGGCGGCGTTGTCGTCAGTCCAGCTCCACCCCTGAAGCGCAGTTGGAGAAAGAGCGCGCGTTGCAGGTCAGTCAAAATTGACGTGAAAAGAGAAGAGAGAGAGAGAGTTGGGGTGGTGGTTGATTGGAAGGGAAAAAATTAGAGCATGGTGAGAAGGTTCTTCATCTCACCGCCCGTGCTCTCATAGTTTTGAAGGGAAGACCCCCAGTTGGAGCTGGACATTTTGTGCTGGAGCGACTTGGTGGGTCCGCCAAAACTACCCATGTTGGAGTCGACCGAAAACAGCTGTGCAAAGTCGTTCCCAGAGGACGAGTTAACGCCGCCGACGGATCCCCACGAGTTGTACGCGCGAAGACCTTTTCGTTGTTGTTGTTGTTGCTGCTGCTGTTGTTGTTGATTGGCCCGATTCAGCGGCGGGGCTTCACCGCCAAGAGACGGGGGGAACTCAGGCATATCATTGTTGCCAACTTGGGCGTTATTGGTGTTGTTGCTGCTCGAGTTGAAATTGTTGGAGCTGGGGCCGGAATCCATGAGGAATTTGTCGAGCAACATAAAGTTTGGGTCCTGGCGCTGCTGTTGCTGTTGCTGCTGGGAGTATCCTGGCTGGTACCCTTGCTGTTGCTGCGACATGTGGTTGTCGGCGCCGGCCTCGTTACCACGGAACATCTCGCCAATAATTTTCTGCGAGTTGGTCCGCGGGAGCGACCCGATATTACCGAAAGAAGAAGGGTAAGAGGAAAGTTGTGGGCCGTTGTTGCTCGAGCCATTGTTGGCGCCAGCGTCAAGATTATCGGCGATTCCGGCCATCCACGAGCTACCGTATTTGCGGAACATGCCCTTTTGCCTGTCGGCGCTCTGTTGCTGGGGTGGCTGGGGCGCCTGTTGCTGGTAGGACGGCTGCTGCGGCTTGAAGCTGTCAATACCAAAGTCGGAGAGATACGACTGGGGAGGCGAGGGTGCACCATAGACGGGGTTTTGCTGCTGCTGTTGCTGTGGCTGGCTGCCGTACATGCCGTTGGGGTTTCCGCGGTTCGGGTTGGAAATAAGCGCGGCGGTATGCGGGAGCGAGGTGGTGGCGATGGGTTGGATCGGCGCTGGGGGAAGATCAGGGACGTCAATGCGGCCAGACTGAATCTGCTCCTCAATGTTCTCGATTTGCTGTACAATGTCGGGGCGGTTCTGAGTGACCTGAGAAAACCGCTTGCGGACCTGGCCCTTGGAGCGTCCGGGAAGCTGCTTGGAGATCTTGGTCCAGTTGCGACCGAACATCATGGCGGCCTGGACGAGGGTGTTGTCCTCGCTTTCGGTCCATCCACGGCTGCGTGCCTCCTGGCGCTGCAGACTCTGGTAGCGTGTCTTGACCATGTTCTCGGTTCGGCCCTCCATGTTTTTGGAGATGAGGGACCAGCGTCCGCCAAACTGAGCGGCGAGCTCGAGGAGGCAGCGATCTTCGGCTGGGGTCCATGGGCCGCGGTTGATGCTGGGGTCCAGGTTGAGGAACCAGCGCTCACGGCACTGTTTTGCATTGCGGCCGTGAATCTGCTGCGAAATGGCCTGCCAGTTGACGGAGGAGACGTTGCCCTTTTCGGTAAAGGGCTTGATGAGCTCGAGGAGCTTGACGTCCTCCTCCTTGGTCCACTGTCCCTTGACGAGTCCGGGGCGAAGAGCCTTTTTCCAGCGCTGGAGGCACTGGAGATGGTTGCGTCCCTCGATTTCCTCGGCAATGTTGCGCCAGCTCTTTTCACCGTGCTTGGCGACGGCGGCGCGGAGAGCCTCGTCCTCTGCGGCGGTCCACATGCGCGGCACGACACCGGGTTTTCGCGCACCGAGGAAGGAGACACGCTGGAACTGGGGTGCGGGGGCGGCATTGTTGTAGGTGCCGTTGGACAGCTGACGCTTGGTCATGCGCTTGCTGTCGGCGTCTGCGGCCGCCGATGACGATGACGAGGACGCTCCGGAGAGGCCGGGGATGCCCGAGATGCTCATGCCCTCGAGCAGAAGGCGACCGGCCTCGGCCATGGTGCTTTCTCCCCTTTCGACTCTTGCTGCTGCTGCCGCTGCTGCTGCCTGCTGATGTGTTGTTATCGCTGCTTCTCCTGCTTGTTGCAGGCCGTGCTCACGTGTGAGCTGCGAGGTGAGTTCGGGGAATGCAAGTGAGGATCCTCTGCAAAAAGTCGCGCCGACCCACGAGCCGGGTTCGGTGTCTTTTTTTTTGCTTATTGGCGTGCCTGTCTGCCTGCCTGCCTACTGGGATGGGAGGTAAGGCAAAGAAAGCTGCGGAGGATGGATGACCTCCTTCGCTTGATGAATCGAGGCCACCTGGAATGTAATCGAACGGAACCGAATCGACTGGCTTGGCTTGGATAAGCTGCTAGCTAGCTAGCTAGCAAGGCTGACGCAGCGCCGACCTGGGCGAGCGATGAACGAGATGAATGAATGAATGAATGCTGCGGCACTGGGTATCGGCGTCCCGAGAGCACAGAGAGAGGTGGATGGAAGCGCGGACAGAGACCTGCGCTGAGCTCGCCCGAGCTCGCTCGCTCGGTCGGTCGCTGCTCACTGGCTCGGCTCGGGTCGCCGTTCAAAACCTCCGGCGCGCTCGCAGCAACCCAACGGAGGAGGAGGAGGACGTCTCTCCCGCTCCGCCTCGCCTCACGGCTACTGCCGCTGCTGGTCTCCGCGGCGCGGCGTGCGTCGCTCTCCGCCTGCCTGCCTGCCTGCCTGCGTGCGCGTCTGCCTGCCTGCCTGCGACGGCCCTGCCTGCTGGTTTCGGGTTTGGTGTTCTTTCTCTCATTCCTTCTATTTCTTTTTTTCTTCTTTTTCTTTCTTTCTTTTTTTCTTTCTTTCCAACGGGGTTCGACGCTCTAATCCCGCGCGGCTTCCTCCCCCTCTCCCGCCCCCTTTCCCGCCGCGCAATCCGCACTTGCGCGGCCCTCCCGCAAGTCGCGCATCGCGCATTCTGTCCTTGCCACCCTCTTCTTTTCATTCGGCCCTCTCCCCCCTCTCTCCCCCTTCTCCTCTGCCCCGCTCTCCCTCTCTGTCTGTGGTTAGTTCTTGGGTTTTCAGTGCACGACACAGACTGCGCGTCGCGCCGCAGTGCCCGCCGCTGAATCCCACTTGCCGCGCCCAATTCCGCACTTGCAGCCGCGCCGCGCAAATGCGCTTTCCGTGTCCCGCAAGTGCGCGGCCGGCCTCGGCGCCGAGAGAACGGAGAAGCCGACGCAGCCTAGCCAAACGCTAGAACCCCCTACCGGGCCTCTTCGTGACGGCCGCGCGAGGAAGAGGGGAACAAGGAGGAAGGAGCGGGCCCAGAGGAGGAAGCAGGAAATTCGACAGAGAACAAAAAAAATTCACTCACTCACAAATGGCAAACACTCCAACATTCTATAGTCAGGTTTAAAAAAAAAATAAGAGAACGGGAAAAAGGAAAAATGAAAGGAAGAAAAAAGCGCCAGTCGCCGCCCTCGTGTCGCAAACCGTCGCCGCGGCCGCCGCTCCTATCCCCCCTTCGCGCCGCGGCTCGCGCGGCCAGCCGGAGCGAGCGCGCGAGGCGGCTGCCGCCAGGCCCCGCCGCACGCGGCCGAGGCCTGGCCTGCCCTGCCCTGCGCCGCCCAGGCTGCCGCCGCCCGAGTTCTATCCGCCCTGCTGGCGCGCGGCTGAATCCGCCTGCCCTCCAACTTTCCCTCTCTTCCCCCTTTTTTCCCTGCCCTGCTGTTCCAGTACCCACTCCCCGCCGCGTTCTTCCCGCGTTCTTTTCCCCCTCCCTCCCTCCCTCCCTCCCTCCCTCCCTCCCTCCCTCCTCCGTCCTGCCTCCCGTCACGGCGACAGCGACGCGCCGGCGGTGACGAAGTCGCGACTCTCCTTCGGGGCGGAGTGGGCGACCTGGCCCCTGCCCGTGTGTGCAGCCGTGACGGTGCCGCTGCCCTGCCCGTCCGTACGGTCGAGCGCCGCCGCAGCGGGACCGCGGCGGTCTCGCTGCAGCGCCGCGCGGGAGGGCGGGAGGGCGGGCGGGAGGGAGGGAGCGAGGGCCGGCGTTCTGCTCTCGCCTCGCGCGGCCGCGCGGCCTGCTGCACTGGCGGCGCGAGAGGACCACTCCGCCCGCCCGTTATATCCATCGCTCCCGTTCAGACGAGTCGGCTGTTCACTACAAATCGGCCAGCAACGCAGACAAACAGACAAACAAACAGGCACGCACTGGCGGGAAAGCCAAGTTGGACTTCACTTCGGCCAGCCAGCTGACTTGAAGGTAAGCGCGCCAAGAGAGGGGCGCCTGCCTCGTCGGGCCCAGGGTCGAGTCTGGCCGGAGTTCCCGCCGCGTTCCTCCCTCTGTGCGCCGCCGCGCGTCGGAAACGCGAGCGCGTCTCGCTCGCATGGGTCGGGCAGGCAGGCTACCGCAGCCCCTTTTCGAGTCTAGGCTAGTTTCCGAGTCTCATCGAGCAAGTCAAGTCGCCACCCTCCTTCTCCCGCCCCTCTCGACCACAGTGCCCCCCCGCACCTGCTGCAGTCCTCCCTCGCCTCCGCAGGGACTCGCTCCGGGACGAGCTGCCCGCTGCTTGCTACTGTCATAGAGCATGCAGGAACGCGGAGAGGTCAATCAGTTCGGCGCTAGATTTTTTTACTCTCTGCCTCTGCCGCCTCTGTATTTCTTTCGATTGGTCGAGGCCCTCCGACGCACAGCCACGTACCGCGCGGGAGCTGCCTGCCTGAGAGCGCTCGCTGCGCGCTGGCCGCTCTTCTGCGTGCTGCAGCAGCAGTGGCAGCTGCCTGCAGTGCAGCTAGCTGCCTGCGCGGGCGGAAACCATGGTTTCGAAGCGGCCGACCGCCGCATCTTAGGCTTCCCGCGGCCGCCTGTGAAGCCCCGCGCGGGAGGCCAACGGACATGCAGCGGCAGAAAGACTCGCTCGTTCATGCCACGCCGACGTCTCGTACTCGCATGCAAAAGCCGTGTCAGGAAGCCTGTCCCGCGGGTCCCCCTTCTCCACTGCGCTGCTGTCCTCCTATCACCTTCACCGCTTCGTCCTTTTAGGGCCCCCCGTGTGGGGCAAAGTTTGCCGGCTTGCCCCCTCTGCGTCTACTGGCTCAAGGCGACCGCTGAACCCCTCCCCGCGGGCGCCACCTTCTCTCCCCACAATTCCCGCAGCCATACTAGCGCTGAATCTCGGCCGGTTCAGCGCGCGGGGGCCCGGGCGTCATCCGTGGCCGAGTCGTCCCCTCTTTCTTTCTTTTCACTGTTCTTTATCTTTGTTTTTATTTCATTTCTCTCTCTCTCTCGATTCGTTCCTTTTCGCCGTCTTTGCGAGGTCTCTCGCAGTCGCTCGGCCTGCCTTCGACACGAGCCGTCAAGGCGCTTCCCCGCCTGCAGCTGCAGCAAAGAGCCTGCCTCGGCTTCGCCTGGCGGGCGCCCCGAGCCCTGACCGGCGGCGGCTGAGAGCACGTCAAATCTTGCTTTCGAGGATCCCGGTCGAAAAGAAGCAGTCTGTTTGTTTTATTTTTTCCTATCGGTAGGTAGATGATGTGCACGGTGAATTCGATCGACGATCGATCGAACGAACGAAAGAAAGAAAGAAAGAATACATGAATGCATGAATGAATGATCCGAGCGCTGCAGCGGGAGGAGGACGCCAAAGACGCTCTGCTCGCTCGCTCGCTCCTTCCCTCCCTCCAAAACCTCGGCCGCTGCGCCTCCGCAAGCACGCTTCTCCTGCTGCACTACTCGCCCTCTCCTTCTTTGCTGTTGCCGTCGCCACGGTGCAATAATTTGCAGACGAGCGTGGGCGCAGCGCAGAGTCTTTCCCCCGACAGTCGCAGTGTCGCTGTCGAGTCCCTCGCCGACCTCTCTTCCCTGCGAGCGCACCGCGGGGCTCTCTCTCTCTCTCTCTGTGCTGCTGCGTGCGTGGCCGTCGTTAGGTGAGCTCCGCCCGCTCTGCTCAGGCGCGCCGCGCTGACTGCCCGGTCCAGCCGGGTCAGCGGCCAGCTCGTGCCGCACTCGTGTCGCCGCACAGACGACGACGCCTGCATTGGCGGCTCGGACCTCGCTTCGAGCGGCAGCCTCGTCGCTAGATCTTCGAGTTCGAGTTCGAAGTCGACTCCGAGGGAAAGCGGCCGCAGAGAAGTTAACGTCTACGGCTGGCTGGCTGCACGCAGCAGACAGAGCCTGGCGAGGCGAGGCGAGGCGCCTTCCCGCGCATGTCGGGCCAGGCAGCAGGAACGCTCCAAGCGCCAGGCCCTGGCACGAAGCTGCGGTCTTCCGCCTCCTCGCCTTCGTCCCGTCCAGCCAACAAAGACCAGAGCAGAGCAGAGCAGAGCAGACCAAAGCAGACCAGAGCAAACGAAGCCGTCACGAGGCGACCTTCACAAGCACGACAGTCGCTGCGCTTCACGTCGCTCTGCTGCACCGTGTCGCATCGTATCGCACCTCGCCGCTTCGCCAACCTGGCGTGGCCCGGCTTGGCTTGGCTTCGCCTCGCGACGCAGCGCATCGCCTCCCGAGCTTGGCTTCGCGGCCTGGGACGACATGACGTCGAGGCGCTCTCGTCTTCCAGGTGGCGCCGCGAACGAAAGCACGGAGAGAGGCTCCGCGCCGGCGTCTCAGCTGTAGCTGCCGTTCCAGCTGGCTGCTCGAGACTGCGAGATTCCGCAACTCTGGAGGCACGCACACGCACGCACGCACGCACGCACGCACGCACGCGAAGCGACGCATTGCCTTCGATGCCTTGCAATGCGTCGTCTTGCCTTGATTTGCCTTGCAAACGCTCTCCGTCACGTGGACGTCGACTCGTAAGCCGCGGGCATGTAGACTGTAATTTTAAAAATTGAAAGAGCTCGAGCTCGAGCTGGAGCTCGAGCTCGAGCTGCCAATGATAATTTCGCCCGCCAATGGAACGATTGTGCTCGAGCGTGACGCGCCCGGAGAAGCGACCCATTCCTTCATCTCATTCGCCATTTTTCATTTTCAAGCCATCGCCACCACCCGCCCGCACCATGATGAAATCCCGACTTCATTTCTCGCGGTCAATCGAACTCTGCATCCCCAGCGCGCAAGCCGAGTCGAGTCGAGTCGAGCGTGTCCAAGGAGAACGCTCTCGTGCGTGCGTACGCCACGGCGGCCGCTGACGCGCCAGGGTGCAGTGAGGTCGACAGCGCGGACCCTCAGGCGAGCCGGCTGGTGGCTGGCGGCGTGTTTATGGCAGAGGAGGTGGCGGCTGGCCGCTCGGTGAACGACTTGGCAAAGGTTGGGGAGCCGCGAATGTCGTTCCAATCGCGGGTGAGCGTGGATGGCTGGCGAGGAGCTTTCGAGGTCAGCCAGACTTTCTGGCGCCCCGATCATGAGAATGAGCGGCTGAGCCTGACAGTGGGTGTGGCTCGCCTGGCCGCGCCTGCCGCCCGCGGCAACCCAGAAAAGAGCGACATCCAGGCAAGGCACGATGAGGAGAAATGGCGGCACGGATTCTCGGAATGCACAAACAACCTCCCCCCCCCCCCCCCCCTCTTCCTTTGCGCCCAAAATGAAGAACGGTGCCTGGCGAATTGACGGCAACCGCCTGGCTTGAGGACCGAGACGGTAATGCCAGGAATGTCTGGCAGAGCTAAACGCGGAAGGCAGGAGAAGCAACTGCAACTTAAATTTTCGCGGACCATGGGAAAACGAGGGCGCGCGGTCACCATTCTATTACCGAGAAATCGCACTCCTGGTGGCGACTCTTCCGGATGGTTCTGGCTCGATCTGCAAGGGATCACAACGAATACGGACAGCCGCCTCCCGCGTGGATGGTGTGCACGCGAAAATTTTATGCTCACAACTCCGACGAGGGACGGCAAACGTCGTGCCCATTTGGCACATATTTCGTCGCACCAGCCACCGAATAGGCAGAGGCAGGCAACCAGGTCCATGCGAAAACAAGCGCCTTCCAGATGACCGACCGTGAACAAATAGATAAAGTTGAGTCAACACGACAGGACACGACAAAGAACAGGACGATAAACCATGCCAGTGCACAAGCAAAATCTCGAACGCTGAGCAATGCATTCTTACCCTGGCGCTGGCGGGGGACGCAAGCCCTGGCGGGGGACGCAAGCAGCTTGGCAATCAATGCAAATGCCGAGAAAAAGAGTCGAAAGACTTTCACAAGTCAAAATTCTTCTGGCCAGGCTGACCGACTGACCAAGGTGAATCGAGTCGTTCTTCACTGGTCTTCAATCAATGATCATCAACAAGGCTTCGGAGAAAAGAAAAGATGTTTGTTTGTTTGTTTGGAAGCTATTGCGGAGCACGATACTTCAGAATGAGCTCTTCAATAGCCATGGTGAGCCGCTGCACGCCCTGGAGAACGCCATTGCGATCCGCAACGTCCGAAGGCGTCGAGTTTGCAAAGTCAATGAAACGTATGGCCGCCTTACCATTCGCGTGCAAAAACAAGAGCGAGGTCCCCACAAGCTCGTACCTGCGAAAAAGCCGCGACTCGCTCAGAGCCTCTTGTACCTTGGAAAGCTCATTGACGAACTGCTCCGCCACATCGAGCGAAAAACCAACCTCGTTGTACAAGTAATGCTCCAGGCGCTCCAAAAATTGAATGCGTGTCTCCACTTTACGTGAGTCCGCCTGCGACACGCGATAGTCGCCATGCACCAAGGCCGTCAGACGGAATCCAAGCTCGCGAGAGGTCGTTGTCGCATCCCGGAACGCAAGGTAGTCGCGCTTGCCGAGCTTGCCGTCCGCGAGACTCGCAGGACCATCGCGGTCACCAACAAGGGTCTCCCAGATCTCCTCCGCCCGACCTTGAGAAAGCTCCGTCTCAAAGGTCGCATACTTGTTGTAGTATTCAGACTTGGGCTCGTTCGGGCAGTCCGACCGAAACGAGCGCAGACCGAGCTTGACATCCATGATGGAAACAGCTTCGTTGGCCATCGGATCCCTCGACTTTCTACGCACCGACTCTGTAGCGTCAGAAATCACGAGCTCGCGCGGGGTAATGCTCTCGTTGACACGAATCAATCGCGGCATGACACGTGAAAGACTGTCTGGCGAAGACGCGTCCCATGCCTTACGGTAAAAGTCCACCTCCACATCAAATTGCTCCTTCTTGTCCTCGCGCTTGATGATCTCGCCGCCCTTGGACGAAATGTTCCCGTGCGCGCCCCCGACTTGCGCTGGAGCCGCGTGGTGCGAAGAGGCAAGGCTCAGACTCGAATTCAGGCAGCCGCGCAGGAACTGCACGCCGTGCAGGTACCCATCGTCCACGCCGCCGTCCCGGATAGGAAACACGTGTGCAAAGTCAATCATGCGGACGCGAAGCTTCGGGCGCTCTGCCTTGCCGTCATACACTACAAAGAGCGAGCTGCCGTACATGCGCCACCTGGCCGTTTCTCGCAACATGGACTCAATCTTGTCCAGCTCCTCCACCAGCTGTTCCATCAGTCCATGGCGCATCACCTGACCGTCATAGAAAAATGTTTCGATTGCGTTGGTCATCGACTCCTCCGTAATGTCCATTGCCCAATCTCGCGACGATTTCCACCACTCTCCCGTGCTGCGCCGATACACTTTCATGCCCACAATACGAAAGCCGATCTTCTCCTGGGGCGGATACTTTTTCTTCTCCTTGGCAATCTTTTCGGGCGAGGCCGTCTCGTCGTACGTCTGCTGGCCCATCTTGAGGTCCAGCACGCACGGGCACTCGAGACCGTACGTCATGTTCTCCAGTTTCAGGTACATGGCGCCGTGCAGTTTCTCCAGCCCGAGATACTCGGGAATGAAAGCCTTGAGTGGGCTTTCGCTCTCCGACACCTCCTTGTAGAACTCGGCCTCCAACTCCCCGCGGCTCTTGCCCTTGCCCGGCTGCGCGGGCTGGAACGGCTTGAGAATCGCCCCGTCCCTCACCAAAATGGGCGGGCCCTTATCCTTCTTGCTCCCGTGGCCGCCCACGGCGTCGAGCGCCGCGGGCATGCTCGCGCCCGCCTGCGCGTCGGCGTGCTCCCTGCGCGCCGCCGCCGCGGCGTGCGCCTCCTCGCGCCGCTTCTTCACCAGGTACGCGAGCGCGCACGCCCCCGCGGCCACGGCCAGCGCCTTGAGCGCCGCATCGGACGCCATGCTGCGTCGCCGCGACTGCCTCCGCCTCGACCGCCGCTCGGCCCCGCGCTCTTCCGGGGCGCCGCGCACCGTGCCGCCGCTCGCCCTCCGCGCTCGACTCCGCGCCCGACGCTGCGCTCGCAGACGGACGCCGCACGCGGTCGGTCGGTCGATCCGAGACGGTCGGTCGTTGACCAGTTTGGATTCTGGCTCTCCAAGAAAGACGGAGTCTGCGCGCTCCTATGCCGGGTGTAGCCCACGTGTAGTACCGAGGCAAGCTCAACTCACGGACAGCGGGTGCCTCTTCCACCACCTCGGCAGCCAGCGCGCCGATGAGGTGGCCAAGAGTGGACCAGCTGGGTGACTTGCGTTGGGGGGGGGGGGGGGCGACCTTTGCAAAGCACGCGAGGGGATGCAGGGAAGGAATCTCGGGCAGTCGGGAAGATTCATGGGTTTCCTTCTGAATTGATTCGTTTCTTTGGGGTCACGTCGCATGGCAGCCACACGGCAGCCACATGGCAGCTGTCTTCAAGCATATATATATATATTTTTTATAAGTCCACAAGTTTCACTTCTGATCATTGAATAAATTAACATGCACGCCAAGTTTGAACATCGTTTTTCAATTCGGAATGAGTCTCACTTTTATCAGTAAAGACGCGGACCTCTCCATTCAAATCTGCCATGTCTGCTTTCAATAGTGAAGCTTCCCTCACTAAGCGCATCACAGCAGTGAAGAGGAAGAGGGCAAGCAACCAGTGCTACGCTCCATGTCTTTATCATGTTTTGACAATGATCGAAGTCAGGCTAATACTCGTCTGGAGGGACGAACGAAGTATTCGCACTGTCGCTCGCGCTTTTGTCGTCGCTAGTCTCCGTGTCGGCTTTGGTCGCGAGATTTGTTTTCGACTTGTTCTTGGCCATGTAAACGTCCATATTACCGCGCTCAATGACCGTGCCCGATTGCCCGATGAGCTCATAGATGCGCTCCGAGGGCAGTCCTTTCACTTGACGCAACACGGACGAGTCCAAACTGCACAGCCCGCAGGCGACCTCGGTACCGTCGCGACCCGCAATGACGACTGACTCAAAGGCTGTAAAATTACCCTCTACCGAAACGACGCCCGCCGCGAAAAGCGTATTGCGACCCTGCACAGCCTGCCGCGCGCCATCATCGACGACAATAGTGCCGCGTCGCTGCAAGCTACGAATCCAGCGCTTGCGCTCACGCGGAGGGTTCTTACTGCGCTCAAAGGTTGTTCCAAAGTCGAAACGTGACGTGTCGGATGCAGACGCGCTCGCCTGCACAGCTTTGGCGCCACCCTTTTTCGAGCCAGACGTCTTTTCCGCCAGCTCTTTTTCCACATACAAAGGTATCCTCGGGCAGTCGTCTGCGTGCATGATGACCGTGCGCACGCCGAGCGAGGTGGCCAGCGAGGCAGCCGTAATTTTTGCTGCCATCCCGCCAGTGCCCCACTCGGACTCATCTCCCGACCCCAATTTGCACATGGCACGAAGCTTGTCAAAGTCGTCGACGAGCTCCAACCGCTTTGCGCTCGGATCCGTACGCGGGTTTGCCGTGTACACGCCGTTCACATCAGTCATGAGAAAGACGAGATCCGCTCCAATCATGTTGCTCACCATGCAGGCGAGTTTGTCGTTGTCTGCCTTGATCTCCTGCACGCCGACCGGGTCGTTCTCGTTCACAATGGGAATTGCGCCCATACGAAAAAGTTCCTCAAAAGTATTGCGCGCGTTCAGGAACTGCACTCTGTCCAAAAAGTTCTCGTACGTGAGCAGGACCTGTGCGCATTGTAGGCCGAGCGAGGAAAACAGCACATCGTACTTGGCCACGAGATGCACCTGGCCAATGGCAGCCAGCGCCTGCCGCGTCGACAGCTCCGAGGGCCGCTCCTTGAAGCCCACACGCGTGCAACCGGCGCCGACCGCGCCCGACGAGACCAGCACCACGTCGTGGCCCTGCGCTCGCAGCTTCGACAGCACCTCCACCGTCGTCGCCAAGTGCACGAGCGCCAGCTGCGTGGCGCCGCTCGACCCGGACTGCAGCACGCTCGACGTCCCGATCTTGACCACCACGCGCAGCTTCCCTTGCGCCGCGCCGCTGCTGCCGCCCGCGCTCGCCATCTCGGCTTGAGCTTTTCTTCAAGTCCTCCTCGCCCGAGCGGTGGTCCTCGTCGCCGCTCCCGTGCACCACCGCGCAGACAGTCGTCCACGCGAGAGTGCCAAAGGCGACTGCCTCGCGCGGCCTCCTCGACAGCTCGGTCTCCGGGATGCCTTCGAGCTTGCGTTGCGTGCTTGCGTTGCGTGCTTGCTTGCTCGCTTGCTTTTGCTCTGCCGATGCAAGGCGCCTTTTCTCGCGCGAAGGCGCTGGGAATGTGCTTCTGCGATACTGCATGCCGCTACTCGAGGCCTACTACTGGCGCTGCATCGACGACCGCACGACCCGGAGGCAAGCAAGACAAGGCTTGCCCGCCCGGCTCTCCGGACCCGGCCCAAACCCTCGGTCCGAGACGAGAAGCCAGCCGCCCGCGGCCGTCTCGCACGGAAGTCGAGACGGCGAAGGGAGTTCCAGTCGTAGGGATCGATGCCAGGCGTGCCGTCGCAGGCCATGTGTCTCCGAGGACCGGCTTGTGCGACGCCGTCGTTGGGATACTAAATAGCAACGGCGCAGAGCGAGAGCGAGAGCAGCCCCGGTGAACCGAGCACCGCGGCAGGAGCCAGGGGAAGCGCGGGGAGCGCGCCTCGGCGCAGGAAAAAGTCTGCGCGAAAGGGAGTGAGACCTGCGCGCACGAGGCGCAAGAGAAAGAAATGATGCCCGAGGATGCCGCCATGGACGCGGCCTTCATGAGTGCGGCACAGCGCGCCGGCGGCGTCGAGCCGCTGCTCAAGGCGTTCTTCAGCTTCTTGCACCGTCGTACAGACTTTTACTGTCTCATTCCCCATGATATGGAACAGGCACAGATGGGCTTTCGCGAAGGCGTTGCCAAAACCATGGTACGTTGCCCAGCGGTGTCTTTGTTAGCAGCGCGAGAGAATACTGACGCTCTCCTTGTGCTATCATTAGGTTGTCAACGCCTTCTGCTCGCTCCCTTACAAGAATCTTGATGGGACGCTATGCCAAGAAACTTCTTCAGACTCAAAAGCAACCTCTTCGCATCGTGCAAAGGAGACCGCGCACGACGCTGCCCGAATTCCATCGAAACCCACGCCAGCTTCGACAGCAGCACCGAGCGCGAAGACATCTGTGCCAGCGCCAGCGCCATCACAGCCATCTTCTCTTCCTTCTCCTCCTCCGTCATTGCCGTCGTCGTCGTCGTCGTCGTCGTCGCCACCGCCTTCAGGCCAAAAAGAAATTGACCAACTCGCAAGCAAATTGCGTGTATCAGAGGATGGCAAGCAAATCCCTCTTGCTGGAAACGGAGGCGTCACGGATCGCTACTACTGGACACAAAACCTTGAAGAGCTCACCATCTATCTCGATATTGCAGCAAACGTCTTGGCCAAGCAAATCGAGTGCAAAATTACGCAAAAAGCTCTCTACGTTGCGCGCAATGACACGAACAAGGTGTTTCTCGAGGGCGACTTCCCCTCGCCCGAGCGTGTCAGAACGGACGAGTGCTTCTGGTCGCTTGAGCGCAACAAAGACGCAACATCTTCTACCCTGATAATTTCCCTTGCAAAATCTCGCGAGACGTGGTGGGATGCAATTCTTCAGGGCGAACCCGAGATCGACACAACCCAGGTCGACTCTACACGTCGTATGGAAGAATATGACGAGGCCACCCAAGCCACAATTCGCAAAGTCATGTTCGATCAAAGGCAAAAGTCACAAGGTCTCCCAACCAGCGACGAACTCGCCAAAGACCAAATCCTTCAAAATGCAAGCCAGCTTCCGGGAAGTCCCTTTTCTTCTTC
Source organism: Aurantiochytrium sp. KH105 (assembly GCA_003116975.1). NCBI lineage: Eukaryota > Bigyra > Thraustochytrida > Thraustochytriidae > Aurantiochytrium > Aurantiochytrium sp. KH105. Next base: position 84,570 of record BGKB01000142.1, read on the forward strand.
CTAAGGGACCGTAGGATGGCAGACAGATTGGTGGACTTTGCTTTTCCGCGAGACCTAGGTTGTCCGGCTGCTGCAAATCCACTGTCAAGCTGCGGCGGGTCAACGCTTCCTTCTTCGAACCAGCTCAAGCCAGATTCTACACCCATCTGCGCGTCAAACTGAGCGAAGCCAGCCGTTTTTCATCGAATGAGTCGAGCTCAACCCTGCAACTCTCCCACTCGAGTACCAGCAATCTTTTCCAAGAGCAGCCCGAAACGACGCGACACATCAGTAGGCGAGCCAGTTTCCAAACGAGCAATGCGAAACAGAACCAGTATCGTAGCCAGTTTCCGGGCGTTTAATGTATTTTCTCCCAGATCACAGGCGCAGACCACGGGCCCAGACCACGGGCTTACCTTGGCCGCCATCATCTCATCTCTCATCGAGTACGGCTTGGGCCTAGCCCTTGCGCCGATTGTCGCACCCTTTCTCTTTCTTTCTTTGCTCGTTACACTCTCACTGCTGCAACACTGCAGCACCGTTAATCGATCTCGGTGCGGCCCGCGAGATCGGGCGTGACGAATTGCGCCTCGCCCCAGCGCGCAGAAACGAATATGGGTAGTCAGTCTTCAAACGACCGCCCTCTCTCATTCGTTCGCGCGCGCACTCGCACTCGCTTGCTCGCCGGTCACGAAACGAGGAAACGCTCATGTATGGCCAATGGCGTGTAACTGTGGGCAACGTTTCGCCCCTGTTAGTCCACCAGCTAGAGTAAACTATAGCCTCAGCAAGCCTGGCGAGCCCAGCTCTTCAAGCTCGCCGAGCTCAAGCGGGTCGATGGGGACGTGCCGATGGATCGCCCAGGAAGCATCATGATCAGCCGCGCTAGACTCATCCGCGTGCGGGACGCTCTGGTGAGCGCAACAGCAAATTAAAGTTTAGTAAACCCCAAACGTCAAAATCAGAAAAAAGAACGAAGAAAAATTGAAGACCCCAGCTGATAAACATCATGACGATGGCCTTGCGTACGATTGCCACTCTGGCGGTCGCGACTGTCGCGATCCTAGGGACCGCAGTCCACGGCCAAGAGAACTCTACGGAAGAGGCCATCTATGCCTTGGACCTGTGCGACTGCGTTTCCTGCTGCGACATCACCCCGATCGATCTTCGCACATCGAGCTTTTTCACGTACACAGAGCTTGGCCCCGAGGAGGAGACTGACATTCAAGGATCGTCATTTGACCTCGTGCTTGCGCAGAGCATCCCAAGCAAGCTCACACACTACTATATTTATCCTCTCGGCGCCTCTGCCAATATGAGCTGCGAAGAATCCATGGTGGTTCTTTCAGACCTGAACGACTGGCGCATTGCCATCGGCATGGAAACCTCGGCCGATGGAACGACCTGTGTCGTCAACTGGAACGGTATCTTTAGCACAACGTCCGAATACACGTCCAAGCTTCCCCTCGTGATTTACTTTATGCTCAAGGACCTCGGCGACGTTGTCGGCGAAGACATTCGCATCCTCGTGCAGCGAGACGACTCCAACAAGATCATCACCATCGACGAGCTCGAGGCTTCTCCTTTTGAGGTGACGTCATTTTCCACAATGGCCAGCAGCGAGGCAAATGAGTTCTTGACGGTGGTCAATCTCACGCGCAGCGCCTTCGCTGGCTCTGCGTGCACGTACCCACCGTTCATTACCGTCACGCTTGGCGAAAGTTGCATTCGCACCGTCGCAGGAACCTCCTACGGCGTGGATCAGCACACCTATGTCCTCGAGACGACGCAGGACGACCTCGATCGATGCGCTTCGTCAGTGACGACACAAGGATCCGAAGTTGTTTATAACATGGAGGCAAGCATCGATATGACCGTCCCGAGCGGCTGCGAGGCTCAAGGCTCTGCTATTCCCGACGACCAGCGCACCACAAGCTATGTGGTCCGCACCACCAACACTGTCTCTGGAGAGGACAGCAGCAGCTCGAACAGTGATGGCGCTGCAGTCTCGCAGCTCCAAATGAGCATCAATTCGTACACAACCATTCCTTGCAATGGCCGCGTCTCGCCAATGGGCCAAGTGGAGATCGTGGTGCGCTACGACTCACCCGAGGTCGTTCCCGACAGTATGCGCGACCTGCACGAAGATGACGCCCGTCTTGATGGCACAGTACTGGTTCGCGATGCAAACATGTCCTCGTGTACGAACACGCTCGGGACGATTGGCGGTGCCTACACCTGCCTCGAGACGTACCGCACGCAAGAGTGCCTGCCCATGACCAACTCTATAGAAGAGCGTGGCGGCGAAAACATTACGGTGTGCACCTTTGATCGTCTCGGTTACCTCAACATGGAAGGAACGTACACATTCTCCGACAACTCGACCGACACGGCCAGCCTCGACGATGTTGTGCTCGTGGCGCAAGAGTTTGCTGGGTCCATGTGTTCCGTGCCTGCTGAACAAGAGGATGTGACAACGAGCTTCCCTACCTCGCTCAGTGTGAGTGGTGCGAGTTTGGACGATGAAGTGACAGTGGCCATTTCCTTTGACAACCTCGACAACGATGCGCGGGTCACGCTCAAAATCCAATCAGTCACGGTTTCGATGGCGGAGGGTTCATACTCGCACACCTTTGCAGTGGAGGACAAGCTGGCTCTCATGTCAATTCCTACCACCGCATACTATACCGACGCGCACTTTTGTCGGTATGAACCTGTCGACGGTGAATGCCGCCCCTTTTACGAGGAGGACACGGTTCGATGGAACGACTACTGCGAAGCCAACATTGGTACGTTCGGCGTGGCGAATCGGGGTTACAGTGCGTGTGAGCGTATTCCTGCGCGTGCCTCGGATGTCTTTGCCTTCACTCCTAGCAACTGGGTTTTCGGAGAGTTTGATGGCGTGAGTACCACACTGCAGATCAGCATTGTCGCCACCATTGACGACTGCACTACGGAAGAAGTCGCCCGGCGTCGTCGGCTTGTGGAAAGCGACGCCTCTTCATCGCTACAGACCGTGGGCGCGAGCACCTCGTTCGTCATTCAAGGAACTGCTGCTGCCACGTCCAATGCTGGAGGGCTTGATACCAAAGGAATTGTAGGTGTAACTGTTGGCATTCTGTGCGCAGTGATTGGGGGTGTTATCCTCATGTGGGTGCGTCGGAGTGTTGCAAAGAAGCCCGCTGTGGCTGCGCGGACAACCGAAAACAACAAACTCCCCGAAGACCCGTCGAATGCTGTCTAAGTAACTCTGTTCCATTTTCGTCAAAAGGGAACGTACCTGGTGTACGTGTGCACCATACCTTTTTCAAGGTTTTACGAGACAGCCAAGGTCGTCTGCATGGCTCTCATGGTCTTTCAGATCCTTTTTCTTTCTTTGCAAATGACAAACCATTAAAAATTGTTCTGACAAATGATGATGATATTGGTGATGAGTAATGGATGGATAATGACAATCAAAACAGGGGCGTCTAGTCAGTTCCAGTCATGCTAAAAAGCTCATCGTCTCGCGCGCGTTACGAAAAAGGATGAAAAGCTGTCACAGAGAGCGAGAAAGGATCTGACCCTTGCACCTTTCGAGGCTGGACGTCGAGTGATTCGCAGCTTGGAATCGGAAGCGGTCCATGCGGTATTGTCCGCCGATGCAACTTTTACTTTCTTCCCCTCGAGAAAGATGATAATTTCCCTTGCGCTCACGCGGGCAGATGAATCTTTCAAAAGTTTAGACATAGGCCTTGCTCCGCTGGATGCCGGCAGCTTCCTCGGCATCCGCTGCGGAAACAGCGACTGCAGCGTCCGTTTCGGAAGACTGAAGAGAGTTGGAGCGAAGGCGCCGACGATTGTGATAAACAAGGAAGGCAGCAGCGAGAACAGCGCATGTACCCGCGATAGAAAGTCCAATGACCGTGCCAGAGACACCAGCCGAAGGACACGCAGACTCGTCAAGCTCGCATGCCGAGAGCTCGTCACCGCTGCCCCCGGACTGGCGGAAATAGATTTGACCATCAGTGGAAGCGACGCCACCTGCGGTCGAAGAAATTGTCATGAGCGAAGCACAGCTGCTGTTGCCCTCGTAGAGGCTGTAGCCGTTGCATTCGTCGTCGGATTCGCACATGGCCGCGCAGTCCTCCTCCGTGTAGGCGGAAGACTCGCTAAAGGTGCGGAGAGCCACAGTGGACGAGGGCTTGGTGGTACGCGGAAACGACAGAAAGCCGTACAGACGGGGAAGAGTCGTGCTCGTGTATCGCTTGAACAGCTTGACCGGATATGACGACTCTTTGACCTCGTTGTAATTGCTCGTGCCGAGCTTGCGCTTGAGGCAATAGAAGGGGTTCTGGTTAGGGGGCTCGTAGATGCCATAACCTTCGCAGAAGAAGAAGAGAAGGTCGCAGCTCGCTTGAGCGAGGGCAAGACCATCAAAGTTGGGATAGAACGAGACGCACTTGATGTTGTTTGAAGAGCACGATTCAGAGGCATCGACGCCGTACGGCAGCTTGTAGTAGTACGTGCGCGAGGTAAACCACGAGGTGCCAAAGAGGCGTGCAGTGGTCTCCTTGGACACCAGGAGGCCGTCCGCGGTGGCCACGTCCTCCTCCTCCTCCTCTTCCTCTCCCTCTTCCTCCGTCGAGTCGGTCTTCGTGATAAAGTAGGAGTGCGCATTGTAGTAGCCGCCGTCGTCCTCTTCCTCGACGCACCGCACGTATCGCCCCGTTTCACATTTCTCCTTGGGGTCGAGGCAGCGTTCCCCGTTGAACGTAAGCTTCTTGTCGCCATCCGCGCCAAGCTTGAGCATCACCGACGTCTCCATCTCTCCCGCCGTGGTGCACGGGACCAGCGCGAGCTCCTCTCCGCGCGCCAGACAGACCACGACGGCCAGGACCGTCGCAAGGGCGCCTTGCATCAGCTTCATCGTCCCTCTCCGTTTGTCACCAAGCCGGCCGGCCTGTCCACCCGCCCGCGCGCGCTCTTTGCAGACCAGAGCAGAGACGCAGGTACGCACGCACGCACGCACGCACGCACGCACGCACGCAGAGCTCTCTCCGGCAGCGGAGCGGCACGCGATACGAGTTTGCTTGGCCCTGGGCTTGCTTGCGCCCTCGCTCATTGCCAGCCCGAGCGTGCTTTTCTGTGCATGCGCCGAAGGGTCCTGGCCAGTGCGCGCTCAGCCTGGACCGGACCGCGAGATGGGCGACACGCACCCCCACATCCCCTCCCAACTGAGTAGATCTCGCCCTATTTTTCTAAGAAAGAGCACCCCCGCACAAACTTCATGCGGGGCAATGTGGGACCCGCACTAGTACCGCGGGGCCGCACATCGACGCGCGGCCCACCGCTCTGGGCCGGGACCCGCTGAGATTTGAGCGCGAGCCATCTTCGGCGCGTCTATCGCGCCCGGCTGCCCGGATCAACCCGATCGCGGCGGGGCCGCACGGCCTGTATCGACGGTCTGCGCGCGGCCCGCGCACGTCGAGGCGACCGATCACAGCTCCACCGCGAAGGCGAAAAAGAAAGCGCGGGTCACGGGCCAGCAATGTAAATTCAAATGGACTGCCTGCCCACTGCGGGCATGTGGGGCTGCACGCGCCGCGAGATTGATTGACGTGGATGGGACTAGAAACACTGTGCTTCACGGTATTGCACCAATTATGCCAACTGGCAAGCAATACAAGGCAAAGTCCGGCGAGTCCACTACGTTTGTTTGCGCGTTAGCTACCAAGGCCGACCAGCGGCGCCCACTGGTGGTTGGCTGGCGGACGATTTCGTCTTCCCGCGCGAGGAACCCGTCATCGCTTCTCCTCTCTCTCCCTCCCTCCCTCACTCGCTCGCTCTTGCGCGGCGATGTCGTGAGGGCGCGGCCGCGACCGGCCAGTGGCGGGCCGGGCGTCGATCTCGGTTGGCCGCCACCATGGCCACTCGTCTTCCCCAAGCTTCCATTTCTCGTCGCCTCACAGTCAAGTCTCAATCAAGCGACGACCGACCGAGCGGGATCTCAAAGTCGCTTGCTTGGCCACATTACTACTGGCTGGTGATAAGAAAACACTGCACTCCAGGCAACTGCAGCGCGCCGTGAACTTTTATTTCCTTTTCCGTTTTTTATTATTGTTATTGGTTTAGGTTGGGTGGAGGAGTGCGTGCGCAGTGTGGCCACCAGCCAGCCTGCCAAATGGATCGCGTGCAGTGCGTACGCGACGGACGTGATGCTAAATGTGAGAATGGACGCAGGAAGCCTCGCGTCCGTGATCGAGTTCTTTCTCCGTGAGCGATCTTAGGCGCGCAAGCCTGGAATCAAGCCCGCACTGCGCAGCCAGAGATGCCTGGCCGGATGGCCGCCTGATTTTTAACTGCCTGACCTGGCCGGGCCGGGCTTGGCCGGGCCGGGTCTGGATAGCTAGCTGCCTGTGGCTGGATGCCTGGGCCTCAGGTGCCTTTCATTCACCTTTCAGGCATCCACATTCGCTCTCGCGCACGCTTTCGCTGCAGTCTCTGCGAAACGCGCAAAAAAATGGTTGCAAAGGTGAAGGGTGTGAAATGATCAGGAGCGCAACACGTCCACAACAATGTCTTGGTCGTTGACAAGGAGACGCACGAGCTTTTCCTCCTGGCGTGGCTCCGCGGAATCGTCATTCACATTCGTGACGAGCACGGTAAAGTCTGGGTTACTCTTTTGCACCAAATCGGCAGCTTCCTTGCCGGACATCGACAACAAGCCAAAGAGCGACATCTGCGAAGGAAGTTGAACAGGCGCCAATGGAGAAGGCCCGTCGACGGTCTGCAGGTCGGCCAGGTCGCTAGGATCGTAGTCGCTCTGCTTGGTCGAGGGCGTCTCCTTTTGCTGCTGCGTCGGCGCATTCTTCGGGGGCGCCGAGTCCACGGGGTAGGTGACAACCTTGCTCGAGTCCGAGGCCGCCGACGAAGACGAGCTCTCCGCGGTCGATGCTGCCGAAGAAGCCGCGTTGGCCGCGGCCTCCGCCACATTTTGGGGCGACATCTGGTTCGCCGAGGCCCGGAGCTTGGTGAGCATGTGCAATGCTGGATTCGGAGACCGCGCAATATCCTGCGCCGTGACTCCAGCCTGAGAAAAGCCCTTGCGCAGCTGCGTCAACATCTCGTCAGGGTTGGGCGGCTTGGGTGCAGACCGCAGCGTCGTGGCCGAGGGAACGACGGGAGCGACGAAGCTCGCCGCGGACATGACAAGCGAGCCGAGCCCGCCCACGACTGCATTGAGCGTCTCGGCAGAGGGACCCACCCTGTTTTGCAGCGTGAGCGCATTCTGCACGCGGTCGCGCACAAATTTGCGCGTATCAGCGTAGCCTTCCGAGTAATCGGTGAGCATGTAGAGCTCCGAGGCCGCAAAGACGGACCCCACGGCGCCGCTGCGCATCTCCCATTCGCGCGAGCCCTCACTTTCGTCGGCGGCGCGGCAAATCATATCCGGGATCTTTTGCAGCTTTTGCAACGTCGACGGGACATTGTCCGGGTGCAGACCCAGCGCCATGGCCTGCGGCCAGCTGCGCATGTACGGGACGGTGTGCTCGAGGCGGTTCATGAGCGCCGCGACCACGAGATCCTCGCCGCGGAGACTGCTCTTGTTCTCCTGCAGGAACGACTCGAGCCGCTCATTGCCCTGGTCCATCCAGTACTCGGCGAGCTCGGCGGGGCCGCGTTCAAAGAGCCCGTGCGTGACGGGCGGGAACCCCGCGTCGGCGGCGCCCGCGGCGAGCGCGTCCGAGGTCCACCCTCGACGGTTCACGTGCGCCATGGCGGCCTCCATGATTTTCTTCTTCGGGTCGTCGACGCGGCCCGGGCCGCCTGCCTGGCTCTGCGGCTGCTGCGGCGGCGGCCGNGCTGCCGTGACGACATGGCTGCCTACGCCGCCTGCGTCGAGACGGGCATCGAAGACGTGCGAAGAGACAAGTGCGCGGAAGAGTTCAAGGCGCTCAAGGCATGCTACGCGCGAGTCTTGCCCAGCGTTCCGTAGACAAGACGTCCTTCGCTCTGTGAGTGAGCAAAGGCTCGCCTTGTAAAAGCAGGGAAAGAGGCTGCCAACACTCTCTCCCTGCTAATTGATGCTGGTTGGTGGCATGAACGAACACCTGCTGCTCTTGGAGTGCAGCACGGAGTTGCGACAAGCCGTCATAATAGAAACATGAAAAAAAAAATGGGCAAGCAAGTAGTAAGATCTTTGTTTTTGGCCTTATTTTTTCGTTAAGCTCAGGCTCAAACTCAAGTTCAGGTTCAGGCCAGCGACGCAGTGGCGCGAGCCACGTCGTCCGTGGAGGGTGCCTCTCCGCTGGTCGTCTCAATCTTGCCTAGACGGTGCAAAGTGTCCGCAACGCCCTTCAGCATGTCCACATCGACCGTGGGTGCAAGGGCCCAGGTCACGGAGGCCATCCACTCCGCAGCGGCCTCGGGCTCAATTTTGTAGTGCTCCTTAATGTACGCCAATGACGTCTCCCCGCCATTCTTGAAAGAGGCCGCTTGCTCGCGCACAGCATCCAGGACGGCCACGAGATCCGTCTTGCCCGTCGGGCTCGAGAGAAAATCCTCGTGTGCAGCAACAACAAAAAACGGCCAAGGCGTCGGGAACTCGCCAATGCGCTTAAAGGTTCCGTCCACTACATACGGGAGCGTCGTGAACTTTTCCCACCTGCGACTCGTCAAGAAGAAAATAGTTAGATTGTATTGACATACAAGTAAGCAAGAAGAAGCTCACGCGAATGCACATTTCGATGTCATCCTCGCCAAGCAAGAGGAATCGAACCAACAACTTACATGAAGACAAGGCTGCCATCTTTGGGGAGCTCCTCGATCGCACCCTTGAGGCCACCAACAACCTGAAATTCCATGCCCTCTTTCGTGTCCCAACCGAGGGACTCCGCAAGCACATAGGACATGAGATGGCTTCCGGACCCATATCTGCTGATGGCAAACTTGGCCTTGCCTTTCATATCCTTGATGTCCGACTCCGTGCACGATTTTGATCCGGCATGAATGCCCCAGATTGCCGATGATGAGACGTGCACTCCAACCAGCTTCACCTTGGGGTCCGTGTTCATGGCGTGCGCCAAGGCTCCCTCGGTCAGCATGATGGCCACGTCAACCTCTCGAGCCGACAGCGCCTTGCACATGTCGCCTGTGCCTCCGGGAAAGTCCGTCCACTTCATGTCGACACCACGTGCCTCAAATGCGCCGCTGTCATCGCCGGTCGGCGTCGTCCTCGTCAGCGTCAGTCCTCCTCGCTCGCCTGCAACCTCGTTCGCAGCGTCTATCTCTACCAAGCCATCCATCCATCCATTCCATCATCGCGCCATGCAGGGCAGACAAACTCACGCATCCTTGGCAAGGTGAAACGGCGCGTTAAAGTGCTCGGGGACGCCGCCCACGCGCACCTGCCGCTGGTCTCCCATCTCCTCTCCGCTCTCCTCCCCGCGCCCAGCTCTTGCTCGGCCTCGTCAACTAGTCTACATCTCGGATTCGACTCGAGCGAGCGAGACCGCGGCGCCGACCCGTGCAAGGGTCACCGGTGCCGTCGACCCTTGCACGGGTCGCTGCACGTGCCGCTCGGCAGACACCTAAACGCCTGGCGCAAGGGTTACATTACCTCCCGCGGGGCGCGGTGGGCGGGACGAGGTCTTGTGCTGGCGCGAGCACGCGCCGGCACAAGCTCACTCGCCGTCGGGGCTGGACTCTTTGCCTTCCCTTTGTTTTCCCTTGCTTTGCTGTGCTGTGCTACCGCGCTGGCTGGGTCAAGTCGCGTAAGGAGCGGAGCTCATCAGCAGAGAGGGTGGAGTTCTGGGCGCAAAACGCAAAACGCAAAACGCAAACGCGGTCGAGCGAGCTCGCGCGAAGAAGCTCGCGCAGCGTCCGCTCTGGACGTGAGCCACACGTGGAAGCGCGAGGGAACGGCGTACGCAAAGAGCGGGGCAAATGTTGCCCGCCAGCTTGAAGCGGTCCGAGACCGCCCGGCAGGCCGCGCCGACAAAGGTAGCGCATGACTTTGAGAAACAGCGCTTCTCCACCATGACCAGGTGCTTCGTGTGCGACGAGATGATCGAGCACGACGTCTTACGAGGCATCATGGACTACACGACCTCGATTCGCTACGTCTTGGGCGCCAGCAGTCTCGCGGACTACGTGCCCAAGGGCGATGGCTGCACGTGCCGCGTCTGCGGCGTCAATGTGCACGAGTCGTGCGCAAGCCAAATTCAGTCCTCGTGCGTAAGAGTCACGCACAATTTTGAGCTGCGCAGCTGGCCGCCTCTGACAAAGCACTGCTACGCGTGCGGTCTCTCGCTGCAGGGCCTCTTCAATCAGGGCTACCAGTGCACCGAATGCGGCGTCATCTGCCACGCGCTCTGCCGGACCAACGTCAACATTCGGTACTGCGAGGCCGCTCCAGATGTGGACATCTTTGATGGAGATCCCAACAGAGACACACGCATCGAAGGCGAGGGCGATCTCTACGAGTATGTTGGTGATGATCCGGATCGCGTTGCCGAAATCGACGCCGAGCGGTCTTCGTCCGCCCGATCGGGCGTCTCTGCGGCACAGCGAAACAGCTGGCGGTCAAGTGTCCGTCGTGCCGCCGCCGCAGTCACGGGAGGCGCCGCTCGCGGCTCGGGCAGACATCAACCCAGGCATGAAGATGGAGAGCACGCCCCCGCCGCCGGCGCCGCGCCCATTCAGATCCCATCCTCCCTCAAGGACATGGGCAAGGAGCTGCGCAAGCTCCACACTCAAAGTCAGGGCATCTCCATGGCAGAAGCCGAGCGGTGGAATCGCGAGCAGGTCCCGCGTCTTCGCGTTCTGAAAAAGGAGCTCACCTCTCACAAGAAGAAACTCAAGGCTGCGCGCGACAAGGTCTCGGCCAAGGTCGACAAGCGCGGCCGGGCGCGCACCATTCACTATCGTACCTTTGCCAAAAAGCTCATCTCCAAGCACATGAAAAAGAAAATGAAAAAGGGCGCCATCGATGACACCGTCAATGAGCTTCTCGAGCTCTACTCCATGCACCGCTGCCGAGAGACCGAACTTCTCGACGAACTCGCGCAAATGCTGCCCCCCGAGGCAGGCCCTGCCATCGAAAAGGAGCGCGAAGAAGGCCCATGCAGACCGAATGGCAAGCTCGAAAGGTCGCTAGAGGACCTCGACAAGCTGCGCAAGCAGGTGCAAGTCGCCACGCAGTCTCTCGAGGCCGTGCGTCGCGAGCTTTACTTTCCGCGCTGGCGCCACTGGTTTCTGCGCGTTGGCCTTGAAGGCACTTATGCCGCTCTCGGGGCGCTTTGGCTCGAGCAATTCCAAGGCAGCATTGCTATTCGCTTTGCAATGCTTCCCACATCGGAAAAGACGGATGCTAAACTTGTCCCGACCGTGGTGATCGCCTTGGGTGGCTATGACACCGAATACGATTTTGACGAAATGGGCACGAGCAATCGCGCAGCTCGCCATCGACAAAAGGAAAGCGAGGCGGGCATGTCTCTCGTGGCACGCGTCGAGCAGCTCTCCGTCAGCGGCAGCTCACTTCCCATGTCCATCATGCTCGATCAGCTCTCGCTCGATCTCGAGTTCTATCTCAACATTGAGATGGAGTATGTGACCTCGCGCAAAAAGAACATCCTCGGCTCGTGGCAACTCAAGCCCAACGCATTCTCGCTCAAGTTCAAGCGATTCGGTCTCAACTTCAAGGGTGGCTCTGTGAGTGTTCCCGACGCGCTCTTGCGCACCGTCGTGAAAAATCTTCTCGTCAGTGCTGCAAAACAGTCTGTCAAAGCCGCGCTGCCTCCCGAGTTCGGAGAATACATGCACTTTATGCACAAGCACACGCCGACGAATATGCGTGCTGATGCGGGTGGCGCCAACAACGGCAAGCACGCTGGCCAGACTTCCAATGACCAGCTTCGCTACCATGGTCGTATCGACGTCAACGCAGAGATTGACCTCGAGAGCCTTGACCATGTCATGGAGAGCTCTGAAGCCAAGCCGCCACCCAAGCCACGAGGAATCATGTCCGGCGCGATGCGCGGGGCCACACGGGCCGCCACGCGAGCCGTCATGGCCGCAACCGGTGTCACGTCCGGACCGGCGCGTCACGCTTACAAGGACGAACCCGTGCAGACGCGGGTTGAGCGCGCGCTTGGGCTCGACGCGCATCAAATCGATCTCTTCATTCGCGCCCAACAGGAACTCGGACTCACCCACAATGCTCTCTTTCCCGAGGACTCGCTCACCGAGCTGGGTCTCAAGGCTATTTACTCGGTGCGAGACGACCCATCCGTCACCGCTGAAGCCGCAAACCGCATTGGCCTCCGTTATCTCAACGGAGACCTTTTGTCCACCGAGGTCCCGCTCAAGACTATTCTTGACATCGTGCAGTATGTGCTCACATACTTTGGACCCACTGCGCGCAAAAATCCGCATACGCCCCGGATCCTCGCGCTTTGGCAGGGAGCCCTCGATAAGACCTTGCGCAAGATGCTGCAGAGCAACTCGTTCCGTGCCCACCATGACGACGAGCCAGCCGGGTCGACGCGCTCCATTCGCTCACGATCTACCAATGATGATAGCGACCGACGCGTGCGCCGTATCATCATTGCTGACTTTATCGATCGCGTGCTCAAGCTTGCACGACGGCGCATCATCACGCGGATCGAAATGCTGCACTGGGACGCGGCCCTTGGCGTTAGCAGCATGCAAAAGGTCGCCCGTGACAAGATGCTTCAGGCCGCTGCGAACTCTCGTGGCGGAAACGCAATGGTTTTCCAGATGAAGTCGTCCGGACGTGACGAAGTCAATGTCGAAGCCGATGACGGCCTCGATGGCGACGACGACGACGATGATCGAAACACGGGCGCAAATACTAACTCCATGCACCTCGACTCCCTCCGCGGCATGCTCCGTTCGGCGGGCGTAACATCGCATGGCCTCGCCGATGATGAAGACGACGATGACGATGACGAAGACTTGGGCGTGGAGGATCTGCTCGAAGGCGTCGAAGACCCTCAACGCAATGCCTCGTCAATCGAGGAGCTCCCCTTTGGGGAGAAGCAGCGCATCAAAGAAGCGCAGATTCACGCTCGTTTCGACCAGCAGGCGCAATACCTCGACTTTGTTCGACAAAAGCTCTTGCGGGAAATGGTATTTACGGTGGCAGCTTCTGCGGGCCAGGGCAAGTTCAATCTGGAGATCACTGACGGTGAGCTGGTCGCCCCCGTCGACTTTGCTGTTCTCCTTGGAGGTACTGTCTTCTCGAATCGCTCTCGCGTCAACAACTGGCCCTGGCGCCGCATGGTCCGCGTTGAAAAGGATGGCCACGTCCATCTCGCAATTGTCCAAATCTTGGACCGTGGTGACGGTCCAGGCACGGAGACATATACTGACCCCGACGATGAGGATGGAATTCACCTGCTGCACAGTGGCCTCAGAACCCATTTGCAAAGTGTAGGACACCCGCTTCGCGATATCATGCACCTCTCGATTTTGCCCGAGAGCCCCTGCACCTCGTGGTCGGATGCGGGACAGGTTTCCTTTTCCTGGAATGGTGACCGTGACCTACGATTTAGTGCGCACATGGATCGATTCCGCGCGCACGGCGGATTGCCCACGCTGCACAAGTTTTCAAGCGACATTTTGGATTGGTCTTTGCGGGCTGTCACAGACCCACGACTCGAAGAAATTTCTCGCTTTGCTCTTAGTGTGCTGATTCGCTACGCAACGCTCAACACCTTTGATGGTGGGATTTGGACCAATTTCCAGATGGAATCAACGGAGGACGATCTTTTTCTGCGTGCCTCGATCCCAGATCGCGCCCGCTCCGCTGTCTCGCTCGATTTGCAGCACGACTTTATGGACTTCACCGACGACATCTCGCACTTCATCGAGTTCTATCGCACAGATCCTGTCGATCTGGGCAACCTTACGCGCTCCGTGAGTTAATTTTGATTCAAGAATTGGGGGGCGAGGGGAAGTAATACGGGAGTGAGACCTGGTTGCCGCACCGACGTCCGTTCGTTCGTTCGTTCGTTCGTTTTGATTGGCCTAATGATGGGCTGGAATCTTGTATGAATATCGATACGCATGCATGCAAAAGACACAAGGTTCATCAAGCTCGATAGTGTCCAGTCCGAACATAAAATTATGGTACGTATTTGGTTTCATCGATGTATACTACACATACTTGCACACAGTCTACCTTCCAGTCTTTTTCAGATATTGCAATTTTGCAACGATGCGTGCCGCGCCCTCCGGCCCAGCGGCGACCTCGTACTTGAGTGTCAGCTCGTCCTTGGAGCTCTCGAGGCTACCGCTGCCAGCGAGTCCCTCCCCAGGGGCTTTCCAGCGGATCTCCACACAGCGAGCATCGTCAGGGTCAACGCGGAAACTCTTGACGTCGGCAATGTCGCGCTCAGCACGCTTAACGGTATCCTTGGAAAGCATGTTCTTGCCGAGATCCTTGTCCTGCTTTTTGTTGTACACCTTTTGATGGTCGATGCCAAGAACGCGACGCTGTCGCTTACCCCACTTGTTCGTCTTGATGACATCCCACTCTTCATAGTGGCGGGCCGTTTGATCATTAAAGAGAACATTGTCAGGATTGAAGCGGTGCGGGGCTGGTCGGCGCGCAGGATTGGCGGCTTCCGTGGCATCATCGTCGTCGTCATGGATGGCAGCCGAGCTCCCGCGATCGCGATGGTGAAAGTCCGGCTCGATTCGATCGCTCACAGAATCCTGCGATGGTGCGTCGGCGTACTGACGGCGCGAGAGCTCGAGGTGGCGAATGTTGGCTGCGTAAAGGTCTGTTTTCATACCAATCTGACAGGATGCGAGGCCGAGGGCTGCTCGCTCCTCTTCAGATACGGTAAAGAGGTATTCCTCGGTAAAAAGCGGTAATCGCTGCTTTGTTTGAATGATGCGAAGCACCTCGACTGCAGTCATGCCTGGGGTGCTCTTAATCGAGGTCTGAAAGCCGTTTTCCGGAAGCGTGATTTTGACCAGCCGGGCGCTCTGCTTGTTGAGGAGCTCATCGACCTTGTCAAAGGCTCCAGGTTCAGACGCATCCCCTGTCTCTTGCGCGTCTGGCAGATTGTCGAGATCGACGTCGGCGCCAGCTTTGGGGCAAATGCAAAACTCTGGCTCATCACCATCCCCAAAATTTTCAACGTCCATATCTCCATCGCATGCGGGGAGATCGATTTCGGGCAAGCCATCCTCATCGTGCATCCGGAGCTCATACTTGCTCGCGTCGGGGTAAAGGCGGGCATTGCGACCGCCTCCAGCACGCCGGTCTTCGTCGAGCAGAGCTTGAATTACGTCCGAGACCTTCGCATGGAGTGGAATCGTGAGGTGAACCGGCGTCAGATCTGGCAGGTACACGAGCACCGGGCGGCCAGCTGCACCGGCCGCACGATCGACGGTGCGCGTTGCGCCAGCGCCATTTGCGCCGCCAAAGATGCTCGAGAGACCACTTTTAAATACGATGTCACCGCCGTTCGTTTCATCAGAGGGCGCGTGGTTTCCTTCCTCTTCGACGGGGACAACGTCAAAGTGAATCTCTGTCGTCGTCTCATGGTCATGGTCGGCGCGTTCGGTTTGTGCGCGCCGCAAGACACGTTTGTTTCCTCGTTCACGCCAGGTTGTGAAAGAGAGCTCGCTCTCGCTGTCATCTCGTAGGTCGTCGTCGTCTTCGAGCGTAAAGGTATGATCAGGCGGAGAAGACGCAAAGAGTCTGGCCACGACAGGATCCGACCCAAAGAGTCCTCCTCGTTCCTGGCCAGAATCAACGCCCGAAGGGTTCACAGAGACTCTTGAGGATTGTCCGCGTTTGAGTGTGGACGCTCTGTTTTGGACTTTGGTGCTGTCCGGGCCCTCGGACACGGACAGGGCACTCGGGTTGTGGAGCTCGGTTGCTGCCAGGGTCAACATGCGCTCCGACCGCACGAGGCTAACCTTGTCTTCTAACTCGGCAACCTCAGAGAAGTGCATCGTGGTTCTAGCGTGAGTCGGCCAGATCCCGCCGCCCTGGCTGCTATCGTCTCTGCCGCCTCTCCCGCCTCTCTCGCCGCCGTCAATCGGACGCTTTCGTCGTCGTCGTTGTTGTTTTTGAGGGCAACGCAGTTTTTAAGGTTCTGCAGATGTTCCGCTCTCGTTCGTTGAACTTCGCTGGCAAGTGACGTGAAGGATTAAACTAGGAGGCGAGCGAACAAACAAGAGTGATTAGATTGCATTCAACGTGACGGATAACGAAACGTTCATCAGGTATTTGAGAATTTGAGAAAAGGATGAGGAATGTGTCGAGAAAGAGGAACAGGTCGATCTTTACTTTCTTGTGGCAAGCGTCGGAGGCCCAAAACGAACTTGAAAGCAGCTACGCGGATCCCTCTGGAAACAGAGGATACCTCGTAGCATAGGAACCTCGCAAGAAGAGATCAAGACATTGTCAGGCAGGAAAAGTAGAATGCAAACCAACAAGAGAGCTTGATTACGTCATTCCTTTTGTAATTTTTCTGAAAAAGTAAGCAGCATTGGCAAAGAAATACCGTAGGATGCCACATTGATGTACGAAATGGCTGTTCAGACAGAGCAGGGAGGGCAAGCAGAAAAAAATGGGCACGAAGCAGACAGTACGTTTGTGCGCACGAGTATATACCCACTCGTACGCAAACGTACACGCGCACGCGCAAAGCTATTCGTTCAATCACCCCGTCATGCGCCAGTAGCTAGGGTCCGACGGAGGCTGCGCTGCAGATTCATGATGGTGGTTCGGGTGAAGATGCGCGGACTGTTGCTGAAGATGGTGGTGGTGACGCATGATGAGGCCGTCGTCGTGATGGCCGTTTGTGCGAGACCGAGAATGCCGACGGTGCGCCACATCGTCGTCGTCGTCGGCTTCCTCGTCGTCATCATTGTTGTTACCTGCGGCCAAGGCGTTAGCGTTGGCCATGTACGAGAGACGATTCTTGATCATTTCCTTTTCACGGTCGTAACGCTCCTTGTCCTCGCGCGCGAGAATGTCGTACTTTTCGCGTCCAGTACTGTCGAGCGCGCGCCACATTTGCCCGACGCGCGTGGCGACCTCTCCAAAGCTCAACTTGGGAAACTGAGTCGAGATGATGGGACGCTGCTCGATGACAAAGTAGGTATATGCCGAGAGCGGGTTCTTGGGGCCGGTCTTTTTGCGTTTCTTGGACTTGTTCTCTTGGGCGGCCTCTTGTGCCTCGGTGTTGAGCATCTGGGTCCAATTGATCATTTCGTTTTCGTAGCGAGCCTTGTCCTGTTCGGCCTTTTGGTTGTAGACCTTGCGGTCGTCTTCGCTGAGCTGATGCCACATCCTGCCAACAGCGATGGCCACTTCGCGAAAGCTCATGCTCGGGTTTGCGGCGGCGACGTCTTTTCGCACGTCCATGATATAATACGTGTATGCGGAGAGCGGGTTCTTGGGCGCGCCCTTTCGTTTCTTTCGTCGCTGACGATCGTCCTCGGGCGGCTCGACGAGTGAACGAATTTTCCACTCATCCTTTTCGATGTCCTGTGCAAGCGCAAAATATTTGTGATGGGCGGGAGGTCATTCGTTCCGCATAAAGAGGGAGAGGAATTTTATAAATAAAGTAAAACGCATGCATACCAAACGAGGTTCGCGTCCGTTAGTCAATCTGTGATGGGCAACGAGTCGAGTCGAGTCGAGTCGAGTTTGCGTTTTGGTTGATTTTTGATTTTCTCTACTCGTGTCCATCGCGTTATTTGTAAACTTACATATCGCCTCTTGTCCTGGTCGGCAAGTTGCTGGTACTTTTGGCGGTGTTCCTCGGGGAGCTCGCGCCACATGAGACCAACGCGCTGCGCAACCTCCTGGAATCCCAATTCCGGGAACTTTTTGCTTACGGAGTTTCGAACTTCAACGACGAAGAGCGTGTACGCGCTGAGCGGCTTTTTCGGGCCGGACCGCGGCTTCCTGGGTCTCCCGCCGGGCATTTTCACGGCTTCGAGACGACGGCGGTCGTTGGCCGGAACCGGGCAACAGCACGCTTCGGCGACTTACGCTCTCCTTTTTGCGAAGAAAAAAAAAATGTATGTATGTGCGACGGCGAGACTGGCGCGCGTCTTGCGCTGCGCCGCGGCAGGTTTCTCCGCCTCCTCGCGTCTTCCTTCGCCTCTCCGCACGCGCACGGCCCTTGCTGGCAGAGCAAGCTCGCGAGGTCGCCGGCCGGCGGGTGGAATGAACGGGAGGGTCTTCAAACTGCTTCGTCGAGCGGGTCGCCCGTGCCTCGGCTGCGCGGCCGCGATGGGGCCGCTTCCGACTGCTTCCGCGCCGCGTCGCGCGAGGCCGGGCCGGCGCGCGGGCGAGCACACGAGAGTGCGCGTGCGCGAGAGCGAGCGAGCGAGCGAGGTCTTTGCGGGCTCCGGATTGGGAAATGAGCGCTCCTCCTCCTTCCTTTCTACCGTCAGAAGCAGGGAGGCGCCAGCTCCACCTCAACTGCGACTTTTGGCGGCACATTTGTATAGGAACATTTCCCTTGCGCAGATAGGGGCCTCTCCGAGAGGGAAAAAACATCGTAGGCCCTTGCTAACTATTTTCGGTAAGGGCTGGCTCATTCAAAGAACGGCATTAGTGTGGGGCTGGTGCGGGAGGGGCGTTGTATGAACGGGGCAAGATGCGGGGCAAGATAAGATATGTTGTTGATGTCGTGCGTAGAGGACGGTGGGAAAGGCAAGCTCACAAGGGCCACGATGGGTGGTTGCAGGGCTCACAGTGGAGTGTGGGAGATTTGCATCGTTCCGTCGAAGATGTGGGACCGCTGCAGCAGCCTGAAGGAACCCAGATGGCTTGACAATAACGTGCACGGGATCATGTATGGCAATCCTTTCCAGGCTCCGTCTTCGGTGGGGCAGGGCACACCAGGGACGGAGCCTCCTCGGGCTAACATTGTGGTATCTTTCGTGGTCACTAGCCACTTCCTTGTGCTGACTGGCTGTTGACAGTGATCATGGCCAGCCGCCATGGCTAGCATTCGGGCCAATCCAGCTAGCCTGATGGCGGTACTACCATCATTAACAGCACCAGTGCAAGCAGCCAGAATGACTGTGAAAGCCACCTTTATTGCCTTATACCAATCACATGGTCGGAGAAGAGCGAGGGATGCTCTTTGCCGCTCTGCTTTTTCGCTCATTGCACGCGCCCGAAACTCGAGACCCCTTAGGCTACGGTCGCTGATGCATCGGACAGCCTGGCTGGCTGGCTGGCTGGCTGGCTGGCTGGCTGCAGCTGCCAGCTTGCCTGGTCGATCAGCCCTTCGGCCTTGCGTTGCATCTCCCCGAGACTCCACATTATCGCTCTTTCCATTTCCAGTTCGCGCAGCAACATCATTGCCGACGGTCTCGCTCTCGGTCTCAGCGAGATTCTTTGCTGGTCCGTGCATGCTCATGCGTGCGTCAACCCACCGACTGTCCGTCCTGGCTGACCTTTCTTCTCGCCCGGTCACCGTCATGCACCACCAATACCACACGCCAGTCTCCGCCGAACCTGCCGCTCCGGCAACACATCTGGCCTCTTCTTTCTCGCGCGTTTCCTCTGGAAATCTCGCAGCCGTGGCCGCACTTGCAGCTCTGCATTTTCCCATCATCCACCACGCACGGCCTCCATCCCACGTCACGTCACAACCAAGCGTCAAATAATGCGCTGATCACCCTCTGCCACCTGCCATGGCTGATCAGGGTCAGCCAACAGCGTTCCGGCGGCGTCCTTGGCTTCGGGCCGTGGCCCTTCTTCGCCGACGCCTCTTGGAATGAACGCATGCACGAACGACTCCAGGAACGAGGCCGGCGATCACCATCATGGCCGTGGCCATGACACACACTACGTGCATATCGCTGTCGCGCGACAGCGAATCATAACCCAGCATGCTCGCGTTGCCCTTCTACTACATTGCGTTGCTTTGCTTTGCTTTTGCTTCGCTTTACATCCCACGCTCTTCTCTCGCGTCTGAACTCCTCTCGCGCCTGAACCCGCCTCGCCTGGCCTCGCCTATCCCGGCCTCGCGTTCGCGCCGCAGTTCCGCTTCGCTGCGCATCGCCGGTTCGCGTTGGCAATTTCGAGCGAGGCGCTGCGCTCCTCGTCCCCGTCTTCGCGTCCTCGTCGGCCCTGCCCGTGCCTGCCTACACCCAGCCATCGTCCCATCCATCCATCATCATCCCGCTCGGCCTCGTCGCCTCCCGTCCCGATCTCCGCCGCGGGATCCTGCAGCACGTCGTGAGACGCCGCCACAAGAACAGCAACCAACTGCGACGCCATCATCGCCTCCAGCATAACCAGCTGCAGCTGCAACATCGACGACATCTCCATCCACGACATCTCCGTCCGCGACATCAGCGTCCACGACTCGAAGCAGAAGAAGAGCGCGTCGCCCTTCTTCAGGCTCGCCGCGCCCGCTGCGTTCTAGCGTGGCTGGCGGAGCTCGAGATCCGAGGCGCGAAGCTCTGCGGCGAGCGGCCTGCTTCTATACTTACTAGTGCAGCCGGAGCGAGCTGAGCAAGGCGACCGAAGGAGGAGGCAAACAATGATCGCGAGGCTGGGCTCGACGAGGACGCCGAGTGCCGCGCGCGGAATGAACAGACTGCAAACCCTGGTGAACCACTTGTGCGGAGGAGGCCCCGAGAAGAGCAGCAGCGGCGGAGCAGCGGCAGACCAGCTGCGCGAGCGAGGAGCGGCAGCCATGTCGACTTCGGCGGAGAGCGGAGACCACTACGACCTCGTCTGCGTGGGAGGCGGCAACGCGGCGGGGTACCTGGCCAAGACGCTCGTGGACCTCGACTGGGCCGAGGGCAAGAAGGTTGCCATCGTCAGCGGCGAGCCTGTGGCGCCCTACGAGCGCCCGGCCCTCTCCAAGGCCTTCCTCCACCCGCCCGGCGCCAAGGTCCGCGCCCGCCTCCCCGGCTTCCACACCAGCGTCGGCGGCGGCGGCGACCGCCAGACGCCCGAATGGTATGATGAGCACAAGATCGACCTCATGCTTTCCACCATGGCCGTCTCCCTCGACGCCGGTGCCGGCAAGCTCACCGTGCAAGGCGCCGGTCAGAGCGAGCGCGCCATCTCCTTTGACAAGCTCGTCCTCGCCACAGGCGCCAAGGCTCTTACGCCCGCCGACATCAAGACCGAAAACCCAGACCTCGGCAACGTCTTTACAATTCGCGAGGAGGCCGAGGCCCTCGAGATGGTCCAGACCCTTGAGGCCAACCAGGACAACTTCAAGGACATCATCATTGTCGGCGGCGGCTACATTGGCATGGAGACCGCCGCGGCCTTTTCCGGCTGGGGATTCAACGTGACCATGGCCTTTCCGGAAAAGCACCTCATGCAGCGTCTCTTCCCCGAGTCCGTCGCCGAGGTCTTTGAGAACTACTTTTCCGCCAAGGGCATCAAGCTCATGAAGGAATCCATGGTCACGGGCCTCGTCCCCAGCGAGAGCGATAGCTCTGCCGTCGGCGGCGTCAAGCTCAAGTCCGGAGACGTTGTTAACGCTGACGCCGTCATCTTTGGCGTTGGCTCCCGCGTCGACACCAGTCTTGCGGAGTCCGCAGTCAAGCTTGGCGAGGGCCGCACCGGCGGCTACGCCGTTGATGACTCGATGCGCACCAGCAACGACAAGATTTACGCCATTGGCGATGTCGCGGCTCTCAACGGCAAGAACCGCTACGAGCACGTCGACTTTTGCCGCAAGAGCGCCGCACAGGCCGCCACGGCGATCGCCGAGGGCCGGGACATGCCCAAGATGGACTATCTTCCCTACTTTTACTCGCGTCTCTTTGAGTACACGGAAACCCCGCTCATCTTCCAGTTCTACGGAGACTCTTCCACTGACGGCGCCAGCATCGAGGTCTTTGGCAACGTCGACGCCGCCAGGGAGACCTCCGGCAACGACAAGGTCCCGGGCTTTGGCGCGGCCTGGGTGGACGCATCTACGCAGACGGTGCGCGGCCTCATGTACTGCAATGGTACTCCCGAGCAGTACGATACGGCCAAGAACGCTGTGCTCACGAGCGCCAAGTTCTCTCCCACTATGCTCGACTAATCTCGCGTCACGGCATGGCATGGCATGCCGCAACATTCAGATTTTACAAAATTCTAAAAAACAAGCCCCATCAAGTGCATCTCACCCATTTCGCACAGATCGAAACTCGTTGGTTGCTGAAGATAATCCATATCAAACAATATCATCTTACGCGGACACTCGCTCACTGTTGCATGTCTTGTTTTTGTTCTCGTGGAGAAAGCAAATCGAAAAGAGTATGTGATGCAAACATATACCTGCTCCGCATCGTTCTTTTCCCCCAAAAGGTCATTTTGGTGCATATGCATCACAGCTGCGTTCTAGGAAACACGTTTTTACTCATTGAGTGCTGCAGCCTTGGCATCGTTCTGCAGACTGTCCTCCGCCTCTTCTTGCTCTTCGGCGCCCGGGTCCCGAGGCTCCAGATCCTCGCCGTACTGCGTGGCAGCATCGATGTGGGCCATGAGGTATTCAAAGCTGGACTCACTCGTGATGTCGAGCGGAATAAAGTTTACCAAGTTGTAGTTGTCAAGCACCTCGCAAATGGATTCGCTCAGTTCGCGAAGCTTGGGAGCCACCGTGTTTTCTTCCAGCGCAGCTCGTAGCATATGCGTGCCTGGGTTAAAGTACTCGGGGTCATCGACGTTGAGAAACTCATCATCGTCCTCCTCGTCCGCACCCGCGCCATTCTTTTCGGCAGCGCCCTCCTCGTCGCCAAAGGCGTACGCCAGGTCTGCATTGTCGCCAGATGTGGCCGCATCGTCATCGTCGTTGTCATTGTTTCCAAAGTCGCCATCATCGTGCTGACCAAGCTGCTTGAGTCGCTCTTCCTCCTCCTCGAGCGCCTTGAGTCGCGCAAGGGCGCCTTGCGTGCCAGTAGCCTCATCGAAGTGATATCCAATGGTGTTTACACCTGCTCGAGGCCGGCGACGACGCCCGCCGCCCAATGTTTCTTTCTTCAGGTCGCACTTGGTCACTACGTTGACGGCAGCGGCCTGCAGATTCAGCATTGAGGTCAGCGCCAAGAGCGCGCCCGAAATGAACTTGGAGGTGTCGTCGATGAAAAGCGCGTCAATGACGTGCACGACGCACACGTGAAAGTTCCACGACTGCAGACGCTCCACCAGTGTTCGGAGCACAGGAATGTGCGTATACAGCTCGATCTGTCCGGGGCAGTCGAAAATAAAGTACTCGTCATCTGATCCGCCCACGGCATCAATCTCGCCCTTGAGCCATTCCATATTATCGACGAGGTGCTCCATGCAGAAAACGAGCGCACCATTGGGGCCAAAGTCCAGCTCCTCGAGGACATCGCTTACACTGATGAGGTCGCGAACATCGGCATCAAAAGGCTGCTTCTCCTCCTGCTCCTCGGTGCGCTCTTGGCCCGGATCCAGGTTGACGACGAGCGCCGGCAGCCGCGTGGCGTTGGCGCCAAGGTAGTTTTGCACCGCAAAGCAGTACGTGGACTTGCCCGACCCGGCCGGGCCAACGACGACCTGCGCGTATCGTCCCTGTAGCAGTCACCATCGCGCGCGAGTGCCAGCGGCCACGCTCGAGGGTGCGTCAGTCATCTTCGCTCGCTATAGCGTAGCCTAGCCACCACCACCACCACCACCACTACTTGCGCGCCATGACTCTGTCCCATGTGCGGGTTCTCTGCTCGGGAAAGAGCTGGCTGCGACGGACCGCCCTTCTGGCGGGGTTTGCGAGCACCGCGCGCCCGCCTGACCTGACTCGCGCCCGATCGCTCCTTTTCACGTACCATTGTTGACTGAAGCTGTTCTGACTTTGAGGTTTTGCGATCATGATGATGATGATGATGGGCACCACCCAGATCGATGACTGAGCCACGAACCTCACACAAACCGCCTGAAACGAGAAGAACGCGCAGGGGAAGGTTATTTTGTCTTTCTTTATTATTTTACAGAAAGTCAACAAAGAGCTTGGCCACGAGAATCAACCTTGGCCGAAAGTGCTTCAAAGACGTTGCCGCTTTGCACGCTGACCTCGCGGTGGTGCATTGCCTTTTTGAAGCTGATCAGAGACGGCAGCCGCCAAAAGCCCCAGGGTCTCGTCGTCGTCTTCTCGGTCAGCCTGGCGATTTCCTGCAAGGCGCAAGCTTTCGTTCTCAGATTGACTCTTTTCGTCATTGCGAGAGTTGTCACCGAAACCTTTGGTGGATGCGTCCTGTTCGTCTTGTGGCTGTGCGCCCGATGGAGACTGCTCGAGAACGTTATGTAGGAGTGCAGACCCAGGCTCGATTCCGCCATTGTCAGCAGAGTCAAAGCCTCGCGCCGCCCATTGCATGGAGTCCGCTTTCGCGGAGAGTGCCCCCACCTCGGTAGCCTTGATCGAGCCATTGAGACCTCCCTCGTCTCTTGGTTGCCGAGACCTCGTAGCCTCATTTGACTGAAGCGGTGCTTCGTTGGCGGAAGTGACATGCGCAGGAGAACGAGAAGAGTTTAGCAGAGTGGTTTCCTCTCCTGGAAACGGGGCTGCGGCAGAAACGGCGTCTTGCAAATTGTCGCCAACATTTGATTGATGACGTTGGCAATGTTCCATGTTGCGCATACGAACCTTCCAGCAGCCCTCCGTCTTGCATCGTCCTCCGCCATGGACCTTGCAATATCCTCCGCCCGCATTGAGTTGCTCGCAGCCTGCTTCTCTGCACCCTGATCGGGGAGCGCCATGGGAGACGCAGAGATGGGACCCACTCACGGCCGACCGTGAGCAATTGGGATTTGCGCAGCGCCGTCCTCCGCCATGACGGATGCAAAATCCCCCGCGCATCGCGTGTTTCCTGCAATCCTCCACTTGGCATCGCCTCCCCGGCGCGCCGTGTGAGATGCAAAATTTGGACCGCGTCTCGGCTGCACGTGAGCAGTCTTCATGTTGGCAGCGATTCCCGCCGCCATGACGCTTGCACTTTCCGCCCTTGAGAGCCTTGTTCGTACAATCTCCCTCTTCACAGCGCCGCTCGCGCGCTCCGTGACGCACGCAAACCTTGAAAGCGCTTCGCGCCGCTTTTTCGCAACCTGGGTGTCGACAACGATTACCTCCACCATGCTTGATGCAAAAGCCTCCTCGCTGCGCTGCTTTAGTGCAATCGTCCTTGGAGCATCGTTTCGTATGCGCTCCATGACGTACGCAGGTATCAAAGCCGCTCCGGGCCGATCGCGAGCAAGACGGGTCCTTGCAGCGGTGTCCGCCTCCATGTGAGATGCAAAATCCCCCCCCTTGGCTCAGGTGCTGGCAGCCCTCAATTTCGCAGCGTTTCCCGCCGCCATGGGTCGTGCACTTGCCCCCGAGGGCCTTCCATCCCTTGCATCCCGGCACGTCGCATTGCTTTGTCATGGGTTGTCGACCTGCTCTTGGCAAGACGTCTTCGTCTACAGCACCCAGTCCGGCGTCAGTATTATCTACATCAAATTGGTGAGAGACTGCGTCATGGTCTTGGCCTGAAATAGTTTGTGGATCTGGAGATGTACTCGCAGTAGTAGTTGGTGCTGTTGTCGCTACGGACGATGAATTTGTCGCCGACGTTGCCATCGCAGCCCCACGTGCTGGTGACCCGGTCATAAACGAGCCCGAGGTCCCCGTCGGCGTGGCGACTTCGACAGCATCAGCCATGACAATGAAGCAGATGCCAAGAGGTAGGGCAGCCTGAGGCCGGCCGCGTCTCGCCGTCCGCGCGGTTCTCTCGCGCGTAAGAGAGGCTGGGCACGCGAGCAGTCCGCAAATCTCACAATCAGCCAGAAGCGACTGCTGCCCTCACACGTTAACGCTAGACGCGAGAAGCAGCTCTGCGCAGTGAGGTTACGCAAGGTTTGCGTATTAGCTCCCGCGCAAGCCAGCTAAGCTCCCTTGGAGCGGGTCCCAACCTCACTTTCTTGGCCCGACGGGCGACTTCGACCAACGTTCGTGTTTTGCTATGTTTTTCCACTTTGGTTTTGTTTGTTTGTTTCCGAGCATGTGCATCTATTTTTAATCGTCGGCATTGCTGTCTGGCATAACAGCAACGGAGAGAGCATCAGAGAGAGCACCAGAGAAGACCGAGCCAAGCTGGTATAGAATGGCTGTGAGTGATGCTCGAATCAGTGTATCGAGGTAAATCAAATCATTCATTACGAAGGTGTTGAAAACAAAGAAAAATGGAAAAAGATAAAGTGGTCAGTCAGATCCGCCACGAGTGGGTCAGGGTCGATCAGGATCGTTGGCCGGAGCCATTCATTCATTCATTCATTCACTCGAGGCATTCCGATGCTAGAAGTATTTTCAGAGAGTCAGAGTCGAGGAATTCTATCAATTGCAATGCATGCAAACTGTGCCGGGTTGTTCAGGCTCTATCTTAGGCCGAGGCCGGGCAAAGTCCTTTGTTCATGGCCTTGCGCTCCCACTTGTTGGAGTCAAGCATGTCAAATTTTTTGGCCTTGATGACAGGGACCGTCTTGCGAATGTCCTCAGCTTTGAAAGATTTCAAGGTCGATTTCTCTGCGTCGACTGGAAAGAGAATCACGCTGATGCCCGCTGCTTCGGCCTCGGCCACAGCCTGCACGAAAGACTCCCTATTCGACGTTGCGCCGTTGATGTTCTTGGTAAAGACCGCAATCACGCGCCGATGCGTCGTATCGTCTGTAGAAAAGGTGGACACCGCTCGCGTGAGCGCCTTGTCCATGTACAGGGTCGCGCTGTTACCGGAATTCTTGCCCCGGTACGCCAAGTCTTCCAGCGCAGAGAGAAAGTCCGAAAGCGGAGCAAGCGTGGTCGTAGCTGGCGCAGCCTTGAAAGCATCGACGAGCGCGAAATTGATTGATGATGGGTCGTCGAGCGTATCAAAGAGCGATTCCGTCACTCCAAGCGCGAGGCGCGCTGTGGCGGCCTTGATGGCTGCAAAGTCAGAAGATGTGACGCCTTTGCCACCGCCATTCATGTTCTCCAGCACAAAGACAACGTCCATGGGGTTGGCTGTGCCGCGGCTAAACTTGCGAGGGCACGACGGGTAGGCGCGCGTGGGTGCTAGCGTGGGCGCCAGCGTGGGCGCAGGCGTGCTCGGGGGCTGGCTCGGGTCTTCTTGCTGCTCGCCGCCGTCGTCGTCTTCTTGTCCGCCATCGTCTTCGACCCATTCGGTGGCTGGCAATGTGCTCTCTGGAGACGAGCATGACTTCCACTGCTCGCCTCGGGTGCATAGCCACTCACCCTTGTTCGATTGGCAGTACTTGGACTGCAAGACGGCCTCCTGCGAGCAGGCGCGCTTGGCCGCTGCCTCGAGAGAGTCGCTCACGTACTCGGTGTCAAAGTGAGCCCGATTCGTGTTGGGAAAGACGGCAAAGGCGTCGCACTCGTCCCACTTTGCGCAGTTCTCGGTGAGGACGCCGTCGAAGTAGCTCTCAATGTCGGGGACAATGGAAGCTGCGTTCTTGAGGACAATGGAGAGTCCGAGATGATGCGCGGCTGTGGCAAGGCCTTTGAGATAGGTGATTTGCAAGGCCTTGGCGTATGCTGCCTTGTTCTTGTACAGAGTGCTATCAAAGTCGTTGCTGAGTCCGCCGTAGCACTCTTGATTGCCAAAGCAGTCGACATTGTCCGGCTCGATGACATGGCAGCCCTTGGCGGCGGCGAGCTCGAGTCGGTTTTGCATGAGGGCCAGGAGAGCGTCTGTTTGCGAGATGTCGAGGTAGAACTCGCTGGGCCAGTTGTTGGACTGGCTCATGGAGAGCGGCTTGAAGTCGTCAAAGTCCGGACGCCAATCCTCGGCGGTGCCGGCGCTCATGTAGCACATGACAATGTGGTCCTCTTCGATCAGCTGCGCCATCTTGTCCGCTGCCGGTTCACCGTCAATGGTTTCGTCAAAGAGATCAACTAGCACGAGTTTGCGGCCGTCCACGGTCTCGTCCTTGGCGCCGTTCTTGAACCCCCACGCGAGGTTCGCCCACGTCGTGGTCTTGGGGAGCCGCACGTGCCGCGCCGCATGGCAGTGGCTCACAAGTGCCATGAGCACCGCGAGCGCGAACCATGCTCCCGCACGGGTCTTGGCCACCGCGCGGCTCGGGCCGTGCGCACGCCTGGCCTCCATCGCGAGACGAGCCTGGAGCCGAGACGGTCTCGCGTCTGCCTCAACTTCTCGACCGAGAAGCAGAAGGCCTTGCTTGGCCCGCCCGGTCGATACTCCGAGCCCGCGGTGGCGGCTGGTTGCCTTTTTTCTCGCCTTTTCCCTTCCTTTCCTTGCCTCACCACCTCACGTGGTGTCACCTCGCCACCGATGCCGAGAGGCTATACCAGACAGACAGACAGACAGACAGATCGACCAATCGATCGATGGATGGCGTTCTGCCTGCAGCGCCGTCTCGTTCGTGACCGAGTCGAGGCGAGGCGAGGCGAGGCGAGCCGGGCCGAGGCGAGGCGAGTCGAGGCGAGTCTCGGGTTTGCAGGCGGACAACCTCTACCTACACAAGAATGGTCAGGGACGCGGGAAGAATTTGGGCGTTTATGTTAATGATCGCTCGATCGATGATTGATCAGCCAATCAGGCAGGCAGGCGATTGATGACCCAAACGCTGCTGCTGCAGTGTAAACTTGCTCTCCTCGCCGCGAGAGGAAATTGAAGACGACTCGTCTTGGCTCGGCTCCATACTCGATTCGATCCGCCTCCGCGGCGCGCAATGGAGTGCCTAACAGCCATCATGGATAGCATGATCCTCGCCCCTCCCCGCCCCTCAGGCCCGCTCCCTCGCCTCGCCCAACCGCCCTCCCGCCGCGACGCCCGCGGCCGCGACGCCCGCGAGCTCCCGCGACCGCGCGGCAGCGGCGAACGACAGCGGCGGGGCGGCGCGCGCCAGCTAACTCCAGCTAACTACCTAACTGACTAACCGTGAGTTGAAGGGGGGAAAGGTACCGGAAGCGCGGGGCGGCGCGGCCCGGCTCCCTCGCCTCCTTCCTGCTTCCTGGCTTGCTCGGATGCCGCGGAGACACAGCACAGCTACGTACTCTAGCTGCGCTGATGTGCGCGGAAAGCTCGGTCATCGGCACGGCGGCTCCGAGAGATAGAGAGATAGGACCACGGCAGCTCGTCGAGCGCGTCGGCGTATGCACGCAAGGCGAGGCGAGGCGAGGCGAGAGCGTGGTTGCTTTCTTTGTTTTTGACAGAGGGTGGCGGCGGTTCCGAGGCCAAGGGGGAGGCCATAGTTACGCTGCTACAATTTTTATAACGATCGATCGATCGATCGATGGATTGATTGCTTCCGCCACCGAAGCCAATAACTACTAAAACTGGGTGGCGGCCGGCCGGGCCTTGGCGCGGCGCGGCGCGGAGGCGCTCTCTGATTGGCCGGCGCGGGGAAGACACTCGATCGAGGCGGCGTGCAATGGAATGGAATGGAATGGTATGGTATGGAATGGAGTCGAACGAAGGAATGCATCATGCATGCGCGCGAAGAGCGGCGAGATCGTTTCGTCGTAAGATCGATCGATGAGCTCGGCTCCGAAGCCGCGCGGCGCAGGTCCGCGGCAGCCAGCCACTGCCACTGCCAGCCAGCCACGGCGGTCGCGAAGAAGGTGAAGGGCGGCAGCTGGCTGTGGCTGACTGGCTGGCATCCAAGTGAACGCAAGAAGGGGCGACAAACACGCACGCACGCACGCACGCTTGTTGGCTCCGAGGCGGAGAAAATGACGATGATGACGACGATGCTGGTCGAGGATCGTGATCTTCAAGTGTCGCAGGCTGTCACGACACGGAGGATGCATCACGCCTGCGCGCGCGTCGAGCATCTGCCTCGTCGCGACCGGCGGCGCACGCAAGCGCAGCGACACGGCGCGCGAGGCGCGCGTACCGACACCGATTCGGAGCTCGACGACGCCGCGGCGTGGGCTCGCCGGAGCCGCTGGCCACCGGCAGCTGCAAGCGCCAACACTACCTTCTCTCTCGCCGCGCCGCGCGAGAGCGGAGCCTCGGCAGCAGCAGCAGCAGCAGCAATGCAGCAGCAATGCAGCAGCAATGCAGCACGTGCACGCGCGCACTTCGCGTGGAAGGCGCAGCAGCGGAAGAGGCCGAGCCCAGCCAGACCAGCGACGAGGACGAGGACGACGACGGGGTCGTGAGCACGATCGACAAAATCAAGAAGACCGAGGGAGTTAGATGCAGGAGATGCGGCAGAGGAAAAGGGACGCGCGTCCCTTCGGAGGGGGGCCCGCGTCCCGCGGCGCGTCCCGCGGAGGATGGGGAGTGAGTGGAGTGGTGCGCGAGATTTCCGGCAGCGAGGGAGGAAGGCGAGGAGGGTCTTGCTTCCCACTCGCAGAGCGCGATCCGATCCGCCCGCAGACTGGCGGTATGTAGAGCGCATGGCGACGTGCGACGTTGGGAAAATACATACTCGGAGAGCTCTGCGCGGAGCAGCACCTCCATCGTCGCGGCCTTGCTCGAAACTTGAGTTGGCTTGGCTTGGCTTGGCTTGGCTTGGCTTGGCTTGGCTTGGCTTGGCTTGGCTTGGCTTGGCTTGGCTTGGCTTGGCTTAGCTTGGCTCGATTTGGTTGGCCTGTCGGAAATGCTGAAAAGCAAACAAGGTGATGATCAGGATCTTGGCTCCCGCCTCTTTCGCCGGCGGCGGTTCGTTTGTTCCTTCGCTCGCTCGCTCGCTCGAGCTCAAGTTCCGAGTCGTTCGTCGCGTGCAACGGAATTTTCGGGCGGGGGGGGGGGGGGGCAAAGAGGCCTTGCCGATTTCTGCGCGGGCTCGAGGCTCGCAGCCAGTCACATCATCGCGCAATGGGACGATTTTCTCTCGCCCTCTCAGAACCGTCGACCGCGCGCGCGACAGCGATGCGACGGGAAAAAACGGTGGACAAACGAGTCCCCCTGCGAGGCCACTGTAAAGCTCAACTCGGGCTGCAGCTGACAGAGAGAGACTCGAATGACTCGGACTCGAGGTCCTTTGAGCCAACGGATTTGTGTCTGTCTGCGCGAAGCGGCAGGCTCGAGGTGGGACGCGCCTGCCTGCCTTCGAGTACTGACCATCCTGACGTCCGAGAGAGAGCCAAGTCGGATCTCCTTTCGGACGGTCCCGAGGGAACCGACGCCGCGAGGCCTGCGCGGCGACGCTAGGCGCAACTTCATGGAAGGACCCGACGGAAGGAAGCGAGCAAGGAAGGAAGCCGGCGCAACGTTTCTTATTTTCTTGCCGCGTACGTACGTAGCCTATACGCGCGTGGAAATTCATTCGTCTACTGTTAGCCCATGTGTGTACGTGCACTCCGCCGAGATGGAAGGGTGACGCGGGAAGGTGGTACTTTAACCGTCTTGCGGTCCAGCGATTCTTTTCGCGCGCACACACGCGGAAATTGCTGGTCCTTGGTCTGGCTCGCTTCACGTCTCGCAGGGCAGGCCGGCTGCATGTTCGTTCGCCCCTCGCAAGGCAAAGGCGCCCAGACTGGCTAGCTGGCGAGCGTCCCGAGGCAGTTTCTTTGGATTTCAGAAAGGTGAGTGAGCTTTGTGACTTGCAACGTCCGGAAGCGTTGAAAGGGGAATTTATTGTGTGTTTTTTTCTAGTTCTGCACCTGCTGCAGCTCAAGCAGCACGAAAATCGGCATTGCATGTCGTCCGCCTCCTCGACGCGGGGCATCATTGAGAAGACGTGTAAGTGCTGCAAGACGCCTCGCGTGCATGCATGTAAATGAAATCTACACCGCATGAATGCCATTCGAATCATCAAAGGAAATGAGATGATCTCTGAATTGGATTAAAATGAAAAAAGGCCTGTACACCAAAGAGGCCTGGAGAAAGTCCTCGTTGAAGTCTTGCAAATCCCGCGCGAAATCATCAGCCGTTGCTTTGGTGTTTGCGTTCCTGACGCGAGTTAGACAAATTAGTCCATGCAACGCAGTTTAGATTTTTTGCAAAGATTAATTTGCCAGCTTCCATTGACAAATGGAAAAGACTTCTTCTTCGCATTGCTTCTTCGCATTGCTTCTTCGCATTGCTTCTTTGCGTGAAGAAAGCAACTTTCCTTGCTTCTCTCCCTCCCTCCCCCCCTCGAGGATTGAACGAGAGCGATCTGGACACAATGACTCGACGCTTTTTCGAGGGTGACTCGGCCGGCTGATTCTGGTCGATCGAAATGGCGTCTACTGCTTCAGTTGCGAATGTAGTGTTTGCACTGAGCCTGATTCGCGTGCAAGATCTTACTTACGAAAGACATCTCTTCTCTACGTCCCCGCACATCCAGCCTTGCACGCGAACTCTAGCTCTAGCATGCTGGATATTCGCGTGCAAGATCGTACGAAAGACACGACCTCTCAACAGCACCTCCGCACATTCATCAACCTTGCACGCGAACTCTAGCTTGACCCAATTGTAGTAGTATCTTGGGATGCCCGTGCCGAGTTGCAAATGTGCGCAGATACGACGATCATCAAAACTTGAGTTTTGAGCACAAGACCGAGGAGTGGGGGGCAGCGGGGGGGGGGGGCGCGCCGGGGAGGCGCGCGTGCGCGCACTCGCGCTCCGTAGACACGATGTTAGGCCTGGACTCGCTGCTGCTGCGCGTCTTGGAGCTGTATTTTGGCGAGTTCGTAGAGAGCATCAACAAAGAGCAACTCAAAGTCGGCGTCCTCAAGGGCCGCGTGGTCCTGCGCGATCTGCGACTGCGACGTGGTGCTTACGTGCTGCCTGGGAAGCTGCCCGTCGCCATCCGCGATGGCCGCATCGCAGAGCTAACCATCAAGGTGCCTTGGGCCAAGCTGAGCAGTGAGCCCGTTGTTGTCACGATTGTTGGCGTCCACGCCGACCTTGAGCCTTCGATCGAAGAAACAATAGACACGGACGGAAAGCGGCGCGCCCAGGAACGAAAGGCCCGCGACTTAGAGGCCGCAGAGCTACTTGCTCAACAGCACTTACAGCAACAAACCCAGCAGGCCGCAGACTTTGACGACAGTCTCACCGAGACGCCATCCCCAATGCTCACTGCTGCAGACACGCCCTCACCCTCGCCAGGCCAGGGTGATCCCACTACTTCAGACGATAATTCGAGCGAGGCTTCCGGGCCCAAACCTGGCTCGGGCATCTCCCAAGGTGTTGCAGCCGACGATCTCAGTGCCTCTCGACTCTCAGGCTCCCGCAAGTTCTTTCGTCGCAAGTCACTCCCTTCGCCAACACTTGCACCACAGCGATCTTCTAAGCGCAAACCGCAGGGAAAACGAAAACGCTCGTACCGCTCCAAACTAATTCGACGCATCTTTCACAATATCCAGATTCACATTCACGACCTCAAGGTCACCTACGTGGACGAGGTCACCCAATCACATACGGGCTGCCGCTGCGACGTGAGTGTCGACCAACTTCATCTTTCTACAGTTGACGCTCATGGGGATCTGACCTTTCACGCGGGAAGTGATGGAATCGCCGAGTCGCTCGGGGAAGTGTTGGCCCGTGCAATTCAGATTCACAATCTGGCTCTTTCTATTCAAGGGGAACGCATATTGGGACCCGTCGACTGGTCCATACATATCCTGCAAAGTCTTGATGAAAATGCCGCGGCCCGTCTCGGGGCCAAAGCGTCCGTCAAGATCGTATCGCACAAACTTGCGTGCCAAGCTTCAGCGCACCAGGTCCAAACCGCCGTCGGCCTACTCCGTCCTCTTCTTGCACGTCAGGAGCTTGCAATTTTGCTTCAACGCTCGCGTCTTCGACCTCAAGCATCGCCCACCAAGAATCCGCGCGCATGGTGGCGCTACGTTGGGAAAATGGTCACTTTGGGCCTGCCGCGCCGACCCTCGCAATTTCACCTTGTTGATGCAATTTGGGAACGCTCCAAATACATCTTGCTCTATCGTCAAAAACTGCGCTTCCTCTTGAGCGACTCAACACCTCCGCCTTTATTGCGCGATGCCCTCCACGCACTTGAGCGCGAGATGCGCGCCGATACAGTACTCCTGTTCCGTCAAATGGCGCTCCGCGAATTTCAGTCATTAGACTCGGTACCTGGGAGCCCTGCTGACGCTGACGAGGTACCCTCCTCACCTGTGCTCCAAGCTGCGGTCGAAGCCACTTCAGACTCTCTAGAGGATGAACGTCCTAGCCCAAAGTCTGATCTCCAGCGAAAACCATCCTCTCGCGCCTCGAGAGCATTCACCGGGGGATTGCGTCGAGGCCTCAAGGCTGTCTCACGTTCCAAATCCTTCAAGAATGCTCGAACCCCAAGCTCTTCTTCCACCAACGACGCATCACCAAAGTCCCCAGCACCTGGTCAGCAAGCCTATGCTCTTCCTCAGGCCGAGTGGCCAACACACGAACAGCAAGTCATGTACGAAGATGTCTCCCATGGTACCATCCATGACGATTCAGAATTTACCGCATTCCGAAGTGACTGGATGGTCAGAAGCAGCAGCGCTACAGGTGACGCTGCCAAGGATATACAAGCGCTCCTTCACATTGAAAACCTTACAGCAGATCTCGTTGCTGATGCGCAGACATCTGTGCCGCTGCTGTCCTGTCGCGGCGAGCTTCTCAGCTTCGAAGTTTCTACAAGCGCTGCGGACGCCTCGAAACAGTTGAGCCTGGGCATCGGGCGCATCGAAGCCGTCTCTCGTGCAGATGAGGACCTCTGGTTTCATATGGACGCCATCGATGACCTTGACGACTTTCGTGCTTCATGTGACGATGCCTTTTCTCGATTTGCCGCCATGCAAGACAACTTGGGCCTTCGAGCACAGGCCAAAGTCCGTCGTCGTCGCCGTCACAGTGGAAGTCGCATGTCGGCCAGCTCGCTCCAAGGCATGCTTCGCGGTTCCTCGTCAAATAGTGTTGCGAACCTCGCTGATTGCGAACCGCCGTCGCCAACGACCCCTCCAGAAGCTTTGACTGCCGGTCAGCCACTACTTCGTCGTACAGGCGTGAACGAGGAGGATGCGCATGCTACTGAAAAGACTCCATCATCGATAGGATCTCCCGCTCCGCCATCCTCTCCGGGCAAATTGTTCTTGGTCCTTTATCAAGACGCGTCTGCGTCGAGGTGCGTCTTGCGCATCCCCAAAGTATCGGCTGGTTTCACTCCCTCTCTGCTCGCCTGGGTTCAACGCGCGCTTCCTCGCTCTCACGACCAGCGTCATGAACTGTTTGAACGACTTTTCGTGGCTGCGCGAGGCAAACGTGATCTTTCGCACGATTCTCATGATCACCCTCAGCGTCGCGTGACACTCGATCTTCAATTACAGCGTCTCTCCGTGGCCTTTTGCGTCCCAGCTCAAACATGGACACTCGAAGCAATCGTGGACGATACAAGAATACGCCCCGAGATCCCAGCGCAGCCAAGCTCATCGCCTGTGCAACTTCTTGATCATACGGTCGAGATATGCAGCTGTGCTTTGCAAACAAAAAGCGTCCCCGTGTCATCCTCATCGAGCGCTTCACCGATTTGGACATGTCGAGATCTTCGCGTTCCTGTTCGCCACGAAGCCAGACTTGCTCTTGCTCACGAGAGATCAAAAGTCATGCTCTCACCAGTCTCCCTTGCAGCGCTGCAAAGCCTTTTCGCCGCATTTAGGCCCATCTATGACACCCTGCGCCGTCGCAAGCGCGAAAAGTATTCGGCCAAAGACGGGCCTCACAAGTCAGCCCCAAATCCTCCTCTGGAGTACGAGATCCAATCATTCCGTATCGAACTTGTTGACGACAACTGTCAGACGCTCATCGAAATCTCTCTCGAGGGGGTCTCCCTGGGCTCGCGAAGCGGGAAATCGGGATATCAGCTCGAGCTTGCCAGTGCAATCGTCACCGATCCTCGCGCTCCGGGCGAAGGCGAATTCGCGATTCTCGCGCACGTGCCTGAGGGTCTCAAAATAAGTTCTGGAAGCCACGACGACGGGCCTGTGCTCACATCGAAACGACTCTACGTCGCGTGGAATCACACGTTGCCAGAACGCTTGACCAAAGCTTGGCCAAAGCACGATGCAGTGTTCTTCCCGCGAACACTATCGAAAGAAACCGTCTCGCAAGCGGACCCAGCGCGAGTCTCCAAGCACTCCTCCTCACTGGGAAACTGCGCGCGACTTCATATTCAGGACTTCATCATCGAACTTCGCGAGGAGGGTCTTGGACGCGGATTGAGCAGATTTGCTTCGTCGTTGGATGCCGAACGCCATGCAGACGGTGATCTCAAAGTAAGCCTTTCTCTACCCCGACTGAACTCTGCAGCAAGTGCGGAGAGCCTTGGCTTTGACCTTTTTCGCCCCTATCGAGCCGAAGGCAGCCTCGAGCCATGTGATGGTGAATACTGCGGCAAGCTTGTCATTCGACACAAACCAGGGGGTGGCGTCCGCGTCTTAGTGGAGCAAATCGAGTATGTTCACTTCAATACCGACTTTAAAGAGATGGTCGACTATTCGGAATATGGCATTTCAAAGCCCCTAGCACTCCTCAGGCAACTTTTAGGCAAGAACGCGTCTTCGAAAGAGACGAGAACGCGTGTCTCAAAAGAAAAATCGACGCTGTCCGTAGAGCTTCTCGATTGTCTCGTGTCACTCCCGGCTTCTCGATCTGTGGAGCAACACGCAACTTCGCATGCTCACTTTGAGCTGCGATCTTCGTCGTGCATGGTCGAGCTGCAGCCAGACCAAAAGGATCCTGCGTTGCAATCCTTTTTGATCACTTTCAAAGACGTCGGACTTGGGTCAGTCGACACTGCTTCGGGATCCGGATATGAACCAATTCTCGCCAAAGATGCTCAAAAAACACTATTATGCTCCTGGACACGAACTCGCTTCACGGAAGAAGAAGCCAATGCTCGCAAACATCTCTTTGTCAAAGGCCTCGATGGGATCAGATCATGGTACGGGAATCCGACAGGTCGTGGGTTCCGGAACGAGTTTGACTGGGATTTGGGGCACGATGTTTTACGTCTCAAACTTTCCCATCGGCAATACAATCTCTTCAATATTGTTCAGAGTGAGAACCTTGCCGATTGGCGCAGCTTGCCACATCTCTGTACAAATTCCGACAAGGATGATGAATCGAAGTGCTTTTGCGAAAATCTCGCGACCGAGGCCCGCGTCCGTGAGACACGCTTTTCCTATCAATTTCCGCCGCTCACAGAAATCGAAATGCGCTTCATGGACTCGTCCCAACACGTCTTTGCGCTCAAATTGAAGTCATTGATATACAAAAACCAGCAGTATCTGCGCTACGGTATGCACGCGAGCTTCACCACAACAGGGGTAGATTTGTTTGGCAGGCACGCCGGAGAATCGGGCGCAATGCGTCAAATTATCGCAGTGCCTGATTCCACGGTCAGTATTGACCGCGACAAGGCTCGCAAGACGGACATGCGCATCGATGTTGCCGGGAAGGCCACCATTGTGGCTGATCGAGGAGGCCTGCAGCATTTCTTCTTCTTCTTTGAGGGCGACCTGGCAGAGCGTTTACGACTTGGGTGCCCTGTCGAATTTGGGCCAGACCCAGCTTTGCAGAGACGCGCAAAGCACACGTCGAGAACCCTCAATGCCTCTCATGTGAGTATCCGTACGGGCTTTGAACCAAGCGCCGACGTTCTCTGTCTCGACGGGAGTCTTCATTTTGTTGCTACCAAAGGCGTGAATCAGTTGCGGACGACGGAAATGACACTATGCGTAGAACGTGCCTTTTTCCTCGAGTCGGCTCTGAACTTATTGGAGAAGTCCATAGAGCTTTCCATGCACACATCGAAAACTGCGGACCGGGACCACTTCCAGCGGCGAATCTCGGCATCTCTCAGCGAACTCAAAATTCTCATACCGCAGCGATTTCTTGGCCCACTGTCAAGTGTCTTGAGCCAATGGCGGCTCGAAATCTATGCGCCAGGACTGCGTCAGGTCCGAACGTCCAAACGAGCATTCTACCAAGCAAACGCGATCCAGCGCACTGTTTCTCAGGCGGTGCTTCAACTGAATGGTGTCCAGTGTATCATTGTCGATGCCTCGGATATGGAGAGAAACGGCGCTCTTCCCTTGCTCGCACTGGTTTCGAGTCCACTTATTATTCGTGAGGTAGTCGAGACATTGGCGGTCTCGGGACGTCGCGTCGCGACGTATGAGGGCGACTTTACTGATTTCATGATGGCTACCGACACAGAGTCAAACGAGATCTACGAAAAGCTGTGGTGTGGCAGCGACAACCGCCAGGGCATAACGGCAGCGTACTTTAATTTTTCAATTGCCCAGTGGGAGCCTCTACTTGAACCCTGGACGTGGGAGTGGACATTGCAACGCACAAGCAACGCAGTCACAAAGACGCCATCGGCGCTCGCATTCCAGCTGCAGGGGCCTCGTTTCCTCATGGCAAACATCTCCGTCCAAGCAGTGCGAACGCTCTCGTGGCTGCACGCGTCTTGTATTGCATCAAGGGATCACGCACCGCTAAGACGCGCCCCTCTCGCGCATCGATCGCTCGGTGCGCTCGCACACCAGGCGCTCATGGTCGAGAATCAAACAGGCATGTCTCTCGAGGTCTACACTCGCGGCAGCAGCGCGAAGTCGGATCGATGCTGTGTGCCGGATCGTGAGACGATATCGCTTGGCCGCGAAGGGGGAGTTCGCTCCATATCCTTAGACCTCATTGATGAAAAGGGCAGGTCGCCGTGGTACCGCCTCGAAGGAGTTCCGGTTCGGTCAGTGGGTTCCTTTGTCTTTGTAGTATACCCGCGAAATGATCACCGTGGTA
Source organism: Aurantiochytrium sp. KH105 (assembly GCA_003116975.1). Classification (NCBI taxonomy): domain Eukaryota; class Bigyra; order Thraustochytrida; family Thraustochytriidae; genus Aurantiochytrium; species Aurantiochytrium sp. KH105. Next base: position 123,264 of record BGKB01000142.1, read on the forward strand.
CTGCAGACGAGGACGAAATGGATGAGCCTGCCATGGCCAGCCAGATTTGCGTCAGTATCAAGGCGCATGGAGCGAGAATGCACATACGGATCTCGTCTGTGTACGAACTACACAACGAGAGCCCCTTTGCTCTCGACCTTCTCTTACTTCCGACAATGGATCACATTACCCAGCATCAAAGCGCAGAGCGTGCGCGTCTTGTCGAAAATCTGGGACCTGGGGAGACGCTCTTTGTGCCAATGGATGCCTCTTATTGCACGTTAACGCTTCGGCCACGCCGAGACCCGCTCTTGGACTGGTGGGAAGGCATTGAGCTCTCGACAATTGACGCGCTCACGGGGAAAATGAAGTGCACAGTCAGCGCGGCAATCCGGTGTGAGGATCCTGGTCATGACAGTGCAAGCGGCGACACGTCGGGAACGAAGTCCTCTGGCTCGGGCAACATTTTTGCTGCGTGTATGAGCATTCGACCATGGCGTTCTTCGAATCAATTGCGCGTACGACACTTGTACGCACTCACCATTGCGCCTGTGGTGACGATCGAAAATCTGCTTCCAATCGGCTTGCAATTTGCCATCGCAACAAATGAAATTGCCACGCCAGAGCGACTTGAGCTTACGTCCGTGGCAGCAGGAGCACAAGGAGGAGTTTATGGGTGGCCAGCCGTTGCTTCTGCACGACAGCTGCGGCTCCGCATCGAGAACTCAAAGTGGACCGAAAGCTTTGGCATCGGTCCTGCGACGCAAGGACCCGGATCGGTTGTAGTGGTCGATGATAGTGGAAAACAATTGCGCCTTTTGTACGAGGTTCGTAGACCCAACGATGGCATGGCTATTGTTGTGACAGTGTTTAGCAGGGCGTGGTTCCTGAACCGGACAGGGCTTGCGCTGTCGTTCAAGGCTGGCAATGTGCACCTTATGGAGTCCGCCACGCGCGCAATGTACGTGCGGCGACAGCAACGCTCGGCCCGTCGTTCTGCGCTTCGTCATGGTCAGTCCGTTAGTGTCCGTGTCCCCGAAGGCTGGAGCGACGGAGTCATATACCAAGTCAACCAGTCACGAGGAACTTATGATGTTCTCTTTGCATCAGGTGTCCTCGATCTTGATGTTCCAGTCACGCGCTTGAGAGCGCGTAGTCTGGATCAGAGCGACGTGCAAGATCAAGAAAACGCACTTGACGTGGACAAAGATGAGGAGGAAACATTTCCCCGCGACTTGCATATTGAGGACAGTGCAAAAAGCCGTGATGAAAGGACACAGTCCTCGACGGTCTCGGTTGCATCATCTTCTTCCGCGAGCGCTCGCGTGCAAAAGAGCGAACCGATTGCAGACACTTCAAAAGCGGGGGAAGCAGGCGCGGGCGTTGGCTCAGTCATGCTATTTTCGGAAAGCTCCATGTTTTCTGTGCGCATTGCGCAAAGTCAGTGGTCTCCTCCGTGCAGTCTTGAGACAGTGGGCACGCAAGGATCAATCCGACTCCCGATGGATGCAAAGCGTGAGCGTATGAGCGACGTGTGGTTTCAGGAAATTGGCGTTCACGTGAGCTTAGCCCCTTCCAAGTTTCGGCGGTCCAAGATTGTTTCCTTCGTCCCAAGATATCTCATTGCAAACGACTTGACAGATGATATTGTTGTTGCACAGAGCAGCTCGAAATCCCTGGGCAAGCCAATCGATGCTACTCGTATCTCTGTAAGCCAAGGACAAGAAAGACCCATGTCAATGCTAAGACGCCAACGCGACGAGGTAATACTTCTTTGCCTCACCATCAAGACTGCAAATGATGAAAGGTATTCGTGGACAGCCGCCTTTGATCCCGCGGTGGAGCGCATGACGGCCATCAAAGTTCGTGGTTTGACGTCAGGAAATGTACGCGTGATTCGTCTTCAGACGGTGGCCCGTGGAGCTTGCTGCCTCATTCGCGTCTCATTGGCGCAGGATGGCGGCGAAGGCGCCGCGTATCGCATCGAGAATGCTTCTTCGCAGCTGGTGCACTTTTTCCAGGACATTGGTCAACCAATCTTGGACGCACAGGCAGCAGCAGCTGCGGCAGCTGCACGCCTCGACCAAGAGGCTGCTCGCGCCGCAGCTCAGGCGCAAAAAAGCGGCATCGGCAGCGTAGGTGGTGGTGGTGGTGGCGGCGGCGGCGGCGGCAGTGGTGTTGATCTAGGGAGTGCGCAGCGGGCTTTTGCAAAAATGGAACGAATTGACGCCGCGCACCGAGGCAGTACGGAACGACTCTTTCCCGGAGAGTCCTCGTCCTTTGGATGGGACACTGTGAATGTGATTGAGTTGGTTTTAGTACTTTCCTTCTGCGGAGACGCTGCACTCTTTTCATGCGCGCTTGATGAGCTCAATCAACGAGCACGTCTACAGCTGCCTGGAGGGACAGTCGTTGTTGCAACGACGTACTTTGATGGGCGAAGCAAGGTGCTCCGTCTTTCTGACGAGGGCATGCTTGCGGACGATGAGCGTGGCCGGGCCGCATCTTTAGCTTGGACGATGACGGAAGCCTCTGGCATTTCGTCATCGCCAAAAGGCTCCGTGATGGTGCAAATCTGTCTGGCAGGCGTTGGCATTTCTCTTGTTGACGCCAAACCTCAGGAAATAGCCTATGTAACCGCGGCAGGGCTCGGTGTTGATATGGTGCAACATCCGAACGCAGATCAGACCATTGAAGTCGTGCTTACCCACCTGCAGGTTGACAATCAGCTCGCGCAGGCTCGTCTTCCCATTGCTTTGGTGCCTTTGCCACGGGATCAAAACCTTGACCGAGGAGACGCGAGTGGCGCAGCGGCTGTGCCACTTGCAGCTGCGCCGCCCTTCATCCACTTTAGTCTGGTGGAGCGAAAGGCACTCGGTTCTCGTGAGAGTCGGTACCTCGAGTACGCTGGTCTCTGCGTGCACGAGTTTGTGCTGAGCATTGAAACAATTTGGGCGCTTCGAGTCGCGCGCATGTGGATGGAGTGCGCAGCGCTAAAGCAGGCAACCTCCGAGCTGGCCATGTTTTACGGGGCAAGGCAAAGCGAGACGAACCTTTCGTCGGAGGAGAGCTCAGTGCGTGACTCGGTGGCTCTCGATCGTTGGATTCAGTCGCAGAATCGCGCTCTCCTCAATCCATCTGTATGGGACGAAGACGACGAGGACGACGATGGCCGTGACGACGGCAATGTAGGGGAAGTAGATGTCATTCAAGACAACCTCGAAAACGCCGCAGAAGGTAGTATCGATGAAACGCCCGTCGGAACAGTCCGCTTTTCAACGTCGAATTTGCAGCAAGCTTCACGTGCACGGGCAGGCGGCGAGGCGAACTCTCGTCCCGCTCGTCAGTTCCTGCAACGTGGCAAGACACGGGCTGTGCGAAAGACGCTTTACATTGAGTGGCTGGAGGTGCACCCTTTGAAGGCGCAATTTACGCTGCAAACGCTCGTGGAGGATCCATTGCCATTGCTTGCATTTCCTGGCGTGGCATGCGGTCCGCAAGAAATGAAGCAACGACCCTTTGACGCCCGTGAACTTGTCGCCGGGCTACCTCTGGGCCTCTCGGATGTGGAAGGCGCCACGTTGTTCTTGAGCGCCATGTTTTTGCACAATAGTCTCCTGACGTCTAAGCAGGCCAAGTCGCGTATCTCGCGTCATTTTACAACGCAAGCTCTAAGCCAGCTGTACCGCGTAATTGGGTCCTCGGAGCTTTTAGGCAATCCAATTGGGCTGGTGACAAATCTCGGTTCGGGTTTGCGCGACCTGTTCTATGAGCCTGCGCAAGGGTTCGTCCAGTCGCCAGAAGCCTTTGGCGCAGGTCTCGCGCGCGGCACTACTTCGTTTGTTCACCACACCGCACTGGGGACCTTTGACACAGTGTCAAAGCTGAGCACGTCATTGAGCTCAGGGGTTGCCCTGCTCTCGATGGATCAGCGATATCTCACGGCGCGGCGGGCTGCCCTTGTGGATGAGCGACCACGTCACTTGGGAGATGGCTTTTTGCTTGGCGCAAAGAGCTTCGGCCTTGGGCTAACGACAGGTCTGACGGGCATTGTCATGGAACCAATGCGCGGCGCTGAAGAAGAGGGCGTAGAGGGATTCTTCAAGGGCGTTGGCATTGGACTCTTGGGAGTTGCCATCAAGCCGACGGTTGGCGCGCTTGATATGGTTGGGCGATTTCTAGCTGGGATCAAAAGCACCGCAGCGCTTCTCGACATGAGCGAAAAGCCGCAGAGACAGCGCCTGCCTCGCGTTCTCCACGGCAAAATTAAACAGCTCCGCGCATACGATAGCGCAGCAGCCTTTGTTCAGTCCCTCATGCAATCTGTGGGTTTGGGTACTTCGGATTATGTGCGCCACTTGCCTCTTCCAGGCCATTTACTTGTCGTGCTTGCCGGGTACGACGTGGGTTGCGTTGATTATTCAAGCTTTGTTGGTAACGATGCAAATGAGACGGATAATGCAGGTCGAAGAGCAAAACTTGTATGGCGCGTCGATTCTCGTATGGTGCTGAAAACTACTGTTGTCGAGGACAGCGAGGGTCGTCTCTCGCTACGCATATGCGTGTCGGATGTGACTAGCGTGGCCTTCACTGCAAGTACGCTGGTAAGCCTGCAAATGGGAAAGCATGCGGTCGATCTTGTACTGCGTGGCAAGCGGTCTCTTCTCAGCGCTGTTGAGGGTGTGCTCAAGGAAGCAATGTCTCTTCATGTTTCGGAACTCGAGACGGCTGATCGTGCCGCACGTCCAGACTTTGGGCTGACCTTATCACCAGTACCCGATACCAAAGCGCACGCCGCTGCTTTGAGCGCAGTTCATGAGCATGGAGCTCACGCTGGTCTCGGGCTGGTGACGCGGGTTTTGCAAGGTTCATTGGCTGAAAAAGCAGAGATTCTTCCAGGGGACTATCTTGTTGCCATCGGAGGTTCGTCCCTGAGTGCTGACGAATACGGTGAGGCGCTTGCAGACGCAGTCATGGACTTGCCATCGTCATCGTCGCTCGAAATCGTGCTCTGGCGGCGAGGCCGCTGGCTTTTCAAGCGCGTCCCGCTTTGACAGTGACTATAGCAAGCTTCTGAGTAGGCCTAGACCCAACTTGTCAGCAATTTATTACACTTCTGAAGGTGAGGAAAGTACCAGGTTAGAATTGAGTCGTGTGAAAATGCACGTCAGACGCTGGACCAGAGAAATTCGATCCTTGGGACTCATGAACGATGCGAATTGTCTTTTTGCTGGATTCAAGACCTACAAGAAAATATACCATGATAGTGCAAAATGGAGTTTGTGTGTACGTACGTATAGTTATTGCTTGCATGAGAGATTGCGGATCGTCGCGCGCCCCCTCCAAAGAAGAAAAACCCGGTGCGGCCGCTTCTTTTTTTTTTGGTTGTGAGAGGGAAGAGGCGGCTAAAGAAAGATTCGAGGGAAGCCCTCGCGACGATTGCGCACATCTCGATAATAAGATCGCACTGCGTTGTGACGGTACATCGCTCGCGGCTCTGCGTGCAATACGTGACAAGACCACAACGTCGAAATTAGAGGATGAGGTGTAGAGATTGGAGAAACAGTTTGATGGGGTGAGCTGCTGCTGCTGCTGCTGTTGCTGCTATTGCGCAAGCAGCAAGCAGAAGTAGTGGCAAAGAGGCGAGCAAACAGACTTGCGCGCAGCGGCAAGCGCTGTAAGCTGTCCTCGGTTGGGGAAAGCAAGTTTAGACGCGCGCACGCGAAGAGCGAAGTAATCACGGTAAAGATGTGAATCACGGGCGTATGTAAGTAACCGGGTGAGCGACCCAGAGAACATGAGCAAACGTCAAGTGACTATTCGCCACATACGTGGTCCGCTATTTCCTTTCCTTAGATATGATGAAAAACGCTTTCTTCATCGCACCCGCCCAAACTTGCAGCAGAGATGTAGAGAGATAGGAAAAGAAGAAGAAGAAGAAGAAGAAGAAGAGGCAAGGAGATGAAGGAAAGGTGTTGATCCCAAGGCCCAGCTTAGAACTTAGGCTGGACCTCCTTGACCTTTTTGAGAAGATCATCGTACAGTTCGGCGTGCTCCCAGCTCTTGTCGTCGCCAGGGACAACCATCACACAGCTGGTAGGGCGCTTGGTGGCACCCGCGCCGCCAAGCTCCGCCTTGCTGGGGACGAAAACGTAGGGGACATCGTTGTCCTCGCAAAGGACCGGGAGGTGGCTGATGACATCGATGGGGGAGATGTCGCCAGCAAGAACGCAGACGCCCTTTTGCTTCTTGCGAAGGGCCTTTTGCACCTCCTTGACGCCGCGGCGGATCTTCTTGCTCTTGGACGCCTTCTTGACGAGCTTGAGGGTCTTCTTGAGAAGCTTGTCCTCGGCCAGCGGGTTGGCCACCACCGAGACGCCGGTGGTCGACCGCACCGGCTTGCCAAAAGCCGTCTTGCGCAGCGAGGGCTTGCCCATCTTTCTCGCGCCTTGCCGCTCTCCTGCTGCTCTGCTCTGCGCGCGGGACGCCGGGCTTGCTGCTTGGGATCTGCTCCGCGCCGCCCGTCTCTGGCGAGCTCCCGCGCCTCTCGTGGCTGGCAGCCACTCGCTGCGGACAATGATTCTACAAGTTCCAGGCATTCTATGGAATGGCCAAAGTTACAAGGGTTACAGTGAGCAACGCATTTGGGGGGGGGACTCGCCCGACCATGCGACTGTGATCAGGGAGTCGCTTGGGCGACGGAAAGGAAAGGAAAGGAAAGGAAAGGAAAGGAAAGGAAGATAAAGGGGAAAAAGTTTCGCTCAGCAAGCTGGGCAGATCATAGGGGGATCCGAATAATGCTGCTACTGCTGCTGCTGCTGCTGCTGCTGCTGCTGCTGCTTGTGAGAATGAGTATGAGAAATGGAAAGCGATTTTTTGGTCTGTATCGGTAATTTTACGAGAGCACGGCGGCCCGAAAGAAGGAAAGAAAGCAAGAAAGAATTGCATACGTCTCGTGGCGCAGTGTTCATGGGAGAATAGGTCCTGAATGGGCCCGGACGGACCCTGCAAAGGTCAAAGAAAAGGAGAGAAAAGGAAAGAGAAGAAAGGAAAGGAAAGGAAAGGGAAGGAAACACGTTGTGACGTGGATGGATCCTCAGCGCAGACAGCTGAGCGCAGGCTCCTTCTCCTTCTGGTACACGGCGGCAGCGGTTGCGCCGAGAGATGCGAGCTTGCGCTCGCGATCGAGATCAATTTCATTCTCTGTGGCGCCGAGCTTGTCCACTGCCTTGCGGCGAAGAAGCTGCTCTTCGGTGAGACCGGTGATCTTAGGAAGTTTGTCCGTAAGACCCTTCTTTTCGTAGAGACGGAGCATACGCTCCTTCTCGCTAGGACTGCAAAAGTGGGGCGCACTTTTGTACAAATCTTCTTCTGTGAGGCCCATGCGGGAAAGCGCTTTGGCGCGCAGTACTTGCTCCTCATTTTCGAATCCAAGCATCTTCATGGCCTTCTCCGTCATGCCCTTGGTCGAGCTGTGAGCGGAGCGCGGTGAAGATTGTGCAGATGTCTGCTGGAGGTTGGACACATTGGCATTCTCTGCGGGGGATTCGATCATCTCGCCGTCCGCGGTCTTGGCTTGGCGCAGCATCTCCGCCAGCTTGTCTTCTTCGTTCAGTTGACGCTCCTGCTGCTGCTGTTGCTGCTCGTCCTGCTGCTGCTCTTGCTCTTGGGGTTGCTGTTCTTGCTGTTGTTCTTGCTGCTCAGACGGATCCGCCTGCGCCGTCGTGGAAAGCTGCTCGACATCTTCTGTCACGCCGTCGGCATCCTCCTGGCTGACTTCCGCGGCGGCAGGAACTGCCCCAGGCACCGCAGGAGCCTCGGCAGGCGCTGCCACGGGCACATCGAGCATTTCGGTCTGTGCCGTCTGCTCGCTCGATGGGATTGTCGACATGCTAATTACCGCAAGCTTGAGCTTTGGACGACTACCTGTGGCAGGGCGGGCGATGCAGAACTGCAATAGGAGTCACGAATGCTGCTTGAGACTTCGCGCTAACGCGAGATGTCAGAGGTCGAGGCCTGGTGTTTGCGGAAGACGAACTGGCGTCAAGCACCGACACTAGGTCTCGTGCACGCAAGCACACAGCTGACTTCCTACGTCGACGAGACGTACAACCGTGGACAACCTCGACGACGGTCGATCGCGAGCGTGCCTCGAGATCGCTAGGCTAGCGCGCGAGTTGCAGTTGCACGCGAGAACGTAAAGACGCCCTATTAACTGGGACGACGACGGCGTGAACGAACGAGTGCACAAAGAAGTCTTCTCGCTTCTCCCGACCGGTCGCGCGCGAAAAGAGAAGAGCCCAAGCTCTGCACGCGGGTCTCGCGAGCGCGTGCGCGCGAGCTCGCGCCCTTCTCCTCCTGCTCGCCTCCCTCGCGCGCGAGCTCTGCCCTCGCACGAACGCCGGACTCCTCCTCGATCGAGCACGCAAGAGCTGGCTCAAGCAAGCAAGCTCGAAGGCTTTGCTCACGGGTCGCGCCGGCCGACCGGGCGGGCGGGCGGGCGGACGGACGGGCGGGCTGGCTGCGCAAGCGAGCGAGCGCGCGCGCGAGCGGCTGCGAGCGTCGTGCGCGGGATCGAACAGAGTTCTGGCGGAGCTTGCTCTCTCTCTCCTTTTCTCCCTTCTCCGCTTCTTTCTTTCTTTCTTTCTTTCTTTCTTTCTTTCTTTTCTTATTTCCTCTCCTTCTTTCTCTCCCTCTGCGGCGCCGCCGGGGAAACAGGTTCTGCCGCCACTGGGCAAGCCGCCCCCCTGAGGCGCAAGCCAGACTCGCGCGCAGCCCCCTGTGAGGCCGGCGACGAACCGGGGGACTGGCACCCCTGGGGGGCACCGCAGGAAGTCCTCGCGCGGTCCGCCTTGGACCTGGGACGCAGCGCTCTCAGGCGAGCATCGCTGGGGCGATGGCCACGACGCTGCTGCGGATAGCTAGCTAGGTCGATCTGCGGTAGAGAAAGCGCAGACGAAGGTGGCTCGGATGGCTCAGCGTCGAAGAACGTAGGGCCCGAGTGCAAGATGCGGAAGCAAGCTGGCTAGAGTCGAGCAGACCGAAGTGTTTGGGAGCTTTCCGGCACGGTGGAAGAGGGCAAACCAGAACCAACCGCCGGTCGTGGCACGCGAGAAAATGTCCCCGGGACCCCGGCACGGTCCCCGAGAGGAGTGGTCTTCTCACCGGGAAGAGGTTCTGGTACGCGTACGGACGTCTGTTCGGAGCAATTTGCGAAAAAGTGGACGACGAGCTCGCAGGCGTAGGCTCTTTTGTTCGATCACTTGCCGCAGGGCCCAAAGAATTTCCGAGACGCGGGGGACATCTGGAATGGCACGTAATTCGGAGCGAGGCCCGCAAGCTCTCGAACCTCTCTCAGCCTTGGAGCAAGCTGGAAAAGATTGGGCCGTTTCGCTCTGGCTGATGCGCCGTTGTCCCCGATCGAGATTGCAGTAGGTATCGGGGGTTCACTAATTTCCAGACTCTTCTGTATGCTTTCTGAGATTCGCCAACCCTCTACACTGCTAAATGCACTGGACTGGGCCAGGGCATTCTTCTCACCTTTAAACCATCCCCTCCCTCAAAAAAAGCCAAAAAAAGACAGAGACGACAGTGACAACGAGAATAAATTGAAAACTAGGTGTATCGAGTTACTCTACGTCATGGTCATCAGATTATCGCGCTCAGAGTCCGTCTGCTCGATGGCACTGCCACTCGTCCCCTCCGCACCGATACTTCGCGAACTGTCTTCATCCAAAAGGTTGCCCGTCGCAGCACCAGGGGTGGATTCGGTGTCACTGCTCGTCAACTCGCCGCCTGGACTAGGCTCCTTGTTTGACTTCATTTCCTCGAGCTCGCCGAGCATATCCTTTACAGAGGTCGCCTCGACGTCGCACATTGCTCCGCGCTGTGCAGGATGACGGAACTTCGCATCCCAGTGACGTTCCCAAAGAGTTCTCAAGCTCACCCCCTGACCAAAATCCTTCAAAAACGGATTCCGCTCTGCGTCGTGAGCGCCCGTCTCGTCATTGGGATCAATGTCGTATTCGCGTGCTGTATTGAGACGAATAAATGCTGTGCTAGTGTCATACAGCGTGTAGAAAAAGAAAATGTACGCGCTTGTGAGAAAGAGGGGAACGATCATGAGAACGCTCTGAGCCACGCCTTCCGAAAGGGCAAAAATACCGAGCATTGTGAGCTGCATGAGTGCAAAGGCAAAGAGGTATGCCATCGCAAGGTAAGGCCACATCGATCCACACGACTCCTTCTCCTTAACATATACGTAGCAGAGCTGGTTCCGGTAGACAATAAGAGCCACCATAAAGTACACCAGCGCAAACACTGTTACGAGCGGTGCAATCACAGAGTAAGTGACGCCAATGCACATGACCAGGTACACATTCGCGCACAAACCTGCATGCCCTGCATCACCCGGTGTTCCGAACGTTCGACACCCGCAGCAGTCATCGCGCTTCTCACGCGGTGTCTTGGCCAAGCCGCAAAAGATTGGCCGTACGATAAAGGCGACCGCCATCGGACCGACACGGAGGAGCTCGGACCCAGGCAAAATCCAAAACATGCGAATCGTAATGAACTGCATGAAGAACGTCGCATTTGACGGAATCATTTGCGCCAAAAGGTTGACAAACTCGCGCGGGTTGTCAAAGGAATCCGCAAGAACCGTAAAGATGGCGTTGGAGATCTGGAAGAACAAAAAGAGCTGGAAAACCAGAAACACCGAGTAGTTCATAAAGAAGGAATTGTCGCGCGCAGACTCGGAAAGATCGCAACGCAGCCGCAAAATGAGATGAAGAATGGGCGGAACCAGCGCAAAGAGAATGACCAGCAACAGCGGAGCGACCTGGTCAATCACAGGCTCGGCCCACGGATTGTCCGCAAGAAAGTCGTCCAAATTCGGAAGCTTGGAACGAAGCGTAGTAAGGTTCACCGTCGCACTGATCGAACCTGTGATGAATCCAAACACCAGCAGGCAAAAGATGTTGATGGCCAAGACCAGGATACGACCTGCCACAATCATTTTCGGGTGGCAGCCGAGACGTTCCCAGTTCACGTCTTCCTCTTGAGGTGCCGGATTCACCACCATAGCGTTCCGTTCCGAATTCATGCAGCGACCCACCGCAGTACTCACCAGTTTGCTGTTAAAGGTGACAAAGGCCGCCGACTGCGATAAATACTTTGAGTCTGCATCTTCCACGTGCTTGCCGTCGTTCAAAAGCCATACGGCCTCGGCCTTCTTCGTCTTTGAGTCATATAGCCACTCGTCTCCTGCACTGTTATCGTTTGCGTTGTCGTGATCCAAAGATGCGGCGCTCCCGGTGCCCATCGCTTCAGAGTCATCTTCAGCAGAGTCCTTCGCAGCATCGCCCTCTTTGTACGGATACTCCAGATCGCGGCCTTCCACAAGCTCCATGTTCACTTCCTTGCGTTTCTTGGCAATCTCATCATTGAGCTCTGTGAGTCTCCGTTCGTAGTGTTCCACAGAAAGCACCTTTTCGCCCTGTCCAAAGACATAGCACAGCCAACCGTGGCAGAGCGCCCGCGAGTTCATCCAGGTCTTGCCTTTGCTGAACGCAATGTGCTCTGCGCGCCACGTGTTATCATCGTCAGCATCATCATTGATGCTTCCTCCTTGGCCCTCTCCAGACGCATTGTCATTGGTGTCTGTTGCCGCCACGCCTTCTTCTACCGAAGCGAGATGGTTGCTCTCATCGTCAGTGGCGGAGCGCTTTCTACGTTTTTTGGCCCCCGAGCTCTTTCCTCGGCCGCCCTTTTCTACGGTCGATTCTCCATACGGGCCTCCAGCGTAATTGCCATCGAGTATCTTCGACTTGCGTTCCGGGCTGCTCGCATAGTACTCGAGGAGCATGGCGCGCTCGAGGTTCGTCACGACTTCATTTCTCTCGTCCACGAGATCCATGAGCTCGTCCGTCTTCTTGCTCTTGACTGGAATGATGCTGACGATAGGTTCGGATCCAGGAAAGAGAGACTCAAAGTAGCGCGTGAGAGCCTTCTTCGAGTGGATGTCCCTCGGAATCCGCTCAATCATGACACTATACGTCGATGGATGCATGCAGAGCATGTAAGAGCGCTGCTTCTCAACAATGTTGGCGTACTCGTGATGCAGCAAGTAAAGACCAATGGCAGAAAAAATGTAGACAAAGACGCAAGGGAGCCAGAGCATCTTGGTCCCGACACCTGCGCCCCCGCTCACGTACTGCAGCGTCATCTTGTAGGCATTGCCGCTGCCATCTCCCGACGAAAGGTTGTCGGAAGACCCTGTCGCTGCGTAGGACGATCCGAGGATGATGAGGCCAATCGGCATGATGATGCCAAAGAGCTTTAGCCCGAGGACGATGAAGCGGATCGTCACGTAGGCGTCCATGCCGACCCTTTCGTAGATATCCCGGTCGGTCTTGGGCCGCAGCAGCGGCAGGAACCACATCCACGGTTTCTTTGGCACCTCCTCGATGGGCCTCTGCGGCCATTTGATGTGTTTCTTCCGAGGCGAGTACAGGCTGCGCAGGTAGGTCCGCAGCAGAGCGTGCACGATGACACAGGCGAGCCCGATGGACCCGTACAGCGCCACCGTCGTGCGCAGCTCCGAGGTCGTCACCGGCGCCTCCACCGTCGGCGGCACCGTCGGCGACCCTTCCGACGACATGCTCGCCCTCCCTCCCTCCCTCCTTCCTCGCGCGCGCCGCGCTCTCCGCGCGCAGGCCTCGCTCTCTTCTCTTTCCGGTTTGCTGCTTGGCAGGCAATCCAATCCAATCTAGTCTGCTCTAAAACCTGGGGTCTCGAGGCCGGTCGCTCGAGCTTTGTTGCGCACGGCGGACGCGACCAGGAGGCAGCAGCCAGCAGCTGCAGCAGCCTGAGCCCGGGGATAAATGGCGATGCTGGCTCAGGGAGAGGGAGAGGCTCACGCCGTGGCGCACGGGTCAATCGATCAGTCGATCAGCCAGGCGATTGTGGGCAATCGATCGATCAATCGACAATCGATCAATTCCTACTGTGCTGATGGACGACGTCAAAGGGAGAAAGAAATGGACGCCTGCCGCGAGGGCCTGCGCGATCTCGCATCTCGCGCGAGGTTGGACGGAAGGAAAGCAAGCAAGCAAGCAAGCAAGCAAGCACGGCAGTTTCGCGGCGGCATCGGCAGCGTTGTGAACGCCTCGGCATCGATCGTTCGCCGTGCCGCGACGGTGGTGCAGTTGGAGTGATTGGCGAGCTGACCACGATCATCCTGCCGACAGTTATCGCGCAGCCATCGCAAGAGCAATGAGCGACCTTGAGGGAAGCAGAGAAGGATACGAACGCCGTTTAGCCAACCACGGACCCTACCAGCCACGGGCCCTGCCAGTTACTTGCGGCCTCTGCCTGCGGTGCTAGGCTTCCCCTCTTGGCAGAATTGACGCGTGGAAGATGATGGAGATGCTTGCGACATTCGGATGCGAGCAATGCAGTCAGAGGAAGCCACTGTCAACCCTTGATCCGCGAGGGGGGCGAGACAACAAACAAGAGGCGCCGTGCCGCCGGGGGTGACCTTGACATCATGATGATGCCATGATCAGAATACCAGTGCCGGTGCAATGCAATGCAATGCAAGGCAAGGCAATGCAAGGCAAGGCAAGGCAAGGCAGTGTCAGTGTCAGTGTCAGTGCCAGTGCCCGGGCCACAACTTGCATAAACGGATTTATTGAATCCCGCCACAGGCACAGAGCATGGTGGCCGCAGTTTTTGGCCCGTGTCCTTGGACCTTGTGCCAATCCCCGGTCGCATGATGATCCATCGACCAGCCAACAGCTTGAGTTCGTGATGAATAAATCATCGTCATAAAAAAATTAGTTTTCGTGTTCCCAAGGCTTGCTCGCAATATACAACAGGATCCTCTTTCATCGACGTGCTTTTCACAATCAATCTTCTCCCATTCCATCGCCGTCCGTCACCGCCTTCGCGCTCATGATTTGAGGCCCTCAAAAAGCAAAACAAGCAATGGCAGGAAAAAGAGGCAAGGAAAAGGGACTAATTTGGTGCCGCAACGGCTATCGTGGCCCATCATCGTAATAACATCCCTGCGCCGAGTAGTAGAGAAGCTTTTTCCTGCATTTCTGCGTCTGCACCCCGGGCGGGTCGAGGCCGCCGCCTCCTGCGCGAGGGCCTCCAGGGCCCCGCAGACGCGCACGATGCTCGCAAGCACGCCTCACCCGGGAGCGGGCGAGGCCGTCCTCCCGCGCAAACTTTTGCTACGCGTGCGCGTAGACCTCGGCCCCAACGGCGCCCAAACGATCGAGGTCCGAGAAGGCGACGACCCGGTGACACTTGCGCAGGAGTTCTGTGACCGTGAGGGCGTACCCGCGCTCCTCGCTCCAAAGCTTGGCGCCGAGATCCACGCGCAGCTCAAGGTCATCCTCGCTCGCAAGGAACAGGACGCTCACGAAAAGGAATCGGCTTCAGAACCGAGATCGACACCTCCTGCGTCACCAATCTCGCCGCCGCCTTCTCCCCCGCCGCCGCCGCCTCCTTTGCAGCAAGGCCCCGTGCAATCTACTCACGTTAGAAAGAATGCAGCACTGCCAACGCCGCCTTCCTCTTTGCCCTCGTCGCCGCCTTCATCATCGTCTTTGACCGCGGAGACGCAAGATCAAGAGCAAAAAGACAGCACGGCAGGTCCTCGTGCAGGATCACATCATCAAGAGAGCCCCGAGGCCCGAAGGAGGGCATATTATGGCATGCTTCAAGAGCAGTATTGCGCCAAGCTGAACCACAAGCAGCTCGGCGAGAATAAAAAGTCAAGCAAACGCGCAAAAGCGCGTGCGAACAATAATAATAAGTCTGACGCAAGGATCGGGTATAACAATGGCGCACAGAGAAACGCATCGTGCGCGTTGAGTAGCTGTAGCGGCAGCAGTGACAACAGTAGCAACAGCGGAGCCCGCAGCCGCAAAAGTGTCAGCAGGGAAGAGGCCGAAGCAACCGGTCGCCGTCTCTATAACCAGGGACTCAAGGTCAAGGCCCGTGTTGCCCGCGAGCTGGAGGAAGCCAAACAAGAAAAACATCGCCAAGAGCTCGAGGATTGCACGTTTCGCCCCACCATTTCGGCCTATGCCCGGCGGCTCAGTGGCGGCCGTACGCGCGGCGAGGGGCTTGAGCTCCAAGTCCGCAAATTTCAAGAGGCCAAAATTGCAAGGGAACAGATGCGACGCGTGCGCGACAAGCAAGAGGTCGAAGAAGTTTGCAGCTTTAAGCCTATGATTAATCGACGAAGCGAAGAGCTCGCCGCAGAAACGCGTCGCCGCGCCGAGAGCGAGCTGCGTAGCGCTAATCTGCACGAGGATCTCTTTCACGAAGCCGCGCACCGCCAAGCCGAGCGTCTACGTCTTGAGCGGACACCTCTATACAGCTTCAAGCCAGAAGTCCATGCTTCTGCATCTGGCACATCGGTCTCGGATGCTTCGGATGTTGCCTTTTTGGAACGGCTCGCAGCGCCGAAGCCGGACCCAGAATGCGCGGCAGATCTCGCGCACCAAGTCGACCCGACGACCGGCCGCGAGTTGTTCAAGCCTCAGATTGGCAGGGCACCCAAAGAACCCTGGGCCAGGCCCGCGGACGTGTCAATCTCCGACTATCTGTTTTACTCGCGGCACCAATTCCGCGATATCCGCGATCGTCTTCGCCAGGACGAGGACGCCGCCGCCAGAGAGATTCAGGAGCGCGGGGTCATGAGCAAGACCTCGCGTCGTATTGCGCAGCAAATTCGCGAGGATCGGTTTGCCATGCTCTGGAGATCGCTTCGCGACGATACGTTGCTTGCACCTTCGTCCCAAGGAGCGCCGGTACCGACCGCTGAAGAGATTGAGGAGCGCCGTCTCCGCGTTCTCGTCGAGCTTCTTCCCGAGATGCTCTTGCGCCACATTGGGCCCGATGCCGTGCTCGCCGCGTCTTACCTCGATGAGCCTGACTTTGTCATTTTCCTGATGCGTGCCTCCAAGGGTATTCCTTGCACTTCTGATCTGCTCCTGTCTTGATCTCTACCAACCAAAGCAAACAAAATGAAAAAGAATATATGTGTTCACAGAACAGAACAAACTTGCGTCAATCACTTTCTTCTTCTTCTTCCCTTGATGTCATTCTCTCTTCGACAAGACAATCAATCAAATCAGGCTAGGCCAATCACTTCTTTTTTAATTTTGATTAGGTAACATTCCATCTCTCACGTACTCACTCATCTGTTCATTCGTTTGTTCGTTCCAATAATCGTTCCACTATTCGTTCGTTCGTTCATTCTTCTGCGCCAGCCTCGCCCACATCAAACCATAAGTGCATCGACAAATGATGATCTTTTACTTGGTCGACGAATTAATGACCGGAGAGCGCGAGTCAACCTTGGCAACCTTGGACAGTAGTCCGCCATTCGGTTTTGCCGTTTCGCGTTGAGGATTGGGGTGAAACAGCCCGAGCACGGGATTACTCGTTGTGTCATCAAAAATGCTGGAGTCGTCGCCCAAGAGAGCATCGGCATCCTTCTCCATGCTGAGCCAATCCCACGAAGTCATGTCAAGCGGACTCATGACGGCCACGCGCCAGCTCGCAACATCTTGGCTTGAGAGCCCGAGACGAGCTGCCGAGCGCTCGAGAACTTGTTTTGCGGTGTCCCCTTTCCGAATAATGAGCGTCAGCGGGAGGCCAAAGATCTTGGCGCGCTTGAGCTTTGACGGCGTCGGCGAGTAAAAGTGACGCACCACCACGACTCGAGGCGCAAGGGCGTGATCCTCCATTGCTTCATCATCATCTTCTTCTTCTTCGCCATTGTCGTCTTCCCCTTCCATCGCGCTTTTGTCCGCCTCCCCCGGCTCAATACTTGCTGCGGTCGACATGGGTGGAGGCGGCGGCGGCGTTGACGGTGCTTTCACAGCATCGTTTCCGCTCTCGCTCTTCTCGAAATCACCGCCACCGCCACCGCCCGCCGCGCCTTCGCCTTGCGGCTCTTCGTCCTCTTCCTTTGCAGCCATGTCCACGTCAGGATCTGATGCTATGGGGCGAGCGGATGCCTCTGTCAAGGATGGCGAAGCTTGTTTCCGAGAAAGAGCTGCAGACGTGATCTGAGCAGATCTCTTGAGAGCATTCAAGCGAAGCGGCATGCCCGGCTTGAACTCGCCCGCAGACTCGGACTCTTTTACAATATCAGCAACAACGCGCGAGTTCGTGGATGCTCTCGTGTGGTCCACATTCGGCAGCGGAATGAGAGGATCTCCAACATCATGTGGACCAAAAACACCCCGAACTTCCTCCGTGTCCTCCACAATCCACCGCACACTGACGGCCCCAGCGCGAACGCCGAGCTTCTCACACAGGACATCGCCGAGCATCTTGAATCCCCGCTGAGTGCTCTCGTCTGAGGAATCCAAAAATAGCGTGACCTTTTCCACGCGCGGATATGTCCCATTAATGTAGTGCACCTCCACAACGCGGCTCACGAGGTCGTGCCGGCAGGGCATGACCTCGTACATGATAATGTTTTCTTGCGAGGACTTTGGCAACAGACAGGCAGCGTTCCGCGCCGTGCGAAACAGGGTATCCCCGGGCGTCACGGGTGAAGTGACGCAATTCGTAAAAACACGCGCCGACGATTGGATATTAAACGTGCATAGCCGGAGACAATCACGATTTGCCTCAGAAATCTCTCCCAAGAGGAACAAGGCGTGCGCAATAGGAAGGCGCGCCATCTCGATCTTCATCACGTACGGGAGTTCCATGCGTATCGCCTTGCTCATGTCTGGATCTGCACGGTTCAGTACAGAAAACACAAAGCGCTGGTCCAGCGCTCGCACATACTGAACAAGCACCTTGAGCTTG
Organism: Aurantiochytrium sp. KH105; assembly: GCA_003116975.1. NCBI lineage: Eukaryota > Bigyra > Thraustochytrida > Thraustochytriidae > Aurantiochytrium > Aurantiochytrium sp. KH105. The sequence goes on from BGKB01000142.1 coordinate 141,093, forward strand.
GTGAAGTCTTGGCGCACGCGAACGGGACCAAACGCTTCCACCCGGGCTTCGTCGTCCAGAACTTCTAGTCTGCTGCTTGCGCGTGACTTACGCGGCTCAAGTTTCATGTCTTCCTCCTCAGCGACCGATGGCATGGTGTCAAAAAACACCGTCGGTGTCTCATCGCCAGCAACGCGAGCTGCGCGGCTCGCGTCGTTCTCCCTGGCTGCGTCGACACCATTTTCCTCGACGCCCTTCTCCTCAATCTCCATTGCGCCTGCGCCATCGCTCCCGGACACAGCCGCCGAACCCGAGTCCTTTTCGGCCCCGGCCGTCGTTCCGTTTGGCGTTGTCGCGGGCAAAATCTCAACGAGGATAATGTCGCCATGCTGGAGACCGTTGTCTTTGGTGAATTCGACGGTCTTGACAATATCCTTGACGTTTTTGGTGGTGCACAATTCCTTGAGTTTGTACCGCGACGCTTCCGTTGGTACCTTTCGGTACCCTGCGCGTGGCAAAATCTGGCGCGCGACCATCTGTACGACGTCAGCGTAGCTTGCCGATTTGGAAATCAGAGCATGGCCCACATGCTCCAATTTCTTGGGGATGCCAACTTCTTCAGGTCGCCATTGCCGGAAAAACAAAAGACTGTGCGTATCCGCCAGAGGCCACTCCACCTTGTCTTTTGAACTTTTCAGGGGCGCCGAGACGTCCCAGCTCTCCACGAATACTTGAACCTCGGGCATCGGCTCGTTCGAATTGAACGTGAGGACGTCGCGAAGGCGCAAGTGTCCATCACCTTCGCCAAAGGGCGGGCTGTCCACACGCTGGGTGTTGTTTTCGCGATGGATCAGGTTCCACACACGAAGATGACGCCAGTCCGCGGCCCCTGTCCGCGAGGCCAGAGCTTCGAGCAAGTCTTGCACATACGAGTCCTTCTTGATCTCGAGGCGCTCCGCATCCCGCTCGCGGTAAAAGTCTACCAAGTCCTTGACCCGTTGTCCACGTTCGTAACCATAAAACCTGCGCAGCGACTGGTGCGAAATAAAGCGGACCACCAGCGTCGACCGCTCGCGCTCACGACGCTCCTCCTCGAGACGCTCCTCTTCCTCGTCCTTGGAGAATCGGTCCAAAAGCGCACGAGGCACGCGCTCATCAGGAACTTCGACCAATACATCCGAAAGCGAGTCTTTGCGAATGTAAACAAGCATGTAAGCGTTTCCCGGCGTGATAAACCGCGTGGCATCGTCTGTTCGGCCGCCGAAATTGTTGCTCACGGCCATCTCCATGCTCGCGGGATACACCTTTTCATCGTCAAACTTGAGCCAGCGCGACTTGAACGTGCCGTCTTTGTTGCGCGTCATGTCGTTGATAAAGGCGTAGTAGTGACCCGAGTTGACATCGCCCCAGTGCACTAGAACCGAGTGCAGGACATACTCGTACTGCGGATTAGCTTCGATCTCGGCTTCGGATCGCCGAACGCTCTCATGAAGAAATCGGTCAAGTCTCAGATTCACGGGAAACCGGAACTCATCGTTGATCTTGACGGTCATCTCCGTGGTGAATTCGAACTCGAATCGCTTCAAATGCAGGTTGAGCACGGGTGGAAAGGAAAGAAAACCGACCCCCTTGTGCGCATCTTGCTTGCCGTGGCCCTCGGCCTCGTACTGATTGTCCCCGTCAAGTCGCTCAACTTCAATGTACTTGGCAAAGGCCTCGTACACGTTGCGCATGTTCTTCACATCAAGCTGAATGTCGTAAAACTCTTCGTCACGCGCAGACTCAAAGTCCACATTGATGCACTTGATGTAGGATCGCATTTTGCCCGTGTAGAGTTCTTTGATGAGGTCCTCCGAAGACGTTCCCTTCATGCGCTCCTCCAGCTTATCCACGAGTTCGCGATTCATTTCCTGCACATCGTGCTGACGGAACAGAAAGGTTGCCTTCCAGCCAAAGGCAGTAGTCAAGCGCCGGGTTGAGACTGACTGATCGCTCGTTTGCAACTGCCAGAACAATCGCTGTAGCTCAAGCGCAATACCATTATTTGCCTTTTCGTGCGTAGTGTCGAGATCGTACACCTTGAGCCGAAGCTTTTTGGTCATATAGATCGTCTGCAGCAAAGAGTTCAGGTAACACGTTGCGCCGTCGTTTTCCAGACCTACTTTGCCGGTCTGCATTTTGGTGTCAAAGGTGTATCTTTCAAAGTGAGGCGTTGCCACGGCGCGTAGAACCAGCGTCCCGTCCTTGTCAAGAAGCCCGTTCTCCTCGGTGAGCTCGTCGACGTGGACGAGCGTGTTGCTCCCCCAGTCTGTATTCTCGGCCTTCCAATCGTCTGTGTGTGCAAACTCGATATTCGCCTTGGTTTTGAACGACGAAGATGAGGATGAGCTCGAGGTTGTCGTTGGTGTCATTGATGGCTTTGGCGCTGGTCCCACGACCTTGGGGGCCCCTACACACGGCCGATTTTCCTCATCTCCATCGTCTTCCTCTTCGTTGTTGTCTTCGCTCTGCGAAATTTCTTGCGTCCCAATCGTACGTGCGAGACTCGCGAGATCGATCTTCTCCCCGTTTGGATCCGTGTCGCCGTCTTCATCCACATCCATCGTATGAAAGCCGGGTCCAGGCGTCCCGGGTCTCGTGAGGCGTGGACGATTCTCTTCATGAGTCATCGGTACGTTCTCCTTATTATCGACTCGCTTCTTGGCGGGACCATCGCCATAGACGTCGTCATCGTCATCGTCTTCTCCTTCTTCATCGTCCTCGGCGACTTGTTCGGTTACCCGTCCGCCACCACCGTTGGCGAGACGGGCACCGTGTTGTGTCAGCTGCCGTTTCGCAGGCAAGACCTCCGACGCTCCCTGCTCTGCCTCGACGACAGAGTCCTTTGTTCCGTCACTAGGCGCCCCTCCTGCATCGGGTCGTTTGCGCTTAAAGCCAGGCGCTGGCGTCGGATGTCTCACGACTTCCAATCGATATTCGATGCGGCGAGAGTACGCTGGCCCAAGCTTACGTTGAAGCTCCTCTGGGGGATCTCGCCACTCCAGAAAGAGTGCTAAGCGCTTTGGGAGTGCAGCTGTCCCGTAGGGGAAGAGAATGAGTCCAAAGTGGTATCCATCCGGCGTTTCGACAGCATCCGACTTCATGGGCTTGACCGCACCATCCTCTTCTTCAATTTGCACTCTGGCCTTATCCAGCACGTCCCGAAAGTTCTTCACTTTCATGACTACCTCAAACTTGTTTGCTACGTCGAGTGAGTCAGACACATAGCCTGGTCGCGGACCATAGGTCAGATGGTCGTCTTCCTCGCTCACGTGCACCTCGAGTGGTGGTGGTGGAGGTGGTGGCGGAGGTGATAACGTCAAAGATGGTCGCGATGCTGCGCCTTGTTTCCTCGCGTCCATGGCGGTCTTGTCTTCTCCTTGTCCCTCTCCTTCTTCGCCGCCGTCGTTGTTTTTATCGTCGTTTGCGGCTGCAGTGGCGTCGGCGGCGGGGGCGGGGGAAGCCGCGGTCTTGTTTTCGTCTTCATCCATGACGTTGACGTCGTTTTTCTTTTGGCCCGTTTCCCCACCTTTCTTCGGATCCGTGGTTTCCGTGCCATTCACGACGTTGGCTTCGTTGCTGGCATTCTGACCCGGAGCTTGTTGCCCATTGGTTAGAGCAATCTGCGGTTGCGGTTGGACTTTGGCTCTGCTTTCAGCAGTCGCGCCTTCGCGGTTGCCATTGTTGGCGGCATTCCCGTTCGCGGCCGCAGCATTCGTCTCCTCGAGCCGCATGGGCGCGAGCAGCGCGGCCTGGTTGCCCTTGGCGCCGCCGCCTCCGCTCGCCTCCACGGCGCGACTAAACTGCGTGCGTCCGGGCGGCATCCTGCGCGCGCCTTTTCAGGCAGAACGAACGAACGAACGACCGGCCGACCGACCGACCAAGGTATCGATCGACCCGGGAAGATCCAGACGTGCACGCGGACTCCCGCGCGTCCCGCGTCGCGGTCTCCCCCGCGCGCGCGGTCCCTGCGCGGTCGGCCGGGCGGGCGGGTGGCCGGGCTCGCGAGTTGAGAGAGATGAGATCCGCCCGATTCGCGCCTGGCCCGCCGCGCCTGTCGCCCCTGCGCCTCTTCGCTCGCGCGCCGCCGTCGGCGCGCTCGCGGGCGGCCGGGCGGCCGGCGGAGCCGGGGGCCTGCGCGTGCGTCGGGCGTGCGCGTGCGCGGCGCGGCGCGGCGGGCGCGGCCTCGGCGTCTTCGCTCTGCCGGCCATGATCGATCGATCGGTCGATCGATCCATCGCTCTTCAAATCTCCTGGCTCGTGTGAGCGAGGATTCAAACCCATTCAAACCGCATTCAAATTCAAATCAACCCGCATTCAAATTCAAATCGATCCAAGTGGCGAATCGAGGGGCCAAGTTCAAGCAGAGGCTGTGAAGCCGCCGGGAAAAAGAGGGGAATTCTCGCAAGTGGGCTATAGCGCGCCGCGCCAAGTGGGATATGCCCGCGCCGCACTTGCGCCGCCGCTTCGGGGCACTTGCGCCTGCGCCGCGCAAGTTGGCCAACCGTGCGGGGAGTGCAGTGCAGGGCGGCGCGGGCTTCCTTCGCTTCCATTCCTTTCTTTGGTCTGCGCGTCGGGGACGGCGCGAGCAAGAGAGCGGGGCCGCGCGAGGTTGCAAGGGAAAAGGGAGAAGAGCTTGGATTGATTTGCGCGAATAAAGTTGTTAGCTTGGGGCGGTGACTATTTTGGCCAAATGAATGCTTCGAAGAACCTAACCACCAATGAGAATCAAGAGCAACAAGAGAGAGTATTATACCACACAGATCGAAATGACTGCATTGGCGCTAACAATGTTGTTACCTTTGGGCCGGATTATTTTGGCCAAATGAATGCTTCGAAGAGTCTAACCACCAATGACAATCAAGAGCAACAAGAGAGAGTATTTTACCACACAGATCGAAAATGACTGCATTGGCTTGGCTTGGCTTGGCTTGGCTTGGCTTGGTTGGGGGCCTGGCCGGGGGATTGACTTGGCGTGAAGATTTACTTGTACATGAAGAGGGAGGAAGATGACTTTGGCCTACACGTCGAGCAAGAGCTGCTGCACAATCTGCGAAACGTGGGTTGGCTCCACTTGAATTTGGCCACTCGCCAGACCTGTCAGCGCGTACACATTCCGAGTAACGCTATTGTCCGCATCGCTCCCGAGCCCGTTTCTGTTCTCGCCTTGTTCCTCGCGCGCAGCCGCAATGCTGCGGTCGATGGTCTCCTGCATCACAAGACGCAAATATTCTGTCACCAATTTGAGCGTGTGCTGTTTAATACGTACGTCCTCGCCAAGTTTGTTGCGAAGAAGCGCGAGCACCACGTCCTGCACGCAAGTCGAGTCAGTCTTTTCTAGCTCCCGTCAATCCTCCTCCTTCTCCTCCTTCTCCTCCTCGTCAACCTCAACGTCGCCGTCGCCATCGCTCGCGTTGCCCATCCCTCCCTTGCTCCTGCTTCTCCGTCGAGCCGCGCGACTTCTCTGCATGGACGGCGGCAGACATTCGGGCCCACCTCGACGTACCTCTTCGAGGCGTGGCGTCTCAAAGACGTCGTCCTGCGAGAGCTCGAGGTCCATGGTGTCGCGGCTCCTCGCTTCCTCGCTTTGTCTGTCTGCCGATGGTCTGTCTGCTTGTACGTCTCTCCTGGGGCGTATGTATTTCTTTGCCTCAACTTCGCTTCGCGTCTCCAGAGCCGCCCGAAACGACAGGACTCGGAGCCCAAGCTCGCGTTGAATCTCGATAAACTCTCTCTCGCCGCTGCTGTGCTGGTGCTGGTGCTGCTGCAACAGCGAGGGCGACGGCGACGGCGACGCGAGCCAAGCGGACCGAGCGGCAACGGGCTAGACCTCAGGAACCCGGAAGTTGACCATGCGGCTCGCAACGACGTTAGCGCTGCTGGTGGCGCTGCCGCTGACAAGCACGGTCGCAGTCAAGCCCGAAGACGGTTGCGTCCTCGTGAGCGGGGCGACAGGCTTCGTGGCAGGACATACCATCGAGGTTCTCCTCAGCAAAGGCTTCACGGTGCATGGGACGGTACGCTCTCTTGAAGATGAGCACAAGTACAGCTTTCTACGCGAGATCGAGGACGAAATGCCCGGGTCCCTGGAACTCTTTGAGGCAGACATTCTCGAACCCAAGTCATTCGATCAAGCTGCCAAAGGATGCAGCTCCATGCTCCATATTGCAAGCGCCGTGGTCACCGCCGGCCTGAACCCTCAAACTGTCGTGGATACTGCCGTGGCTGGAACGCGTGCCGCCTTGGACACAGCAAAGAAACACCAGTTGAAAGCTCTCGTCGTCACGTCCTCAGTGGCGACCATCTTCCCCGACAAGGATCGTCTTGAAAAGCTGGGCAAGGACTACCCGCCTGCAACCGAAGCTGACTGGAACACGTTTGCGCAGCCCGACTTTGGTACCTACGCATACTCCAAGGTGATGGCCGAGAAATCCACCCTCCAATGGCTGGACGAAAACGAGCACGAGTTTCGTTACGCATCCGTTCACTTCCCCTTTGCGATTGGTCCTCAGCAAGCCATGCGCGTCACCTCATCCAACTTGCTTATCAAGGTCGCGCTCTCCGGGGAGCTTCCGCTCGCGCTTCCTCTGCGCTCGAGCATTGTCGACGTCCGTGACGTCGCGAGGGCCCATGTCCACTTGCTTGAGCAAGAGGCTGCCAAGGGTCGCTACATTGTGGCACTTGACCCCGACGGAGGTTCCAGCACTAATCCGCGGGACTGTATGAATATTCTCAAGAGAGGATTTCCTGACAGCCCCATTCCAATCTTTCAGTATGAGCTCCCGACATGGGCCGCTAAAATTCTTTCCAAGATCGATGGTCGCGTCGATGTTGCCCAGATATCCATGAGTGATTACTTTGACAAACATCCAGGATACATTGGCACGCGGATTGTCGACGAACTTGGGTTTGAATACAAGTACACAAATACCTCGGAGACGATCCTCGATGCCGGTCAATCCATGGTGGATCTCGGCATTGTCGACTTTGACAACCAGACCGTAAATCCGGTCATCGTCGCCTTCATGGCGTCGCCCCTTCTCGGATTGATTGTACTTGGCATTATCTACACCGTTTGCTGCTCTACAGGAGTACGTCTGAAAGAAAAGAAGAACTGAGAAGTGGCACGAGATTGATGGTTGTACTTGATATTTTTTGTTACTTGAAAAGGAAAAGAGGGAAGGAAAAATTTGTTACAATTTTTGCGGCTCTTGACGCGGCAGTGGTGATTCGATTCTCATGAAACAAATTAGCGAGGCACAATGATGCGAGGCAAAATGATGCGAGGCAAAATGATGCGAGGCACAATGATGCGAGGCAAAATGATGCGAGGCAAAATGATGCGAGGCAAAATGATGCGAGGCAAAATGATGCGAGGCAAAATGATGACAATACCTTTGTAACATCGTGAGCATCTAGGCCTATTCCTTGTTTACTGCACGCTGCCCAAAAAATCTTGCTTCCAACGATTCTGCTTTGCAACCCTTTTTTATTTTTTCAAAATAAACAAAAGAGGTCTAAAGAGGGGGAAAAGAGGTTTAACGGTCCCCCTTGGCTCTGAGCTTAGGTCAGAACCGCGGCACCGTACAGGCGCTGCTTCAAGTTGGTTCAGGCTTGCAACGCTGTGCTGTCGTAGATCTCAATGCCGGAGACGGGCTAAAGCTTGGCGAAGGAGAATAGAGGGCATCAAACTTCCGAGCGAGTTCGCACTGGCACTTGCACGCAGACGAGCGGACAAGCCACGATGTCGTCGCTGATGGCCATGCCGCTCATCATCGTAAATCTTGGCGGCGAGATGATGTATGTGTTGAACCAGCGTCTCGAGGCGCAAGCCATTCCGCAAGAAAAGGCACGTCAAGTCATGGACGAGGTCATCGGCGCCATGTTTAATACAACGTTTGTAGACGCGCTCTTCAAGCCGAACCCAGTGTACACCTTTCGTGCGACCAAGCTCATTTTTCAAAAGCTCGCGCACTGTTCAATCATGAAGTTGAATGAGACAAGCATGGGCAAGTTGTACGATCTCATGACCATGGTGTTCAAGTTTCAGATTCTCGCAAGTCGGTCGCCGCGTGATATTATTGAAATCTCCCTCAAACACATTGACAACATGAAGGACATTGTCAGCCCCTCCTTACGAGACACGCTCGAAGCTTGCGCAGAGCGCGTCAAGACGACCTACGAGGCATTTTCGACGGGCCAACTCTGGGCCCTGCGTCAAACCTTGCTTGAATTCTTGCAAGGTCGCAACGTCAAAATTAGTCTTCTCTTGCAGGAAAACTTTCAGACCCGCAACGGAAAGTTCATCGTCAATCTCGATGGCCCCTGTCCTTGCGAGACGCCGCTGCCGGGAAAGATTCGATACTACGACGTGGAGAACTCAATTTCGCGCGAATCTGAGGCGGATCTTGGCGTTTTCAAGGTCGCGCAACCTGTCGAATACGATGAAGAGTCCTACAGAGAGACCCAATCACTTCTAGGTGACAACTTGTATGCCATGTTTCGCGGAGGCGCGAGCGCCAAACCCGAAGCATCGAACCAAGCGGAAGAAGACCAGAGTGCAAGCGAAGAAAAGGACAGCGCAGAGGCAAAATCCAGTGCCGAGGAGGAAAAGTCGGTCAGCGGCGCAGACGAAATGAACATTCTCGCAAATCTCATCGTTCCACCGTCGGCATCGACCTCACGCAAAGCACCTAGCTTTCGACTTAATCTTTTCGGGGCCGCCAACGAGGACTTTGGTATCGATCCTTTTGAAAAGAGTCGCCCAGCCTCGAATCAGCCTGTCGCCGAATCGAAACACCCTGATCGGGGCGTGACCATGAAGTTTGATGCCAAGGCCTCCCATCGGTCTCTTGGTGACCGCATGAAAGATTTGGGCATGGACGATCACGCACCGGCTACGTCTTCTTCTTCTTCTTCTGCAGCTGCTGCTGACAAACTGAGCGCATATGGTGGTCGCCGCCTCGAGCAGGGCGCAAGCAAGACAGCCGACGAGGATGACGACATGACTTCGAATGGGGAGGCTGACGACGATGACGACGATCTTCTCGACCTCATGGACCAAGCCACAGCTACCGGGTCGCATAAATAAGGAATCAAAATAAAGAAACATGATGAATGCTGACTGTGAAAGTTTTTGGAGTCGATCTCATTGGTACAAAATTACAGATGTTGATTCTCACCATTCATTCCTTATGCGGATTTGCTCTCGTCCGTGTAGCGGAGTCCAGCGAAGGCGCGTTCCCGAATCATCTTGGCCTCTTCTTCGCCGGCAGTACGAATGACAACATTGTTTGCGTAGCTGTGCACGTTTCCTGTTCGCGGGTCGAAATAACCTTCCAGACAATCATACATGCCGTACGGCACGGTTTGGTCGCTACGACGCAAAATCGTTGCACCACTGGGCTTGATACCGTTCTCGTGCTCTTCCCAGAATCGCCTATCGCGCGCAGTGCAAAACTCCCACTCTGCTTTCTCCTCGTACGCGAGACCGTCCTCAAAGGTGAACTCGCCTCGCACGAGTTGGCCCTTCTCCCAGGTTCCGGCAAAGGACCCTTTGCCAGGGAGATGCAGCACGCCTTCGCCATGAAAGCACCCATTGAGAAAAGGTCCCACGTACCGCGTCCCATTCTCGAACTTGTATTCCACAGGCTCCTTCGACTCCATCCGGCCTTGCACAAAGTCCCCCGCGTACTCTCCGCCAGGGAGCCTGAGCTGCTCCACGTCCTCCATGTCTGCCATCGTCTCTGCGCGAGCGTCGCTTGCTCCTCGCTCTTTCCTTGCAGCTTTGCTTTCTCTGCGCGCGAGCCGCGTTGCTAACTCGGCAACTGGTTGATCCAACTGGACACAGTCCGCGCCGGGGCTACTTTTGTTTGTTTCTTTCTTTTTTACTCAAACGGTGTGTACCACCTCTCAACCCACCACGGAAAATTGTATTTATCCAAGTTGCGTCTGTCCACTTTGCTGTCTTACAGCAGTGGACAGCGGGCTAGCGGCGCGCAGTGAGTGCTGCAGATGCCCAGCGAGTGCTGCCTAGGAAGAAGGAAAACTGGTTGTTGCCCACGAGACTTTGAAGCAGCGTTCCGTTGGGAAGGATGGGCGCAAACTCACTCACGCTGCAGAAATTCGAGCGTAACATGTTGGCAATAGGTGCATGGGGGAAAGAAAAAGCTCAGCGGCGCATAAGGGTTTCTGAAGGGCGACTTGGCTCACTAGTCGCGAACGCGAACCTGAATCTGGTGATATTCCACTCTTCTTTATCTCCCAAAACTTTTTGTTGACCAGAGTGAGACTTTTTATTGACCAAAGTCTTTCCAACGCAAGAGTTAAAAACAATTGTGACAACTGTGTCGCTGGGTCACAAGGTATGAGCGCGACATTTCATTCGCATGGATTTGATGAGGGAGGAACAACCCTTTGACACAGCGCATCGAACGCCGAAGGTATCCACGCAAACAAATCTTACGACAACTTCTTTTCTAAAGCTCATTATCCAAAGGTATTTTGCGGTCGCTACGGTGGAAGTTTGTCGCCCTATGGTTGACTTTGTTCGTCAATATCTGCCTCTTCACAATCATTTCCTCCGAAGAATTCCCACATTGTCTGCAAGCCTGAGGAGACAGTGATCTGAGAGTGCAAGTGCGCTGAGAGTGCGCGTAAAAGAAGTGCACAAGCTCATGGGAACGGAGCTGGTATAAAAGGTCGAATCGCCGGCGCCCGCCTTATTTTTGATCCTGCATGAAAACGATTTTGATAGTCGCTGCCCTTTTCTTTCTTTTCTTTTTTCTTTCTTTTTCTTTCTTGATTTCTTCGAATTTCTTTCTTTCTTTTGGTCTCGAAGGACGATCGATGAAGCAGAGAACAATTGGGAGACCGGCGGAGCGCTAAATCCAAGGGGAGAGTTGCGCGCGCGCGCTCGCGAGGATGGCAGCGATGGCGTCGGACGATGGCTCGGTGCTGCAGCAGCTCATGGACATGGGCTTTGCAGAGGAGGACTGCAAGCGCGCGCTTGCCAAGGCTGATCATGCCACCGTGGACGCTGCAGTACGTGTTGATTCTCAACGACATCGTGCGCACGCTCGGGCGCTCGAGTTGCGTCGTAGACAGGTCCAAGAGGCCATGGAAAAGGACAAAAGAGGAATCAGTCACTAACTGGCATGAAATTGTAGCTGCAATGGCTTGTGAGCAACGACGGCAAAGCTGAGGATGAAAGCAAAAACGCTGACTCAGCAAAGGCAGAGCCCAAGGACGCTGATGGAGACTCGACAATGGGCGACGAAGCTGCAGGCGCGCCAGATACGGAAGGAATCAAAGTCGTACGTTAAAGAGAAGGAACCCCTTATCCGCACTGGACTCCTCATCTGAACAATGCGAAAGCATCGTGATGTGAGATTTGTTGGCGTCTAACATTGTTGCACTTCATTACAATCTCAGGTTCGTTCCTACAAGTGCGTGGATACAGGAAAGCTCTTTCGCACAATGCAGGACGCGCAGCTGTACGCGGAGCGCACAGGGCACTCAAACTTTGAAGAGTCCGATGTCGAGGTCCCGCCCCTTTCCGAGGAAGAAAAAGCTGAGAAATTGGCCCAGCTCCGCGCCAAGGTCGAAGAGCGGCGCAAGCAGCGAGCCGAAGAAGAAAAACAGGCCGAGCTCACGCGCGAACTTGAGCGTCGGCGTGGCGGGAGGGAGATGGCTGCCATCAAGTAAGTGAGACCACAACAGTAAAGAAGGAAGTGCCGGGCGAGACGCACGAACGACTCACGAAAAACTCAATTTATTCGTGCTTTTGCGCAGAGAGGAGCACGAAAAGCTCCAGCGCGAGCGTGAAATTGAGCTTGAGAAGCGGGAAAAGGCTGCTTTCAAGGCACAACGAGACCGTCTTCGCCAGGAGATTGCAAATGATAAAGCTGAGCGCGCCGCAGAGGCCGCGCGGCGGCGAGGCGAGACGCCAGATCAGGTGAAGAAGGCATTCCAAGAGGCGTACGATCGCGCATTGGGCAAGGAGAAAGACCAAGAAAAGGCTGCGCAAAAGGCGGCTCTCTCTGCAGAGGAAAAGATGGACGCTGCAATCAAGGACTTGGCTGCATACCGCGCTGGTGGCGATGGCGAGCGCGCGTTGTCGACCATCAAGAAGATGCTGTCCAATATTGTCTCGACTCCTGAGGAGCCCAAGTTTAAGCAGATCAACTTGCAAAATGCCGCATTCAAAAAGCGCGTAGCCTCGCTCATGGGCGGCGTGGCGCTCTTCAAGGCTTGTGGCTTTAACAAGGACACCGTGCAGCAAAAGCTCATTCTCGAAGACGATGCCCTCAACGTCTCCTTGCTGGAGACCGCCGTCTCGAAGATTGATGCTGCTCTTGCCAAAGCTTGAGCCGCGTTTGACAACAGAGCACGACACACACAGCAGAAGGTAGCGGAACACAATACATTTTCATCTTCTATCTGACATACACCAGAGTGCTTTCCGTGACGGAAAAGAGATAGGAAGGGGAAGTTTGCTTGCTCACTTGCTTGCTTGCTTGTTTGATTTGCTTGCTTGCTTGCTTGTTTGATTTGATTGCTTGTTTGATATTCCCCTTTCCTCTCACTGTCTTTGCTCTTCTCTCCCTCCCCCTCCGAGTCTCTCATGTGCGTCACTGTGACAGGGATTGAAGAGGGGTCCCCGCACGCACCCAAAGGGTACACACCCATGTCCTCGCGCTGGTGGCGCCGAGTTCTGCGCTGCAAGGCAAAAACCCAAGAGCTCCGTGCAGTCCTACAACAGCGTGCGCGCGCGTGTGGCTGCCGTTGCTACTCGGAGTTGGTCTTGCATCTTCGCGTAGTCTTCTGGAGTTGCGTGTTTGCGCGACTGTTCGAAGGAGCGACCTGACGTGTGTTGGCGTCCTTGCGGAGTTCCTGCGCGTGTGCAAGGAAGGGACGTCAATCAACAACAAAAAGCACCATGGACAGCACGGACCTCGCCCTGCTCAGCCTTGTCAAGGCGCACCTGGAGACGAGCAAGTCGTCCAAGGTAGCAAAACTCGCCAAGTCGCTCACAAAGGCGGTCGAGGAGGAGCTCCCTGAAGTCGGCGAGCTCACTCTCAAGGACCTCTACGAGAAGCACCTCAAGGAGAACCCCGCTGCTCAAGTGGACAGCGACGACAGCAGCAGTGACAGCGACTCTGAGGACGAGGACAAGGACAAGGAAGACAAGAAGGAAAAGGTCGAGGCCAAGGAGGAAGAGGATAGCAGCAGCGAGGACGAAAGTAGCGACTCCGATGACGATGAGGAAGATGAGGACGATGCTACGAAAAAGGAGGCTGCCAAGGCTGACGCCGACGCCGACGATGAGTCCTCTGATTCGGACGAGGATGACGACTCCTCTTCCTCGGACGACGACTCTGATGCCGAAGAAGAGGAAAAGGAAGACGAAGAAGACATGAAGGCTTCCGAGGCTGCCAAGGAGGAGAAGAAGGAAACCAAAAAGAAGAGCAAGGAGGATGAAGAAGAAGACGACAAGAGCGAGTCCTCCTCCGACTCTGACGAATCGTCATCATCCGAAGAAGAGTCCTCCGATGATGAAGACGAAAAGGAGGACGATTCCTCCAAGAAGACCGAGACCAAGGCCGAGGCCGAGGCTGAAGAGGAGGAGAGCAGCGACTCTGACGACTCGTCATCGTCTTCTTCCGACGAAGAGGAAGAAGAAGAAGAGGAGAAGAAGGAGAAAAAGACAGAGAGCAAGGCTTCTAAAAAGAAGGAGGAGAGCAGTGACGAGGAATCTTCTGATGACTCCTCGTCCGAGGATTCCTCTGATGACTCCGAAGACTCGGACGACGAAAAGGAAGAAACCACCAAAAAACAAGAGACCGCCGAGGAGGAGAAAACAGTCAAGACCACGGTTGAAGCCGACGCAGAGCCTGCCCCGGAAGCCAACCCTCGCAAGAGACGGCGATCGGCAGCCGGTATCGACACAGAAGAGCCTCCTCGGAAGCGCCAGGAAGGCAAGCGATTTGAGCGCGTGGATGTCGACTTTTGGAATTCTCAAATCAAGGACGATCGTCTTCGCGACAACTCTTATGCTGCAGCTTTTGGCAACGATGGCTGGGGAGCCAAGGCCAGTGACACTCTTATGCGTGTTCGTGGCAAGGACTTTCGCCACGAGAAGACGAAGAAGAAGCGCGGCGGCTACCGTGGCGGTCTTATTGACAACAACTTTGTCGCCAGTGTGCAATTCAGCGATAGCGATGACGAATGAATGTGTACAGCGCAAGCTCCACATTTCCTTCCTCTTTTTGGCCACGCGCCTTCAATTTCTATCCTCAAAAAATATATGTTTCTCTCTCTTTCGGTTCATTCATTCACTCATTCATAGTGATTCTTCTCCTCGGCGTCTCCATTGTCCGTCAGCGCCGAACAAATGCTGTCCGTAGAGAGAGTCGGCGGCTGGTTTCGCAAGAAACACTGCACATAGACTTTCGCCAGTCCAGGGGCGAAAGTAAGCACTGCATCTTCGATGTCTTTATTTTCGAGTGTTTCGTGAGATTCAAGTCGTTCCAGTGTCGCCAGAAAGTCGTCCATGCAGGATTCAAGTGCAACGCGCAAAGCTTCAGTGGCAATGGAGGGGCTCAGCGCAATCAGGCCTCGCTCATCGCGAGCCATCTCAGGGTCGCAAGCAACGCAAAATTGCCACGTGTGCGCCGGGCTTGCCTTGGTAACTGGCTTGGCAAAAGTCTCGAATTCTTCGACGTTGGAAAGCTTTCCAGAGAATCCAAACTTGGTGGAGCTCGACAATGCTTGGTTGCTCATCCGGTGCTTGATGAAAAAGGCATCTCCAACCTTGACAGGTGCACGAGAAACATTGACACGCCAACCCGCGTCACCAGGAAGCGAGGACTCAATCTTCCATTCTGCTTGCTTGCTATGAGTCTTGCTCACACGCACATCTGACTCACTCGCGAGCTTCGATACGCGCTGATACGATTTTGGCTCGCAGGTCACCCAAGCATTCGAAAGAACAACGCCATCTGCGTTCGCAGTAAGTACCTGTGCATACGCAACAGAAGAGAGAGAGAGAGAGAGAGAGAGAGGGTGTTAGCGAGAAGGACGCAAATTGCCGAGGACCTAGGGTCTTGCGTCTAGTCTATGGGGGATTTCGAAACTTACAGGATCGCAAATGAGGGCAAAGACGTCGCCATAGCACAAAGGCGTGTCGGTGGGAATCTCTTGGTCATGCGGTGGCACAATGCGAAAGACAGTTCTTGCCATGGGCCGGATTTCAGTGGTCGGCCAGGTTGATACCATCCAATCGTCGCCGGCAGGGTGTACAGCGAGATAGCCTCCCGTTTCGCTGTTTTCGAGCATGACTGAGTCCCCAAAGCAAAGAGCCTCATCCTGATGTTTAAAGGTCAGAGGGCATCCTTGCAATGCATGTTGAAATACCGTGTGCCGCTCTGAAAGCAGCAGCTTATTGGCCTTCTTTCGTGCAAGGTACTCGGCGAATTTAATCTCCTCCTCCTGCACGTCTTCGGACCAGTTACCAACAAGCGTTTGCTGGCCATACTGCGTCGTACCGGTCTGCAGCGCCATTTGCGCAGGTCGCTCTTCTTACGAGTCCAGCGCGTTTTCTTGCTCTCGACCGTCGAGACTGCCGTGCGTGCGCGGTACTTTTTGCGCCGCGGGTCGCCCTTCCTTTTGGTGGCGTTTTGCCTGTACTCGCTCACAAGCAAAGCAATCACAATGTTCGAGGCGGGAAAAAGAAAAAGAAAAGTTTGCAAAAAGATCCTTGCCTAGCCTCTCGTACTTGGAGTCTCGGAGGGCGGTGGCAAATGATTGTCTTCCGTCCTGCCATTTATTCGTAGCAACTTGAAGTCCCGCCTGCAACTCGCTCGTAAAGGGCCAACGGATCAATTATGGGAACCAAGGGAACATCTTACCCAATGAGACTGACTAACTAACTGTCTGTGTGACCTGGCCTGGAAGGGGCTGCTCGGGCTACATGTCATGGAGTCTCAAGCCTTCAAGGAAAAGGTCCAAGAATGCGCGAGAACTTTTAATCAAAATCTCAGAACTCTTTTATTTTGTTTTTTGACAAAAGAAAGGAGGCGCATGCCCTACGAGCAAGCAAATCTGACATCTCGAGCTAGCTAGGTCTATCATTGTGTGATTCTGCGCAAGCCAAGTTTACTCAATTTTGTTCTCATGCGCTTGTGTGCATCTTGCAGCTGCAAAGCTAGCTTTAGTTGATGATAACTTAGATCGATAATGGGATGATGATTCTCATGACGTCGACGATGACGACGATGATGATGCGGCATCCGCTGCAGATAAGTTTGATGCTTCGGGGATCTCGCCAACATCCACATGTTTGTTCTGCATCACAGCGATGACACAGTCCTTGTACTCGTCAAACTCATCCTGCGCATCGCTTGTTAGAAACGACACATTCCTCATTTCATTTCATATCATTTCGGAAAATAGACGTGCGCACTTACCTGGCATCCAGGCATCACATTGCCCTTCATGAACTCCTCCGTGTACCACTGCCGGAAGCAGTTTTCATAGACCTGCTTGATCTTGGCACACTTCTTGTTTGCCTTTTCCATGGTGCCTTTTCTCGCTCTTGTTTACCACGCCGTCGAAGGCCAGCCACCCAAGCAGCGG
Source organism: Aurantiochytrium sp. KH105 (assembly GCA_003116975.1). Taxonomy (NCBI): domain Eukaryota; class Bigyra; order Thraustochytrida; family Thraustochytriidae; genus Aurantiochytrium; species Aurantiochytrium sp. KH105. The sequence goes on from BGKB01000142.1 coordinate 157,749, forward strand.
CGCCTGCAACTCTCGCGTTGCTCTCCGCGGACGGGGCTTGCCTTTCGCGCTCACGGCCGGAGCAAAGGTGCGTTTGCGCAGCCACGGGTCTCTGGCGTCGCCCACGAGCAAGACCACCACGGCCCTGCTTTGCGGAGGTCAGTTCGCGGTGCTCGGCGAGGTCGCGAGGGCCTCGAGGCGATCAATCAGCTCAGCTGATGCCAAGCCCACACGCACTCTGGTGAGAGGCGTCGCGCGACAAGACACGACAACGCACGCCGCGGATAGGCCGGGAGTCGAGTCGAGTCGAGTCGAGTCAAGCAGCCGCCTGCTGCTACGCCGTGCGCCCTTCGAAAGAAAAATGCACGTCTGGATGGACCTTGCTCTTGGCGCTCTGCGATGAGACCTTTGCTTTCGTGTGCCACTTTCGGAACGAGGTGCGTTCAATATTTCCAACACAAGCACAATTGCCACAATGTGGGCAGGGAGAATAGCCAAGCACATAGCGCAATCCTTGTTTCAACGTTCTACATGTTGCGACGCGCAAGGGACAGATGCGAACGGAGGTTTTACGAAAGTTGCTAGCCAGCGCATGCAGCCTGTCATATGTTTTTCTCGAGCGATTTCGATTCACTTGAGCTCGATTCCCCAGATTGCGATATGGACTTGATCGAAACGCCCAGCCTACAGCCCTTGCTGCTTCTTTTGTGGAACAGCGCGTCTTCGTATACAGCCACGCCTCTCCATAGAATGCAAGAAAGTCGAAGAGGACCGTTTTCCAACACGATCTCGAGCATTGTCTTGGTATATACCATTTCGATCATCCTCTCTTCGCTGCAACTTTACGCTGCACTCATAGAGCCGAGCGTTGCGCTCTTTTCGCTTCTTCTATTCCCCCCCCCCCCAAGCGAGTCACCTCTTCTGCTCTTGGGACGATCCGGATTTCTGTCGTTTCGAGAGTTGCAGAGCGCGGAATTCCGGGACGTGCCAAAGTGGCAGGCACCGTCTTTTCTGCAGTGGCTTCTGGGCTTGTCTTCGCGAGCCAGACAGAGAGGCACGTGAACAAGCAAACCGCCTGACAGACCTGCATGTATAGATAGCTCGAAGGCCTGCCTCGTCGCGCGCCCAGAAGCGTGGTCAGGCACGACCCCGATCGAAAATAGCGCAGCCGCCCGCTCGTGCATCTGCTCGCTTCGTTCGCACGAAAGTCAACACCGTCGAGTTGTGAGACGTTGGAGAGATCCTCGCGGGACACCTTCGTTGGCGGCGACCATGGGCGTCAAGTCGCTCCTGACGCGACTCGTTGGCGTGGCGGTATGCGCGTCGGCCCTGCTGCGTACCGATCTCGCGGTTGCCTACGGCAAGGGCTCTGGGTTTCCCAAGACGCCAATCTCTCCCCTGGGAATCACCGGCAGCTTTGCTATGGCCAACCTCGAGCGCCTTCCGCCCAAAGCCCAAGCTGTCACAAAGCGCCTCCTCACCGCCATGGCCATTCCCGGTGAGTTTGCCATCGAACAAGGCGTTCTTCCCGCTCCAAAGCGCAAGAAGAGCTCGAAGCGACCCGAGCCCAAGACGCTCGAGGGCAAGGCGCTCGAGTGGCTCAAGCGCCTAAAGGCTAGCACCGGCATGAAGGAGCTTCTCAAAGAGAACACCTTTGCGGTCGCCGGAGCGCTCGTAATCCTCGCTTCCAGTCTACTGGCCCTCTTCTGGCCCTACGAGTGCATGCAAAACTTCTTGCTTGGCATTGGCTTCTTCTGGCTTGGCGTCAACGGCGCGCTCGGAGACGATGCGACATTTACGCCGGCCTTTTATGTCACGATTGCGATCCTCGTCTTGAGTCTCTACTTTCTTGCCGAGGAAGATCCTCGCCGTGCTGAAAAGGAAGCCGAGGCTGCCGCCAAAAAGGAGCTTGAGGCCAAAGAGAAGCAAGAGACCGAGGATGAGTGGAACGACGGTATTGGGGGGGTCAGTGCCGAGACCATTCGAAAACGCAACGCCGCAGAATGCAAAGATGATTGCTGCTCCTAAAAAATAGTGTTATAAGAAAAGAGTTGAGAGAAAGTACATAAAGCTGTGTTTTTCAAGGGCATTGTCAAAAGAGCCTGGAGAGATGGACCCGGAAAAAAACAGCGAAGAAACGATAGATGCACTCTCTATCTTTTCTATTTCCTTCTAATTACAACCGAGGGTTCGCTATTACTCGCGTCGGGCGACTCGACCATGGACTATGCTAATCGTTTGAGCGCTTTCTACTTGCTACTTTGGGGAGCGCACCAATCAGAGAGCACAGCCCAGCCCTACCGCCACATACATATACACAAATACTCAGCTTGATCACTTGTCATCACACGATATAAAGGACAAGAGTGTCCATGCTCCCAAGTATGAGTCGATCCGGTCGCAAATGCCGCCATGAGGGCCTAAAAGGCCAGAAAAATCTTTGGTGCCCATGATACGCTTGGCAAGAGAAAAGCCAAGGTCGCCAGCTACCCCGGCCAGAAAGATAGGGCCTGTAAGAGCGGGAGGCCAACCGTGTAGAGCCCATGCATATAAGATCGTCACCACAAGTCCACCGGCGTAGCCCTCCAAGGACTTGTTGGGCGAAACACTCGGCAGGAAGCGCGTTCGTCCGAATGCTCGACCAAAGCCGAGCTGAGCAGAGTCCGATACAAGGAGAACGATGGCGATGGTCTCCATGGAACGGCGATGGCCAGGGCAAGGCCCCATGATCCGCGACTCGATGCTCAGCATCGTCGGCACTGTCCAGGCAACGAGTGTCAGCGTCGCAAATGCGAGGCGGGCCCAGTCCTGCACGCTCGCATGGCCGTGCGCGACTGCACGTGCAGCAGGGGACTGAGCTGCAGCACGAGCCCACTCGAGACCTCCGACAGCCACGGCTCCCTGGAAAACCCTCGAGCACAACCTCGGCCACAGCGCCACCGGCACGAAGACAAAGACGACCAGAGCCACGAGAACACCGATGCGAGGGCCGAGGTCTGCCCACCGTGCCCGGCTCGCCATCGGGTCGACGGGGGCGAGGCGACACGCGAGGAGATGAGGCGAGACGAGACGAGACGAGACGAGACGACGCCAGACAAGACAAGCAAATGCTGTTTTGCAAACTTCGTTTGCGTCTTCTTCTCGGGCTGCCATGGCGCCGCGTCCGGAGCCTAACGCCTCCGTTGACGGCTACGTGATGGGGCTCTCTGCCGCCACGCTCACGCTGCTGCTGTCCTCGTCCGCGCCCTCGGCCGCAGACCCGCTCGCGGAGCCGCCAAGCGCGCCATCGGGCGGCGGCTCGAGGGCGGTCAACGGCACCATCACGTCTCGCGTTTCGTCCAGCGCGCCTGTGCAGCACGAGAACCTCAATTGGGCGCAGCGAGCACCGCGCGCTAAACCCTTTGCAAACTATCTCGACTACCTCACCGCGACGAAGCGTTGAGAGACATGGTGAGCAAGCAAAACAGTGTCTTGCAATGTTAATACTACCTGCCTCTTGCACATACGCGTTAATAGCACCAGCATGTCGCGCTCGTCGTTGCTTGGTGAACATGATGCACAAGTTGCTGCAATCTCACTCTGGCACGGAATTACTGGCTTTTCTTCTCTTCTCTTCTTGCCATCGATCCTCAAGTTGATTCGATACGAAACGATACGATATGATACGGTACGATACGATACGATGCGATACGAAATCCTATATTTACATCAAGGGCGTCTCACCTACGTGGTGCAGCCAAAAGCAGCGATCGAAAAGCATACGCCTCGTCCAGAGTGCATGCGACGAAACGCGACGCGGTGTCGCCTTGACCTCCAGCCCCAAAACGAATATGAACTCCGCTCGAAGGGTCTCGCGTCACCGTAATAGATTGCACGTCGACAAAGTCTACGCTCCACAGCGGCAGAGAGGTCGACGACGCGGTATCCTGATGCTCGTCCTTTGAGCCTGCTTGCATACTAAAACACAATAATCGCTGATCTGTGACAATGTACTCGACCTCCTCGCCTCGCGAAGTTTGGAAACGCCCCGCGAAAACCTCACTGGTCATATTGCCCCCATGCAACGCACGCATCCTCGCTGCAGCAATTGCATCTGCTTCCACATACGGCGCGATACGGAGACCTGCGCCGTACAAAGCCCTCGGAAGTCGACGCCGTCGTCGCAGTGCCCTCGAAGCCTCATCCAGGGACCGCGCCTGGACGTCCTCCACAGCAAGGCCGTACGAAGTACCATTGACGCCAGCAACGGGGCCGGCGGAGGATCGAACCGACTGCGTCGCGACGGTGGCTGCATCCAAGACACCCATGACAGGCTTGATGGCAACCCCGACGACGCCCTTTCCAATTCCACCCAAAAAGCCCATGGGTCCATAGTCGCGCCCGCCCTGCACGGGCTCGGCCAAAAGACCCACGACGCCTTCCGACACACTATCGCGCACAATGAGAGCGCCCTCATTGAGAGCTTCGCGAAAACCCGGCGCCGCCGCGCGTTTTTCTCGCATGCGCTCCTCGCGATCCTGCCGTCGTCGAATATATTCGTCGCTCAAAGACATAGTCGCAAGACCACGAGCAAGGCCTTTGAAGACGGTCTCGGAGAGAAGCGCCGTGCCTGCTACGAGACCCGAAGCACCATCCTCGAGGCTGGACCGCGGACCACGCGCCATGACCCCCGACATGCCCATCGATAGGTTCCGTGCAAAGTGTATGGGTCCACGAAACAATCCCGAACCCACGAGCGCCGTGCTCGCAAGGCCCTTGGCAAGTTGCGCAATGTAGTGTTGCGCAATAGCCGACGATTCGAACTCGTACACTGTAGAATGGTGCAGAACAAGTTCCGCAAAGAAAACGTCATGGTCCCGCAGGTCGCTGCGCAACAAATATCCGAGAGCAACGGCCCAGTAAGGGAGCTGCACATCGTCAAGGTCCGTCACGCGAGCGATTGCCGCGCCAACGACTTCGAGCGCCGAGACCGGTGCCGAGGCACGTTTTCGCACAAAGGCCTCCGACCCAGCCCTGCGGCGCATCAACTCTGTCAACGGAAGTGATTTGGTCGTTGCCGAGGACGTCAAGTTCACACGGGCACTCATCGCGTGCACATGGATCACATCAAACGAGATCGGGGCGCGATCCGGGGCGTTTTGCGAAATCTGAACTCTGTGCTTGGAAGTTCCGCCGGCTTGCGACGCTTGCGCTTTCCCCAAGAGATTGCGTTCGCTCTCCTTTTCAAGCTGCCAGCGCCGTCGCCGTCGTCGGTGCGTACGAGCGCAGAGGACCTCGTAAAACTGCGAGAGCGCACGAATCTGTTGTTTCGCAAGATGCAACGCGAGCGGGAAGATCCGCACCGAAAGGAGCTTAACTCGGCGCGGGAAACGCACATACGTTGCAGCAACAACGTGGACCGGTCCTTGATGCAGCATCACGGGCACCCGCGTGCTCGGATCCGCGTCGTCCATCTGCAAGGATGCAAGCCGGAAGTCGACAGTGCGCAGAATGTCCGTCTCAGCACCAGAAACAGAAAGCCCTTCCGCGTGCACGGCCAGCAGCTCGCGATGCATGCCTGTGAGCGAAAGTGTAACTCCGCCCTGCAGCTCGCAGCGCGCAGAGACGACCACGCGCTCGTCCACGTAAGGCGGCGCTTCCACGACTGCCCACGCATGGGCCACGCAAATGACGCGTGTGGCGCCTTCGGCAAAGACTCGAACTACAATGCGATTCTCGGGCGTGTCGACCGGTTCGAGCTCTTTTTGTTGCGCGTTCACGTCACCCAGGAGATGAACCACAGCCTCGACCGGTTTGCCGGACTCGTTGACTGCTCGAATGTGTATTCTACCTTCGGTGTCACCCGTAGCGGATTCGAAACCAAACAGGCACACACGCCTGTCCTTGACAACGAGGGGTGCAAGAGCCTCGGAATATTTGGACAGCTGTCGGCACTCGAGCTCGTACAATGTCCGATTTTCAATTCGATAAGGCGCCTGCGGGGTATCGCGCACACTTTCACCAAAGTCCACCAAGATGGCTCGCGAAGTGCTGTCCTCGCGAATGGACACGTGGACAAGAGCTCGGCCGACGCCGCGCGTATCGCGAAGCATGAGAACCATATCATCCAGGACGCTTGGATCAATGGGTCCGCTCCATAGAATGTCCTGCATGCCCGTATCACCAAGACACACTGCGCGCCCAACGCGTAACAGGCGGCCCGATTCGTGCTGATCCCAATGAAATCGACGAATCGTCTCGCCTGGCTGAACCTTGGTCGAGCGGCTAGGATCGGGCACTTCAGTCGGACACACGTGCCGATGCGTGGACACAAGGTAGATGGGGTCGTTTTCCAGTCTGCTACGAATCGCAAACTGATTCCATATCATGATCCGTTCACGATGCATGAGGACCGGGACCTGGACCATGAGAGACACCACTGTGTCCGAGAGCTCGTCGGCGACCTCGACGGGATTCCAGGTACCTGGGACAAGAGCAATTGGCGCCGACCAACTTGTCTGCCCCGAAAGTCGCAAAACGAGTTGAACAGCATGCTTTGCGCTAGGAGGCGCAGGTTTGTCACTATTCAATGCGTGACGGTAGGCTTCGCTGCCCTGATGAGTCGTCTTTGACTGGTCGTACTCGCGCGCGGCAGTCGCGTTAAAGACCTGGTCATCCTCGGCGTCAATGTCATACAAATCATTTACATCGTCCAAGTCGTCATAGGTCTCCTCGGTTCCTGCACCTTGCCGTCGACTTTTGGGGGGCTTGGTGGAAATCGGGCCCAAAAGAACTTGGGAAACGGGCACGTCACGCACACAGGCACGTCGCCAGATGCGGCGCCGCGCACAATCGAGCTTGCCTCGGACGAGGGACCATCGGTGTGCCTGAAAGTCTGTGGCATACTCCCAGTCGTGACTGGCGGTATCGCAGCGCCACGAGGGCTCTGCCCAAGCCCATCCGGGCTCTAGAGGCACTTCCGTGAGATCTATGGCGGAGGCCACGCTATTCTCGGGATGAAAGGCCCAAGGACTCGGGTCTCCAGGAAGACTTGGCGGCTTCCAGCCTTGCATGGGTAACCAGCGCTGGAACTCGGCGACAGCAATCGAGTCCGTTGCGGCCTGGCCGGGAATGGCACGAGAACGGCCCAAACTTGCGTCGACAAGACCAACCTGAAGACCAAGTCCCCATGTGAGGTCTTCGAGGTGCAGAGCAGGTCCTACAGTGACACGGCGAGCTCGGAAACTGACTGGAACCTGGACTGTGCGACCGTGACAATCATCAAGGTCAAAGGTGTCTGCTCCACGCTGCGCCAAGGCTGCGACCTTGACCCACGCAGACCAGGTTGAGGAGATTGCGGGAATGCGAAAGCTGAGGGCGACTTCATCGAGATGATAGAGGGCTGCGGTGTTCCCGGGAGAAATCTCGTGAACAAGAGTTCCATTTTGTTCTGCGCGCACTTCGATGGCAAAATCGAGCGCATTCCGAACCGTGCGAGGAGGTCGTGTGGCAATTGTGATTTTGCACGCGACATAGCGGCGAGCTAAAGCGCCAGAGCTGTTCTTGGACTCCTTGATGGCCTCTGCGTGTATATCTATCAATACGTGCTTTCCAGGGGCCAGCTCGGTAATATTTTGCTCCAAGAGAATCCCGGGCGGCGAGACCGCCTTTGCAAGGTTAGCACGAGCAAGTTTCAGAGCGCTGCTGGAAAGGTGAGCGAGGTTGAGCACGAATCCAGATCGAGACGATTCGCCCAGTACGCCAAGAAGGAGCATGCGCAGCTCGAGATTCTTGACGAGCGGTAGCTCCGCCGACGCACTGGGCTTGCACGGATCGATCATGAGCGCACCTTGTCCTCCGGGGTCTTCGAGACGCAGCGAAAGGGCAAAGTCGCACTCGTTGACAATGTGGAAAACAGATTCGACGTGAATGATGCGCTCCCCATCCGGGCCCACATCGACGCGGAGCAAAACGCTTCCTGTTTCGGGACCCGTTGCCTGCTGCAGCTTGTGCGCCACGATTTCTCCATCGTGCATGAGCTGACGCAGCGAAATGCGTTCAAGAGCCTTCCAGCCACCAAAGAAACGAAGAGAGACGGCCTCATCAATTCCGCCCCGATCTTGTCCGATGCTGTGCCACAGGTCAGAGGCCGCAGAATCGCTTCCGAGCAACTGCATTGCGGCGATCTTGGCCCCTGGGTCGACGTCGAACTCTGCGCTTGGATTACCTGCAGGAGCAGCAGTAATGGTGACACCACTTCGATTTTCGAGCGCCAAGAGAGGGACGCGGGTTCGTAGAAACTTCGGATCGCAGCTGCAGTCGCGGCGCTCAGAGGACGCATCGTTGAGTGGCCCCCACGAGGGAAGCTGGGCAAGAGCGTCCGCAATAGAAAGGCTAACATTGACTTGCAGACGTGAGAGGCCCATAAGAGTTAGGTTCCAGGACGATGCCTCGTGCTGGGCCTCAAAGGCAAAGGCCCAGGGCTCAATGATAGGTTCCCAATCAAGGAGACCCACATTGAAGGCTTCTGCAGCAAGACACAAATTCCCTGCAAGACGACGAGGGAGGAGTCGGCTCGTACCAGAGGAAATGCACGAGGGCAACGAGGATGGTGAAGACTTGGTAGTATCTGCCGGCGGATCCTCTGCACCAAAAACAATAGCCCGGGTCCACGAAGCGGGCACGAGGTCGTTGTGCATGCCAAGTCGGAAACGCACGAGTGGACGATGAACAACATCACTCTCCAGCAAAAGTGACATTTCGTGCTGATTAGTGTCGAGGAGAAGAGAGTAGTGCGTCGTGGTCGCGCGCGCCGATAATGAGGTCCGCCGGCTTCGGCTACGGGCTGAGTCTGTATGAGGTTCAGGTGGGACCTGCGCAGCATCCTCTGGCATAGGAGGAGGAGAAGAAGAAGAAGAAGAAGAAGACGACGAGGAGGAGGTAGGCACCGCGGAGGACGATGATCTCGATGCTGTTGTCTCTGACCTTTTCGCCGAGATTGGTGTCGATGAAAGAACGCGACGGCGAATCCAGCGACGCTGACGGACGCAGTCCGTTCGCTTAGCCTTGCCTCGCGGCGGACGATGTACCTTGCGGAAGCGACCAAACTCGCGAGCATAGGCCCAACCGCCACTACTCCCCCCGCGGCATCTTGCTTCATCAACGGTCCAGTCATCGACCCAATACCACTTTGCCCCGGGGACTGCACTTTCAGGAAGCGGAGCGTGCGCGTCGAGCTGTCGCAAGGTGCGTCCCGCCAGATCGCTCCAGGGGTAAGGGTCCGTCGGCAAGAGTTGGGGAGACCATCCCACAAGAAGATAAAAGCGCTGGTTCTCGTAGACCTCATCGTGGACGATGGTGCCTTCGCCCGCGCTATCGTCGGCCTCGGTTGAAAGTTGGATATGTACGGCGCCGCAGCGAAGACAGGTCTCCTCAAAGGCGGCGCTGTGATCACGCCTAGTAATGGGCTGAGCCGACTTGCAGTTGCGACATGTCCAAATGGCAGAGCTGAGGGGACGGAATTGCAGTGGGTCTGCAATGAGGGCGCGCGTAGGTTTGGGACGGAGAAAGCCAATCCAACGTGGCCATTCCGCGTCGCGCAAAGCTTGCTTGGCGGTGTCGAGCGTGTGCGAGGCAGAAGTGAGGTCCGCGCCGTTTACACTCATTAGCATGTCTCCTGGCGCCACCTTGAGTGTAATCGTCTCTTCGCACTGTTTGGCAAACCCTCTAACCTCGAGCAAGGGTCCACCATCTTGGCCAGACGTCGTGCAGGGACCAAGCTTGAGTCCGAGCGGCGCCATCTGAAAGACAGCCTCGTACGCGAGAGGTTCTTCACGGGCGTCCACGGGCGAGAATGACGGTGGAGTGTTTGGCAGATGTTGTCTGGACTTGACTCCTCGTTGAGCCGAATGCACAAATGCATCAGCCAGATTCGAAAGGAGAGCAGCAAGGGCTAACGACTGACCCGAGGACAGCTCAACGCGGAGTTTGGATGTGAGTTCGGCCCGAATCTGCTGCGTGAGCACATCGGCGGCAGATGCGCGGTCAATCATATCCCAGAAGATTTTCATGGAGCAAGGGCGCAGCAAAAGTGGCGCAGCGTGTTTGAGACCAGAGGCGTGACCGCCCGAGAGTGGATCACTTTCATCATCCATGTCGCCGGCCTCATCGTCGCTGATTGCGGTCATCGCGTCGAGCATGCTCGCTGTCATAGTCATGCCCATCGGGTCCGATGATACGTCTGAGGTGGTCGTAGACACGTTTGTCTTGCGATCGTGTCGACCATCTGTTAACGCAGCACTTAAATCAACGTGCAAAGTACCTCTGTCAATGCGCGAACTCTCACCATGTGTCAGCGTCGTGGTCGTGGCGTGACCAATGCTATCGAGGATAGCCTCGAAGCGATTCCCGGCAAGGTCGGCAAGACCGAAACGTGCGCCCGTCATTTCGAGTTCGAGATGCACCTCTTGTCCAGCATGTTCGGGTGGGGCGTCACTCAAAGCAACGTCGGCCACGTCGGGTGACGATGCGTCGTCTTGATGCCATTGTAACGATTTGTGGAGTTGTTGAATGAGAGTGTGGTCTGGTGCCTCGGGGCCGACCATGAGCGCAAAGTTGTCGAGCGCGAGGCTAGCAAGGTATGAGTTGCGTTCTGGGTCATGTTTAAGACGCAGAGAGGCTTCATTGGTGGTTTCTGCAGGAGATTTGTGGAGAAGCTCGCTGGCGTCCATTCGAGACACCGATCGAATGAGGGGCATACCTGCTACGGAAATTTCAAGACCGTGCAGCGCGTATTCGTTTTCGAATAGAAACGAATTTGCCGCTGGGACAAAGCGCGTCAAGGTGATCGCCTCAAATCGGTCGAGCGATACCACAATTCGATTCAGAAGCCGTGCAGAGATGGCAGAAACTGTAATGTTTGTTCGCTGCGGCTTCGATTTGGTCTCGATCCAGTTGCGCCAGTACTTTATGCCGGAGACAGGCCCTGGCTCGTGACGAAGAAGCTTGTGTCCGTGTTCACCATGTTCGCTTTCATTTCCATTTTCTTGACCATTTGAGAAGGGACTCTCGATCCCCGGAGGCAAATGATGATTGGTCTGGCTTCTTTTGACGCGGAGCAAGGCCGTAAGAACACTCTGCTGGTTGAGGAGGTTGTCGCGGAGACAGGAGATGATGTCGTCAAAGCCGTCCTCGAGAATATTAAAGTGAAAATTGGAAAGGTCGGCACAAAGCAGCGATGTGCTCTCGGCAAATGATCGCTCGAGGGTGAGAGAGACGAGCTTGTGCTCAAGAATGCAGGCCCCCGAGGTGGCCTCAAGCCTGATGCCTGTCCAGCGAATGGCAAAGACGTCCTTGTCATTGTCGCGATGAATGCTATTTTCGACATCGGTGGCTTCAAGGCGAAGAGATAGGGAGCGCGTTCCGTGCGCATCGGACGGAATGCGGAGTAGGGTCGGGCCAACGCGAAGCGTTGTGTGGATCCAATCACTTTGCGATGTGGAAAGCACATTTTCCGATGCGGAAAACGCAAAGAGATCGATGATGCCCGTGGTGGCATAGTCTATCCACTCGGTAATGAAAGGCTGCCAAAAGATGGCGTCCATGGAGCCCACGCGGACTTTGATGCGTTGGTTTGACGTTGCACTTGGCCCGAGGCTGTCGATTTGGACAGTGTCCACAGATACGATCTCACGCAGCAGACCTGGCGCCGCGCGGAGGTTGTAGAGCGTACAAGTGTCGAGTGCGCATGCGACTTTGGGAACGCGCCCGTCGCCTGGCGCAGTCCGTACGTCAAGACGGATATGGTCGACTGCGACTTTTGCGAGGGGCTCCCAATTTTTAAAGAGCGTGAGAGCGCAGCCCTTGGAAAAATTCACTGCAAGGCTGTGTGCGCGCTTGTGTCGCCGGGACGCAAACGCTGCGGATCGCTCAAGAAAGCTTTTGGGAAAGTCTTGATGTTGACCTTCGCGGTGAAAAGATCGAGAGTTGATGAGAGAAGAGGCCACGACCTCATGTATGATTTCCTCCGTGATACCGAGATATTGAAGTGTCGCCCATGCGTCCGCCATGGCAGGGGGCACCCAGGCAAGAGAGATCCGGTCTGCAGTGGATACATCAAGATGACGCATCGCAGCACCATAGGAGGCGTGGACAGAACATTGCGCCAGAAGCGCGCGGCCGTTGGGGTGTTTACAGGAGATGCCGCACAGCTGAAGATTTGCCTCATTGATCTGAAAGCATTTGAGGTCAAAGAGACTAAGGCTCCCTTTTGCTTCGTCCATGCTCATGGAGAACACGCTGCGGTCTTTGTTTTTGAGATCGACGCGGAGCGCGTCGCAGTGAAGCTGGAGATGGGCGAGCGGGTTGGAATCGAGAGGCGCATCTGAGGTTCGCCAACCTAATGTCGGTGAAGAGGGTGCCAATGCGCGTGATTCTGCTGCATGGATGCTTGAGGCGTGAAGCTTGCCGCTTTCGGATATATCGCGAAAAATCTTTGCAATAAAACTGCAGAGGTCCTCGTCGATAACTGCATCGGGCTCGGACGCTTGGGAGGTCGGGCTGCAACCGCCCCGCCCATGTATCCGCAGATCAACTTGCTTGCCATGTTCGGAGTTGCTGTGGAGGATGCCATGGACATGGATGGGTCCAAGAACGGCGCGACCATTGCGTAGGAGCTCGGCTCCTTGGAAAGTGATGTCAATGGCTGGGTCCATCTCTGTTTGGCCATTTTGCGTTTCGGGGCTATCCTGCGCCTTTTCAAGCGGTTGTGTACTAACGGCAAGCGCTCCGAGTGAAAGGGTTGTCTTTGCGTCGAAACGAATTCTGGGCGCGCCAAATCGAATGCGTACGTACGCATGCTCTCGGAGTGAGTTGAGAAGGATGCCAGCACTGGAGGTGTGCGAGACTCCGATTGCAGAAGAGACTGCATTTGCAAAGGCAGCGAGCCCGCGAAAGGTTTGTGGGTCCCATTCGACCTCTGTTGGCTCGAGTACGATGGTGATGCTCGAGGCATGCTTTGGGTCGTCGATGGCCTTTTTGCTCATGATGCGTAGCGGCGCATGGCCCATGAGGATATCGTCGGATTTTGATCTTTGTAATGGCACAAAATCTTGAGGGCTAACGGAAGCAGAGTGCTGGTTTTTCAAGTCACGAGAATCACTCTCTTCACTGTATGCAGAGGCTGCATCGTGAAACTCGTCGTCATCGCCATCGTCATCATGGACGTCATCATTATTAATTTCGGACGGACGCGGAGGAGCATCTGCATGATCTTGAGGAGAATCGACGAAAATGACGCTGCCATGAGAGATTACATTTTCTTGCGAGGAGCTTCTCGCATCATTTGCTGTGGGCGGCAAGAGCGGAGCATGCGCAACGGGGGTACTTTTTGTCGCAGAACTGAGCTGAGATGCGTCAAGAACATGAAGAATGTCCTTTTCTCCAACGATGAGACGGAGTTGATTGACTGCGGCGCTCACATTAGAAGCGGAGGCATCCTGACGCAGGACAAGGGAAGGGGATCCACTGAAAGAGCAAATGGAAAAGCCGTGGTCGTCGACAAGGTTGATTCGGGCATGGGCAGCTGAAAAGGTGACCCAGCATCGGTACGTTGCCGTTTCGTCTTGTTGTTGTTGTTGTTGTCGTTGCTGTTGCTGGTGTTCTTTAGCATCGTGATTGACTCCATTGGGTTCTTGACTCGCGTCTTCGTCCGGGGGGAGGAAGGTTCGCAGCCAACCTGCCCATCCTGATTCAGCTTGTGAGGGGTCTTTAAAGTTTCGTGAAGGTTGCTTCTTTTCGTCACTTTCGCTTGCATCGGTAGCCAAAGATTGCGAGTTTGCAGAAGTGTTTGTTTGCTGAAGTCTCTTGCGGGGCTCAAGGTGCGCCTCGAGGTGTGCCTGCACAAGAAGGTCGAGTGGGCAGTCTGCGACAAAGGCGTCCATCCATGGTCCATCTTGGACGCCGCGACGAAGTGCATCCGTATAGATGTTGGTACGTTTCGTTCGCATTTCCTGATCCTCGGTGCGGCTCGAAGTCCAGCGCCTGTGTTCGCGCAAGAGCTGTGAAACGCGATCAAAGGCAATGCGCCAAAGGTCCTTTGCTGATCTCGGCGATGCCTGTGCGTCTTGAACGGAGTCGTCGACTTGGAGGGTAGTATCGTTGGCGGTTTGCAACAAAGAGTCTGCGACGTGCACGGCCGCCGTAAAGTCGCCGTCCATGAAGGCGGCCCAGCGGCGCCCAAGACGAAGGAGAAGCTCGAGCATTTCGGTAGAGAGCTGTGGCGAGACGATGCCGTCGGGACAGTCGAGGTCAACGATGATGCTTGGAGCGCCGGTCGTAGGGTGATTTGCGGTGGCGTCAACTTGAACGGTGGCATCTGCTCGAGGAAGATTGATGATTTGCTCTTGCCCGGATCCAAGTGTGAGAACGAGGTCATGAAGAGCCACAAGTTTGTGTGCTAGCGGAGATAATACGGCGCGAGGCGGCGTGTGATTTGTAGCGGGGTCTTGACTTGCCTGGCGGGATGGTGCCGAGCGGAGAACGATCTCACGCACGTGCATATGTACAGCTGGTGCGGGCGCAGGCTCTGCAAAGCAGACGGAGAGGTTGGTGACCGTGACGGAGGCCGTTTCCAGCATGCGCGTAAGAAGACGCGCGGCCCATGCTTGCGAGTCGCGGGCGTTGGGTAGGTCATGAAGGACGCGAGTTTGGACCTGAGCGCGCTTGCGCACGAGAGCGGCTTTTCTCGCTTCTTCGATGGATGCAAACGGGCGCACAACGATGGTGAGGCCATCGACGTGGAAGCTCGCACTCGTCTCGAAGCCGCGCCAGCTCCAACCGACGCCCATGCGGAGTTCCGCGAACTTGGCGCTCTCTACCTCGAAAGGTAGGCCCAGATCGCGCCATGCTGACGGGCGCACGGATGCGTTTTGTACGACGCAGGCGCCGCCGTCTGAGAAGCTGACGCGCACGCTTTCATGGCGTACGTCTTCAAGGTACCGCCCGGCGGCCTCGGCCACCAGCCGCGCGAGCATTTCCTCGTCGTCGCCGCCGCCGCCGGGTCTCCAGAGAGGAGAATGGGAGAATGATCTTTCTTTTCTTCATCCATTCTTTCTTTCTCAGGCTATTTTTCCCCCCCTTGTTCTGCAATGATGGGAGTTGCAAAAGCAAGGACTGTTGTTCTGCAATGATGGGAGTTGCAAAAGTAAAGACTGGCGACAACAGAGGAGGCGATGACGAATTCAAGCATGCTCCTCCTCCGCGGCGCAGGAAAGGCGGAGACATCAGATTAACGTCACGAGGACTCGTTTTCGGCCTTGGCCAACTGATTTTTTGTTGTTATTGTCGTTGTAGAAACGAAGCACGCTCGCTCATTTTGTAAGGATCCTTCGTGAGCGCTTAGAACGTCAAGTCCACTTTTTACGTGTTGACGAGAATTGAGAACAACAGCGCACCCAAATGCATCAGCATCGTGAAGCACCATTCTTCACATCGAGCATGCGAACCAGGGCAAGACGTCTCCAATTTGAAGCAAAGACCTTCGAAAGGGTTTTTATTATTCCCTATTCGTTACGCAAGAGCAAGAGGCCGGCTTATTCTTTGCGTTTGGATAAGCGTTGCATCAAGAGCCAAAACGAGCTTGTCGCATCGCAGCAACGCCATGGACCATTTTCCTCATCAAGAACCACTTGGATCATGCGAACAATTTTCCTGGGCGATGACTCTCCATTCATAAATATGCAAGAACTCCTCCGTCCAGATGGGTGCAGATACGCCCCCAGCAACACGCTTGCCCCGATCGGACGCTTCCTTTGTAAACCTGGCGATTTTGAGCTAGACCTATGACGTTTCATTCATGCAATGCAACGCAACGCAACCGCAAGGATTTCGCTCCTCGTGTCCTGATCGGACAAGTCTCGCGTAGACCACGCGAGCAGGCTTTCTGGGCTACATATCGCATGTTCGGCTGTCCTGATCGAGCGAGGCTTTTGTAAACCCAGCGATTCTGGGTCCTAAATAGGACTTGTCGATGTGCATATGCAGCTGCTGCTGCAGCAGGCTGACGGGCTGTGCGACTACATCGTATAGGAAGCTCTCGCCCATGCCTGGCCAAAGGATCTTGCTTCCCCTTTGCGGCCAGCCGCTGCCGCAGCCGCAGCCGACTCAAGTTTTCGCACAATGACCCAGGGCGCGACACGCGTGCGGCCTCCGCCTCCCCGTCTTCCAGTGGTCCGCTACGCACTTTGTCCTGCACAACTTCGGACAAGGTCACCACCACTCAGACCCTCCTCCTGTCCCTTTTCCCATCCTCCTCCTGGTCCCTGTGCAGCATCATCACCATTACCATCATTCATGGTCACACCACCAGAAAGAAGAAAGGGTGGCTCGCTCGACGTGTGCTCCGCCATTCCACTCCACCAGTGGACGCGAGGATACACTTGGCGCGGCCGCCTCCCGCACCGCGCCGCCGCGCCGCACACGCGGCGTCACTTCGCGCAGCGCGTGCACCGCTCGCTTTGGCAGGCAGGCAAGCAAGCAAGCAAGCAAGCAAAAGCTCGTCGCCCGCCACTGCACGTGCTGCCCGCCGCGGCCGCTGCACACGCACCAAAGAAACGCGAAGACCTCTTCTCGTCTCCACGCTGAAAGCCCGCGCGTGCCGGCCTCGCCTTGCAGATCTCGGCCGCCAGCTGCAGCTGCAGCCAAGCCAGGTAGGTGCCCCGCGAAGGTATTCATTCATTCCGCTGCACGCACGCTGGTGCTGTGCATGCTCATGCGGCCGGCGTGCACGCGCTGCACGTGGATTGATTGACTGTGAATCGACAGTGAGATGCCAGAGCCACAGCCACTTGCAGCGCAGCACCGCGCGGCGGGTCGGTCCTTGAGCGGCCAGCGCCGACCGGCCGTCCTGCGCGGCGTGCGCGGGCTGTACGTCCTCCCTTGCCGCCTGCTTGGCGCCGGGCCGGGCCGGGCGGGTCCGCGGTGGCTTTTCAGTAGTCGAGACTCGCTCGCCTGCGTGCGTGCACACGCACACGCACACCTACCTCATGGCATGGCCGCACACGTGCTGGCCGCAGCGCAGTAATGGCAGAGTGAATTATATGGTACGCACGCACGCACGCACACGGTCGCACACGCGAAGCGGCCGACGCGCCGGCGTAGTGGTCCTGCGCAGAGTCTGTTGCTAGCAGCAGCAGTAGCGCGCAATGGCATCGTGCACAGTGTGGCGCGGTACTTCGCGGGGAGGGAGAGGAGGAGGTCCGTCCTGTCTGGCCGGTATCCCAGCGTGCACAAGCGCATGGATTTGACTCGATTTGATTTGATTTGATTGGATCAAGACCTCCTTCTGGCTGACAAGATCGCCCAAGTTGGAGTTGACCGCAGAAAACTTGGATGATGCCCAAGCACAGCCTGAGCTGAAGCAGCCTTTTATTTCTTTTTCTCTCCTCGCCGGCCGTTCTGGCTGGCCGCACTGCCGGATCGACCGATTCGCCGATCCATGCCGTCCAGCGCAGCCCAGTGGAGCCCAGTGGAGCGCAGTGGAGAGCAGAGCAGTGCACTGCAGTGCGGACATTTCGATCAATCGACTGCTGTGTGCAGCTGCAGCAGCAGCTGCTGCAGATGCTGCAGCTGCAGCGACCGACTGCGACCACGATCGACAGCGACTCCGATTCCAAGATGCACGCGCTGTGCACGTGCAGCAGGCCGCGTCTGCTGACTCCCGCTCCGGCCCTCGCCCTCCTCGCACTCGTATGCGCGCCTCCCGCGCCGCCCTCCGTTCCCGTCCTGTACCTCTCTTTACCTATTTTACCAGATGTGCCTCTCGCACCGGACGCCGTACCTCTCGAGTGTGTGCCCCTAGTTATGCCAAGCGCGGGCTGCGCGCGACGGCGGTGGCGGCCGCTACGAGCTGAGGGGGCGGGCGACGTCGGGCCAGGCGGGAACTCTTTGCGGCGGGGCGCAGAAAGGAAGACAGCGGGCCTGAAACGGCTCGCGAAACCGCCGCGCAGGGGACCCCTGGGCGGTCATTTGGGCGGTCTTCTCGGCCTCCCTGCCTCGCCGAGCACAGCAGGCTGGGCCCTGCGGCTCCTCGCGACCTGCCGCCCGCCGGTCCTTCTTCAGCGTGCGCTTCCCGCTGCAGCTGCGCTGGCAATCTTCGCCGGACGCTTCGACGAAGCGCACGCGAAGGGAAACGGGGGTGGGGGGGGGAGGGTTCAAGACCTTGCCTCGCCAGAAGCACGACATCAAAAAACCCCTCCACGGGGACTTGTAACGGCGCCACGTTACCGTGCACGGTACCTCGCGCAGGCCCCCTCACCTGGATACCCACTTGCGCGCGCGCATTCTCCACTTTCCGCGGCCCCATCGCCCACTTCCCGCCGCCCCCTTTTCCGCACTTGCGCGCCGGCGGCCGGCCATGCGCGGCCGCTGGCCAGCGTCGGAGCGGCCTCCTCCCGCGCGCCGCCATACACTTTCCTCTAGGAAGTTGCTACGGGTCCGCGGTCAAGAAGTCCAGCGACGCTGCGGCCCTGGGTTTGGGGGGCACGCTGCACGTAATTTAACCGAGCCTTGCGCCGCCCCTATGCGCCCCCTCTGGTAGACACCGTCCCTGCCCCTTTCTGGCACACCGTGGCCGCATGTTGCTGGAGTCAACAGGGGGGTGGCTTCAGGAGTCTAGCGGGGTGTGCAAGGCGCGATGCGGGAGCAGGACATGCGCGCTGCCCGCCTCGAGCGAGCGACCTCCTCTCGCTCCCTCCTAGTGAATGGGGGGAGCCAGAGAGAGAAAGGGAGGAAAAAGGAAGTAAAACTAAACGAGTGAACAAAAAGAATTTAAAAGCAGCGCGTCGATTCGGAGGGTGTGCGTCTAGTCCCTCCTAGACCTCTCCTATCCGTTTCCGCCTCGCGCGGAGTCGCCCGCAAGCGGGGGCACCCTCGGAGTCCCCTCCTTTTTCCTTACGCTTTCCTTTTCTCCCCTTTTGGCTGGCGTGCGCGGCGAGTTCATGTCCTCGTCCTCGCCTGCACCGCGCTCCACCTCGTTTCGGCCCCCGTTTCGGCGTCCAGCCTTCCCTGCCTGGCACTGACTGCAGCGCTGGAGCGCATGAAACGACGTCCCGAGCGAGCTCTCTGCGCTCCAGAGGCCTGCCACCGGCATGCCGTAGCAGCCAGCCAAGGTGAAAAAGGACTTTCCTTTCCATCCTATTCACATCAACAATAATTCTTTTTTGAACAAAAAATTCTTCTTTGAACAAACTATTCTTTTTCTCTTTTTCCAGCCAGCCAGCCGGCCAGTCAGCCAGCCAGAGAGAGAGGAGAGACATTATTAGAAACAAAGGGGAAGAAAGAAAGAAAGAAAGAAAGAAAGAAAGAAAGAAAGAAAGAAAGAAAGAAAGAAAGAAAGAAAGAAAGAAAGAAAGAAAGAAAGAAAGAAGGCGGGTAAGAAAGAAGGAGTTGAAAGGGGCAGAGCAGAGAAAGGCGGGGAAGCAGGGAGGGAGCGCGCGAAAAGCAAATTCGAATTCGAGTTCACAGTTCTCGCGCTGCCCGCCCGCGGCCGGCGAGAAGGAACTCAGGAGCCAAGCCGAGCCAAGCCTCGCCTCGCCGCGCCCGCCAGCTAGCCTCGCGGCCCCGCGCAGGCCCTCCCCCGCCGCGCCGCCCGCCCGCCCGCCCGCCCGCCACGCAGCCAGCGAGCGAGCGAGCGAACGAACGAACGAACGAACGAAGGAAGCGCGTCCAATCCATCCGACTCGACCCTCCGCTTCCCTCCCCCGCGGCAGACAGACAGACAGCCAGACAGACAGCCGACAGGCAGGCAGACCGCCAAGGCGAGGCCAGCCGAGCCGGCGAAGGCAGAGCCGTCCCCGCCCGCGCGCGCCCTCCGCCCTCCCTCCGCGCGGCACCCTCCGCCGTCCTCGCGTCGGCCGCGTCGCCTCCAGGCGGCCGCTCAGTTAGCAAGGCAAGGCGCAAGGCCTCTAGCCAATTCGTACGTACGTACGTACGGGTTCGTGCATCATACATCCATCCGTGCATCCATACATACATAGATACACCCGCCCATACATCCCTTCGCGCCCGCGTCCCGCGCCACAAAGCCAAGTAACCACGCACGCCGCGCTGCGGCCCCTTCCTCGGCGTTGGCCTCCCTCTGTCCTCCGTAGCACGCCTCTTCCCGCTCAGCCTCCTCCGCCCCAAGGCGCTCTTCCCCCGCGAGGAGGCCGCCGAGAAGGAGAAGGCGTCCCTCCCGCCGCCGCTGTACCCGGCCTGCGCCGCGCCCGTATCCTCGCCGGTTCGGCGGACGCCGTCGGCTCGCGTCGGCCGCGGCTTTCTCGCTTCTTCACCCCCCCCCGCGCCCGCTCTCTCGCTCTCTCGCTCCGCCGGAGCCAGCGCCGAGAGCGCGTCGGCCGGGAAGCGGAGTCTGTAGAGAGAGGAGAAGGAGCGGGCGCCTCTTCAGCAGAGCGCGGTCCTGCAGCAGGCCGTCGCGAGGCTCTCCGCGTCTGAACCGGAACGCGGCCATCAAGTCGTAGGGACTGGTCGAGACCGACCTCTCTTCCCCCTTTCTTTCCACTCCACCCCGCCCGCCCCGCCCGCCCCGCGAGTGCGTGCGTGCGAGCGAGCGAGCGAGGAAGGAAGCGAGCAAAAGCGTATCGTACGCTCGAGACAGCGCAGCGCAGCGCAAAGCTAAAGCCGCAGCAGCAGAACGGCAGCAGCAGCAGCAGCAGCCAGGATGGAACGCGTCCTTGCAGGATGGTTCGCCGAAGGCACCTCGTACCTGGGCACCATGTGGAACAACGCCGGCAAGGGCGAGTCAGAAAAGTTCGAGGAGGTGGCGAGCGAAGCTAGCGCGGCGGGGGCCGCGCAGGCGTCCTCGTCCTCGTCCTCATCGTCGCCGCGCAACCCGCGCGCAAAGTCCACAGATTCCGCAGTGTCCACCGCCAGCGCATCGAGCCGTGCGAGCAATGTCAGCGCCGCCAGCAACCGCTCCGGCAGCTCGCGCTTCAACAAGGTCGTCAACTGGTTGGCCTTTGGGTCCAAGAAGGCCCTCGCAAAGGCCGGCGCTGGCACGGCCGTGTCCAACGCCAGCAACCAGGTCGCCACCAAAAAGTCGGCTCTCGACATCCTCATGGCCACAAAGGGCGGCAACGGATTCAGGGACCCCGCAGACCCGGCCGCGCTCCAGGCCGTCTCCGTCATTGGCCGCGGTGGATACGGCAAGGTCATGCTCATGCGCAACAAGACCACCGGCCGTCTTATTGCTGTCAAGGAGGTCGCAAAATCAAACCTTATTGACAAGCCCGGTTCCACCCGCGGCGTCCGCCCCGTCAGCACAAAGGTGGAGCACGCCGAGATGGAGAACCTCGTCCTGCACACCGTTGGCGAGCACCCCTTTGTCACCAGCTTCCACGGCTCCTTCCAGAACAAGGACAAGATCTTCATGTTCCTCGAATATGCACCCGGCGGCGAGCTCTTCCAGCACATGCAGCGCCAGGGCGTCTTTTCGGAATCGCGCACGCGCATGTATGTAGCCGAAATCACCTCGGCGCTCGCCTTCTTGCACGAAAACGGTATTGTCTACCGCGACCTCAAGCCGGAGAACGTGCTGTTGGACAGCAAGGGCCATCTTCGCTTGACTGACTTTGGTCTCTCGATCCAATTTAACAAGTGCGGTGACGACAACCTCATGCGATGCTACTCAATCTGTGGTACCCCCGAGTACATCAGCCCCGAGCTCATCCTCTGCGCGACCACCAAAAAGAACGACCGCAACGCCACCTATGGCAAGACGGTTGACTGGTGGGCCCTTGGCATTCTCATGTATGAGATGCTCTACCGTGTGCCCCCCTTTTATTCGCGTGAGCGCAAGGCCATGCTCAACAAGATTCTCGCCTGCGAGCTCCAGTTCCCCAAGACCCCGGCAAAGCTCAAGCCCGTGTCTCAGGACGCAATGGACTTTATTGCCGCGCTCCTCAAATACGAGGAGCGCGACCGTCTCGGCTACGGCAACGAAGGCTCCGCCAATGTCATGGCCCATGCCTTCTTTGACGGCCTTGACTGGGACAAGCTCTCGGCCCACGAGTACGAGCCCGAGTTTGTTCCTGCCCTCGCCAACACTGTCGACACCTCGAACTTTGACGGCGCGTTCACCAACGAGCTTCTCCGTGTCGACCCGTGCTCCTCGTGCGCCTTTAACCTCGAGCTAACTGGCTTTGGCTTCCTGCCCGAGGACTTTGCAGAGGAGACGTGGTTTGAGCGACCCTCCACTGACGCGAAATCCTTGCGTCTCTGATCTGATCCTCTTTTTGCGTGATGTTTCCCGCAAGAGGCCGTATGTGTATTTCCTCCCGTCATGTCTATTTTTGTTCTGTACATGACAATAGAGGACCCTCTCCCCATACCTTTTCCATTCTCACGACAAGTCCCCTTTCTTCTCGGCCTCATGTAATCTGATCGCTCAGCCATGACCCCCAATCAAAACCATCTGTTCCCCCATGTGTGTGTATTTACTTTTCATCTTTTACATTCTGCTTTTACTTGGCTTTCTGCATTCTCCAACTTGGGCTGTGTACTTAGGGGTGCACCTAGTCGGTCCACCTCACCGTTATGAGGGTTGCTCAGTCTCCATAGGAGACATGAGTAAGTCCACCACATAAAAATAATAATAAAGTAGCCGTTCGGGGCTCTTCGGGCTTGTATGGATTCGAACTTTACCGCTTGCCCGCTCGCTCCAGACTTTCTAAAAATCGACGCAACTCGCAATGGAGATTGGAGCCGACACTCTGAGCCCAACCATCCCTGTTTCGCGGGATCCTCCTTTTTCCTTTGGAGTGTTTGAGGTAGGCCTCCCTAATAGCCTCTGGGTGAGGATTTGACTTTTTGCAAGATGGTGCGACTTATCGTCCGTGAAAGATACATGGGGGACTCACAGAAGTGCTATGAGGTGGCCCGACTAAGTGCACCCCTTCGTGTTGCAGTCGATTGACGTGTGCATGACCCTGGTCTTTTGGACCTTTCTTTCGCATGCTTTCTGACTGCTCGGAAGCACTTCGTGTCAACAAACACTCTCTTTGCTTGCGCTATTGCCGAGCGAAAAAGGAGGTCCACCGCCGCTTTATCACCCCATTTGAGACAGAATTTTGGCCTTGTTTGCTTGCTTGCTTGCTTGTGCAAGACAGCTCTTTCAAAAGTGCAGGCACGATCCATCATTAGCAAATGCGTATAACTGCAACCGAGACATGATTTGATTTGCGTATTATATCGCATGTAAACGCTGGACTCTCAGCACGCACCCGACACTCTTTATGTCGTGAAAGTATCATCAAACACCCGAATTCTCAGATGATGTGGACACAACGTCAAGTAAACGCTGTACTTCAGCCTGGTCGACGCCATCACCGAGCATTTTCAAGCGCAAATGCTCCTTGGGCATTCCCATTCGTAAGAGCGTAGCGTATTTGGCTGGCAGCACAAGCCCGAGTTTGTCTGGAGAGGCGTCGCTCGTCCTTGTTGACGAGGTCACCGAGTTGCTCCTGTCTGTGCCAGAAATCGTGGTGGATTTGGCGGCTCCCGTCGTGGTCGCGGGAGAGAGCTCTTGTGGGCCCACGAGGGGCTCTGCTAGTCCCGGCACGCTGTGGAGTTTCGCCTCGAGGACTGCCAAGAGACTTTCTGTCCTGCTCATGCGCAGCGAGACGTCCACGAGCCGCGCCTCGCAGTCTGCAGCGAAGCGATTGAGAAACGACGTCGTGTCCGCGAGAAACGCGTTCACGCACGCCACGACCTCCACGTCGCCCGAGCCTGCCATCGTGGCGCGCCCTCGTCCGACCAGTCTGCAACCTGCGTGCGCGCGTGCGTGCGAGCGTGCGCGCGTGCGTGTTTGCACGCGTTCGTGCGAACAGAAAGATTGTGCTCCAGAAATCTTCCAGTCAACCAACCAGCTGCAGATCAGCCAAGAAGAAAAACGAATGAACAAAACAAAACAAAACAAAACAAAACAAACAATGGTCAATGGGAATAGAAAACGAAGCTCTGAAGGTATAGGCTTTGATTGCAGAAGCTTTGATTGCCGAGACTTTGATTGCAGAAACTTTGATGAGAAACTAGCCGACATGCCAGCCACTTCCAGTCAACGCACCACTTCTGCGTCTTATTCGGCCTTTTCACGGAAAGCGAGCTTTTGCATAAGCTCCTCCATGGGCGATGGATTATGACCAAGCGCGCTCATACCGGGAGCCCGATGACTGCCGACACTATCATCGTCTTGAGAGTCCCGGTGACGAAGCTGGGAACGCTTGAACGTAGATATGTCCGTGAGAATGGCAGCGGGGGGACGCGCATTCTCTGAACTTGTCTTTGCCTGTGCCTTGGAGCTACTTCTGCTCCTCGACTTGCTTCTCGACTTGCTCTTCCTACTCTTTTCCTTCTTCTTCTTGGATTGGCGCTGCGCCGCTAAACGAGCTTCTTCTTCCTCAGCGTCGTCGTTCTCCTCTTCTCCATCTAATTCGGTCTGGGCCTGCTCCGCAAGCTCGCGCTCTTCGAGCTCAAGTTGACGCTCCCGTTCGCGCTCAAGTTCAAGCTCGCGCTCAAGCTCTTCGTTCTCCTCATCACGCGCCGAACGGCGAGAAGAAGACTTGCTGCTGCGGCGCGAAGAGGACTTGCTACGACGCGACGAAGACTTGCTGCGACGCGAAGAAGAAGATTTGCTGCGACGCGAAGAAGTAGACTTGCGGGCCGCAGCTCGAGATGAAGCGTCTATTCGCTCGCGTTCGGACTCCTTGAGGCCCGGAGGCGCCCGAGGGGCTTCCGGAGAAACCATCACTGGTGGTTCCGGAGGACGCTTGCTCCGACGGCGATCTTGGGCGCTCGGGAGCAGAACGCCTTCCACGCTGCTCTCCATCGAACCTGATGCCACCTGGACAACAGACGAGGGCACGAGGCCGGCCAGTCCGCGCGCATTTGTGGCGTACCACATCGAATCATCGACGCGACGTGCAGAGAGGACCTCGCCACGGCTGACGTCGAGCTCGTCGCTTCGTGTGGCCGCATAGTCTTGACGTACGCGGAGGCGAGTCCCGTCGCGCATATTTGCCGCTGCGCTCATTTGATGAGAGCGATCACGGTGCGAGTCACCGAGGGCAGCTGACCACACGGCCTCGGGATTCTCTGTGGGCGACTTGACCCGGCGCGAGGCCATGCGGGAAAAGCCGAACTTTGTCCGTCGCCTCGAATGGGTGTACTGGCTTCCAACGACGGACGAGCCAGCGTCGGTCTCCCCCATAAAGGAGCCACTGCCGCCAAACGAGGACCCGTCTTCATCGTAGAGTGAAAACGCGCTTCCGTCACTTGCGTTTTCGTTGCGGACAACCACAAGATGACCCTTGGGAGTTTGCCCAAGGCGCACCTGGCTACCCGAACCGTCAAAGGCCTTAGTGAGCTCGTCAAAACCACGAAGATGCAAGCGCGTCATATCACGCACGATTCGCTCCATGCGCAAAGTGCGCGCGGCCCGGTACCGTGTAAGTTCGATACCCAAGAGGCCGCGCTCGTGGTCCATGAGATCCTTTTCGGCAAGATCGAGCTTGAGTCGCGCTTCAGGGAGATTGTTCTGTTGCACATTTGCCAGTTGGCTTGCAAGACGCCCCTTGGGATCGCCATCACTCGCCATCTTACTTTGCAAGGTCTTTTCTTTGGACTCGAGGTCGGCGACCAATCTCGTGTGCACATCGACGCTTTTAATCTTTTTGGAGATGCCATCAACGTGGTTTTTCCACATGTCCACCATGTCAATCTCAAACTGGATGGGCTCCACCAAGGCAGCACGAAAGGTGCGCGACGACATAATATCGCTCTTTTGCACCGCAGCAAACTGCGACATCTTCTCCGCACCGTCGAGCAGGACGTCCGCCATGGTGACCTCGCGTGCCGGGCCCAATGTGCTCGCGGGTGCAAGCTGAGCCGGACCAGAGACAAATTGAACCGAATCACGCTCCACCAAGTAAAAGTCTGCAAAAGATTGAAACAGCTCGACCGAGGATCCCGCGAGGGCCATCATGCGTTCCGCCTGGGCTGCTGCTGCCTTGCGCAAGATGCGAAGCTGCACACGCACCACGTCCAGATCCTTCATGACGGCCGTGCGTAGACTGTTCGTGTCCTTGACCTCGGTCTCTTCGATCGCCTGCTTCCAGCGGTAAAAGCCCTCGCTGCCGGCCGTCTCGAAGGCGTGATCGGCGAGGCTGCGATCAAAGCTGGATGTTGAGCTCACGAATTGCGTATACCCGTCATCGGCGCGGAAAAACGGGTTGTTAGAAATGGCCTGCATAAAGAACTCGAGCTGGTGCATGCGCTTGGCCACAAACTGCTCGGACTTGTTGTTGAGCGTTTGCTTCTCGGGCAACAGCGGCACCGAGGCTCCTGGAAACCTCGCCTCCAGGACCCTCCGGAAGGCCTCAAAGTCCTTATACGAGCGCGCGACCGAGTGCGATTCGGTCTTGCTCGAGGTGCGAACAGTGTACAGCACGCTCGTCTTCATGAACCCTCTGTTCGCCTTGTGCGGCTCGCCCAGCGAGACCAGCACGGGGTCTTCATCGCTGAGCCGAATCCAGTCGTCGAGGCCCAGGTCCGGGTTCTGCACGGAGCCTCCCATGCTCGCGCGCCCGGGGCCGCCGGCCTCCAGCGCGTCCCTCTGCCCGCGCGCCTCGCGCGCCTCGCGAGCCTCGCTTCCGCGCGCCCGCTCCCACCTGCGCCGGCCTTTCCGCAGTCTCGTCGCTTGGTGTTTCTTTCTTTGCTTGCTCGTTTGTTTGCGTCCACCGCGTGCTCTTTCTGCCTCTGTGTCTGTGACCGACGCGATACTTCACTTGCGGCCGCAAACTTCACTCACCTTCTCCGCTCTCCCCCTTGCGTTTCCCGCGTACAAGTCGGCATTGGCGCGCTGGCGCGTGCAGTAGAGGACGTTTACGATACCCCCCAGGCCCTCGGTTATAAATGTAAAGAACACAATGGCGGGTGTATGCAAGGGGCATCCTGCACGAATTTGCGAAAGTTGACTCCGATCGGCACGTGCCTCAGCGAGCGCTGTCGGCATCCACTCCGTGTCGAACCGATTTGCATACCTTCGGTGTCGCATCGGTGTGTACTGGAGAAAGATGACTTGTCTTGGAGGAGAGAGACATCACTCACGGTGGAGGTTGCAAGCGAGCACGAGGAACCAAACACGAAACTCGGACCTCACCAACATGAAATCGGCCTGCTCTTGAAACCGTCTCGTGCGTTGTTCGCTTGCTGCTCTTGCTCGTAAACTCAAGATTTTCGAGAAGAAAACATAAAAATTCCATGCTCGTCAACCTCGTCGGCATTGCGTAAATGAGCAAGTGCGAGATAAACCGGATTGTCTTGAGCACGTCGTTGGACTCGCTCGCGACCAGACGAAGAAGAATGCGTATTTGCTAAAGAAGAACTAAACTTCGCGTTGTACCACCTTTTCAGTAACGAACAGTCCTCGTTCAAATAGAATAGATCAGAAGCCGATGACTGCTGCCGTCTTCGGCCTCGAGCAAGTACAAAATAACTACTGTGAGAAACTGACCGCCTCTGTGCGTCCGAGTTTGAGCTGAAAACTGCATGTGGGTCTGGGAGCGTTGCACAAGCAATTCATTCTCAATGCACTCGCACGCGATGACGTTCAATGTTTGCAAGCTTTGCGAATTTACAGAATCGATGCAGTATACGTCTCCCAATCGCTCCATCTTCTTCTTCCCCGGACCTCTTTTTTCCTCTCTGGGGAATCACCGTTGCAGACTATCCTCGCAGTATTCCAAAATGCGCTCACAGCAAACCTCTTCCCTTCTCCTCCTCCTTTTCTCTCCTCCACGTTATCGCGCCCAGGTCACACGCACTGCTCGCTTCCTCCCGCTCTTCCTTCCTCCTCCTCCAACCATGGCAAGTCTTCCGATTCCCCGATTGTTCCTTTTTCCGCAAGTCAACAATACCGACGCCCACCAGGCTATACTCCACTCACAACCGTGCCGCAGCGTTTCTAGCAGCCTCCTTCCTCGCCTTCTCCGCCAGGCAGCAAATCCCAACCAACACCAAGGCCAGGTCGCTGGCTCTCCAGGGTATACTACGCGCGCGCCAGCCGGCTCAGCTTCCCGACCGACGCTCGCCTGCGCGACAGCGCTGCGCGAGGGCGGCGGCGGCGTGGACGGCGACGTCGCAGCAGATCGCTCGCTCGGAGATCCGACCGACCGCGGCGGTCTCGAGGTCCGTCCAGTCCAGGCTCGGCGTCGCGAGGACAATGGCGCCCTTGCGCGGCGGCGACGAGGAGGAGGTGCCCGACACGCTGCGGTTCGTGACGGAGGGCCACGAGGGCGAGCGCACCAAGGACATGAACGTGGTCGTCTTTGGCGGCAGCAGCGGCATCGGGTTCGCGACGGCCGCCATGGCGGTCCAAGAGTGCGCCTCCAGGGTGCTGCTCGTGGCGCAGAACGAACGCCAGCTCGAGGCGGCGGCCAAGGTTCTGCGCGAGCTCGGGGACGGCCGCGCGGGCTGCGAGGGCTCCAACGCCCTCGTCGTAGATACCTTTCGCGCCAACGTGGCGCAGCGCGACGAGGTGACTGCAGCCTTGCAGGCCGCGTCGGCACATGGCGACGTTCACGCCATTGTCAACACGGCGGGCATTGCTGGATACATTGGCGTTTCCCTCGGAGACGTGCCGGACGATATCTTTTTCTCAAAGTTCGATCCCGTGTTGAACAACCTGTATGGGTCCATGTTCATCAGCGCAGAGGCCTTGCGCATGTGGAAGCTCACGGGCGAAGACGCCCCGGGCCCGGGCTTTGTGCCACGCCTCGTGCACCTGAGTTCCGAGGAGGCCCTCATGCCGTGCCCGGGCTGCGACCTGTATGGTATCTCAAAGAGCGGCATTGTCAGTCTCACGCGTTCGCTCGCCGCCTTTTACGAGGGCCAACTTAGCGTCAACGTGGTCGCCCCCGGCCTCGTGGACACTCCGCTCACGTGGAATCAGGCGCGCGGATCAAAGCTTTCGCACAACGGCACAGTTCTTGAGCAGGTGGACCAGATGCAGACGTATCAGTGCTATGCGGATGAATCTTTGCGCGAGGCGTCAGACGCCTCGATGCTCGACAAGGAGGACAATCGTCGCATCATCCAGGATGGAACTTGCCAGGGCGGGGGAACAGGCCTCGGCTGCCCTTGCGAAGATATTCGCGCCAAGGATCCTCGACTTCCTTTAAAGTATGGCGAGCACCTTTGGCCGCCCATCGACCCCAGGGATCTCGGCGATATGATGCTCCACCTTTTGTCGCCTGCTCATGCCGCGACTTCGGGCGAAACCTTTGTCGTGGACAACAATACGACCCACGTGAGCAGCAACAGGCTGCGCTGGTCGCGTGAGACACCTACCGTGGCGAACGAGTTTCTCACGACGCACCTCGTCAAGAGCTGCCCTCGTTCCATGGTGGAGCTGTGTCCAAGCGCTGTCAAGTTCGTGAATCCGCACCAATTCGGTTCTTTAGACTTTCCTTGGGATATCTCGCATTTGATTGTGCTCATCGTTGGGCTCCTGCTTGGCCGCTTTTTCTTCGTCAGGCCTTTGTCGCGATCACAGTCACCTTCTGACTACTCGGCTCTCGGCGACGGCAAGTGAGGTTGCCGTGAATTATGCAATCAATCTGTAAACATGTGCTCTTAGTCATAAAATATTCCTGGACGGACTATTTTTTGGGGACGATGTGTGTGCGTGTGCGTGTGCGTGTGCGTGTGCGAGTCTGCCGACCACGTAATTCACAACGCGCTTGTTTCTGTCATCGACGAATCGTGATCGGTCGCCTTGTGCGTGTGCTTTTGGTATTCTACAAACAGCCCACGTTCATTGACCGACGCAGGCTTGCGCAAACTCACAAGTTGTTGCAAAAGCATGCAAATCTTCAAGACGCGTCGCTCGTCCGTCACAATCACCCATTCTTGGTGCCATGTTGCTTGTTGATCTCTCTCTCTTGTCTCTCCTGATACTTGTGAAACTTGTGACAGACATTTACGAGGCGTTGAGAAAGTCAGGTTCCTAAAGGCGCGAAGGCCCAGTGTATGGAACAGGACGATCCCCCTCGAGGGACATGCTGGTGCATTTCGAGAGCCTGGAGCGATGCGCGGGGACTTGCGAGATTTCTTCTTGGGAAAGCTTTCCGCGTCACGGGACAAACTCGCGAACATGGACGCGCGACCTTGAGGGCCATCGACCCTGGAGTTTGCGCGCCGCGCGCCGTGACGACGGAAGAGGACGCGTTGTCCTGCAATCACGCCCCGCCGGCCGTCCTCCCCTCCCTCCCTCCCTCCCTCCCTCTCTTCGCGAGCATCGTCCAGCCGCCATGTCCAATTCAAGTCTCTGGTCGGCAGTGATTGTCAACTCGAGGGCGCCACGGGTCATTCGCACACTTCCGGCCGGCGCACCTCGCTGCACCTCGCTCGCTGCACACGCGACAACAGCCAGTCAAGTCCTCCTCCTCGCCCGTCCTCGCTCATCCATCCATCCGTCCATCAAGAGCGCCGGCAGCAGCAGCAGCAGCAACAGCTGCTGCAGATGTTTGTCGACGGCTCTCGGAGCGGCGTGGAGCTGGCAGTGACTGTTTGCTTGCCTGTCTGGCCGGGTTGACGAACACCGGGCTTCTCTTTGTTTTTCGTCTTTCTTCTCTTGGCCCTCAATTCCGGCTCCGGAGAGAGTCGCTCGCTCTGCGCTTTCTCGCCCGCTCTTCGCGCCTCTTCGCGCTTGCGTTGATCTCCGCGCGAGCGAGCGGGGTCCAGGAGGCGGAGCTCGCCTCGCTCAAGTCAGTCGCGCCTGAGCGCGGGCGCGCGGGGACACCCCGCGCGGGCGGAGGTCATGGCCCGAACCGGCAGTTTCCCCGGGGGCAGTCTGCGAGACCCGCGGCTGCTTTGCGCGCCTTCACCACATGTCCCGTGGCGCCGCGCGCGCCCGCGTCTACAAGTTCAAGCAGGCGGGCCGCCGGAACGGGGGGTTACGCTGGGCGTCTCGATCGAGCCGCGCTGCGCCTTCGACTTTGCGCAAAACCTCAATCAGCCACAGACAGACAGGCAGACAGACAGACAGACGAACAGACAGACTCTGAACCAGCTGGGAAAGCGCATCCAGCCGCTTCGACGCACGCGGCGGCCCCGCGACTTCCCTCTTCTCCTCCCCGCGCGAGCCTCGGCCGCGTTCTCCGTTCTCGTGTCATCAGATCTCGCCTCAGCCCATCCCGTCCATCTCATCTCACCTCATCTCATCTCACCTCGCGCAAGTCGTTCGTTCTCCAAGAGCGAGCGAGCAAGCAAGCAAGCCAGCAAGCCAACAAACAAGCAAAGCACGCCGCGCTCGAGCGACAGACGCTCCCCGCGTTAGAGAACCAGTCCAACCACTGGGACCTCAGCGCTTGCAGGCCGCCCGCCGCACGAGGCTGAATCCCTCGCTGCTCTTACGCGCGGCCTCGCTCGCTCTAAACCCACTTCTAAACCCATTCACCCAAGCCCAGTCCAGCCGACCTCGCTCGCATCCCGCCTCGTCCCGTCTCCCTGGCCCCAAGGCAAGCCAGCCGCCGTCCTCGACCCCGCCCGAGCGCGTCGAGAGGATTGCACCATCTCAGTCTCGCGGAGCGTGAACGCGCTGGCGCCCCTGGAACCTCCCGAGCTCCGTGCGTTTCCGAGCGACGTCGCGGTGCAGACGGAGACGGAGCACAGAAACTGCAGGGCCGCGCAGACCCGCACGCACGCGGACGCCAGACGCGCAGACGCGCGCGCGAGGTCCGCGCGAGACGCGCCGCGCCGCGCCGCGCCGCCGGACGCGCAGACGGACCGCGCCCGCGCTCGCGAAGGAGAAGCGGCGGAGTCGGTCGATTGAACAGCGAGCCAGCCTCGCCTTCGAGCAGGCAGACGATCCGATCCCGGAGCGGAGATGGCGCTGTGCGAGGGGAGCCGCGGGCGGGAGCTCGACGAGGTGGTGCTCAAGGGGGAGACCGCCGAGGAGAAGGACGACGCGGAGCCCGAGACCGCGTCGTACGCGGACCCGCCCGAGCTTGTGTGCGAGGGCAAAATCATGAAGGCGCTCAAAGACGACGGCCTCGCCTATGCGTCGAGCATGGACCTCAGCGTGTGGAACGTCGGGACGCAGGCCGTGAAGAAACGCAAGCGCATGCGCACGGTCAACGTCGTGGCCAACGCGGCAGGCGTAGAGGATATTCTGCAAAAGTATCAAACCCGCCCGCGCGCCATCCTGTACGTGAGCGTCTTCTACGAGGCCGTTCCGGGCTACTCCACCATGAACAAAGAGGTCGGGCACTTTAGCATCGATATCTCGTCCTTTATCAATGAGAGCTACGCCTTGGCCATGGGCGGCGACAAACGCTCCTCGACACGTGTGCCCAAAAAGAACTCGCACTTTGTACAAATCGAATCCGACGTCGACTTTGACTTTGACGGCTTTGCGCAGCTCGTACGACATTTTATCCACGTCGAGCTCGGACTGGAGCTTGGCATCAAAATGAAGTTCATCATTGACGGCGCACGCGTTCGCATCCACAAGTCACGCTTTCAGTCGGTCACGAGTCATGCCACGCCGTATATCCCGCTGCTCGCCTCCATTATGCGCTCGCGCAAGGATGAGTGCTACCGCGCGCTCTATGCTGTCGAGCACTCTGCGCTGCAGGTGTTTTTCCACGTTTATTCGCGTATTTCCGCCGAGATTGAGAGCATCTCCACGACGCTCTCGATCGCGCGTTCCCCTTGACTCTTACTAATCAATATTTTTCGTTGTTTCATATTTCAGATCAAACTCTTCAAGATCATCTTTGTTTTTCTTCAAGACGCTAGCTCATCGAGTGCGCGAGGTGGTGCTACGTTGCGAAGGAGCATTCAAGTTTTCTTTTTTAAGACCGTCTTTTTATAAGAGCAGGAGCAAAAATATACGGAGATTTGACAGACCCGAAAATCCGCACTTGCGTTTCGCAGACCGCGGCGAGGACGCCTGGCTTCGGCTCGGCCTGGAGAGCACGAATCTGGTCTTTTTGAGCCACGAAATTTCGTAGACGAAAAGTTATCGCGTTTGCGGGCCGCGTGGGGTGGTGGTAATAGGCGCTAATATGGGCAGAGAGTACCAAGTCGTAATAGGGCAAAGGTAGACGCAAAAGCGCCTAATAAGGTACCAATGACTGTTGAAACTCCCAGCATCCTGAACAAGCTCCTGGTGTGGTAAGCGATGACATTTGGTTCGAGGGACCGCTTTGGGGAGTACACTTGCTATATGTGTTTCGTTGTGGCACAGTTCGTGGTCCTCGTCGGCGTGGGCGTCATGCTTCGCAGGGCGGTGCAACAAACGAATGCTCCGACAGCTTGTCAGACCAAAATCGATCGCAGCAGCAAGCACAGCAGCAACGATCGGCATCCTTTGTCGATTCCGAGCGGCAAGATATCGCTGCATACGCAGTCCGTCGCATGGTGGAGTCGATGAACCAGAGTGGGGACTTGCTTATGCAAGCCACGACCTCGGCTGGGACGACTTGCGTGATGAAACCCACAATGACGAGGATACAATTGAGCAAGCGTGCGAGACGATCGGCGTAGACAACGCAACGCAAATAGCAAGCAATGACTCGCAAGCGATGATCAGCCTGCGAGACGGAAGCGATATGCCAGAGTATGCGCTCGCGGTCACAATGTTCTTCCAGCGAAACCTCAAGGTTGGGCGCGGCGGCCTCATCACGGCTCGACTTACGGTAGCGACCACATGGGCCCTTACAGGGAGCGAGTCGAAGAGCTTTTTGAATTAGGCGTCGAGAACTCGTCGCACAAGATGGGGCCAGGTGCGATGCGCGCGCATCTCGAGAAGGAGTTCCCAGGACGATTGTGTCTTCCTTCTGAGGAACGCATCAAGTTGCTCATCGGGCAGCTCAGCACTCAACAGAAGGCTCGAGAGCAAGCTGAAAGACTGGCAAGGGCAGCAGAGCTTGCACCGAAGGACGCAGCAGCTGCAGCAGTAATGCAGTCTGGGTCATCAGGAAGGGGGCGAAAAGGCATGGAAGTCAAATTTGCCAACGAGATTCAACTTCTCACGGTCACGAACCCAAGCAAGACCCCCAAGCAAATCATGAAGACTTTTCTTGATCAACACGCTGGGCCCAAGCCAGCTAGCTTCCCTACAGAGACCCAGATCAAGGCAAAGATTGTCAACGTGAAGACCAAATATCGCAAAATGCAAGCAAAACCGACCAACAACGATATCTAACAGCGAATTTGTCTTCTCCACGCGTTTCCTTGTCTGTGCCTGCCATCTAGCCCAGCTGCGCGGCAGTCTCCTCCACGAACACGGTCGCAAAGCCCGCGCAAAGTCGCCCTTTCGCGCAGTTCTGTGCTGGTCCATCGTCGATGATTAGACGCATGAGGTGAAAAAGGGGGGTGACACAACTTTACAACGAAGGCTTGCACGGCCGTGCCGCCGGGTGTTCTGGGCAGCCAGGCGGCGGCGGAGCGAGCCTGCGCGCCGGCGAGGCGATTGGCTAAAGTGCGGAATATCGCGAGTGCCAAATCTCCGTACACCAATATGGGAAATCGTCTCCTGGTCTTACGTGGAGACGGTCTTAAAATTAATTTTTGTAAAAAAAAAACACGCCTTTGATGACGGAGAATTCTCGATTTTTGAGCCTGCAAGCGCATGCATAATTAGCCTCGTCACTACAGACGCGAAGGAACGAGCTGTTGAAAGTGAAATTTATTCGCTTCTCCTGAAAGCTTGCCGGATTTCCGCATCAGCGGCAAACGCAATGCCAATTCCCCCCCGCTCCCCCGGAACCCCCGCTTCTCCCCCTCTGCGTATGTATATACGCCGACACCCCAGTTTTTCGCATGCTATGTTTCTCCACACAACACAAAGAAAAAAGAAAGAAGGAAAAGTCCACGCAGAGTATGGCGTCCCACAATGTTAAAATTTATGCCACCTTCTAACCAATACTATACCCACACCTCCTATATTTTTACCCGGGGCGTGACGAGCTTCATCTCAGCGTGAATGCTTCTTTGCACCCCTACAAGCAGCTGCAGTTTGTTTGGTAGGCCATACGTGAAGACGCAACCGAGCAAGCATAACGAAACCAGCCGACATAAAAGAGAAATCAGAAGTTCCCCATGCAGGATGGTCGATCACAACGAAACAGCAACGACTCGTTGCCATGACCACCTTTTGTAGTTGATTCCCGAGGCGAATTTGAAGGCGCTTCGTTCGAGACAAGCAGAGTGCGAGTTTTTGGTCAAAGTGCCGAGTGCGAGTTTTGGGTCAAAGTGCCGAGTGCAAGTTTTGGTCAAAGTGCCGAGTGCAAGTTTTGGGTCAAAGTGCCGAGTGCAAAATTTTGGTCAAAGTGCCGAGTGCAAAATTTTGGTCAAAGTGCCGAGTGCGTTGTCCCATCAATACCATTCTAATCGGCGATGCGCCTCATGGTGGGATCGAAATCACCTTGACACCAGGAGGCTAAGTGCCGTAGCACCAATGCACAGCCTGGTGCACATCCAAACATTCGATCACACAACATGGGCAACACATGACCCAGATGAGGTTGCTTTCAAATTATTTTTGGTGCTAGACCTTTGGAAGGGCTCTCGTCCTTAGCAACTTACCACCTGGTGTTAAGGTGATGGGTAGCTCATCGTGACGGGCATCGTCGATTTTCTTCCTTGAAAAAGGTAACACACGAGCGAGATCGACCCCGACCATTGCGTCCATTGCGTCCATTACGTCCATTGCGTCCATTGCGTCAGCGCCCAGTTTCAACGCGAACAGATTCTAGACTTGGCAAATGAGGCCAGACTAAAAGCAAGAAAAGCAGCCAGCTAGTCAGCCAGCGGTAACACCGAATCCGAGTCAGCCAGCATGAAAGGAAATGTCTTGATGACGGTCTGTCATCATCGCAAAGACATTCGTTTTCCGTGGAAAACCCGCTCACAGTCAGTCCTGAGAGCGATAGTCTCATATTGGGAGGATGCTAGCTCTTGCTGGGCAAAATTCGGGACATTGTCCACGTATCATTCCCGTCGAGTTCTCACGTCGGAGAAGCGAATTTGTATAGTCCGAGAACTTTTCGGGCGTTTCTGGTTTGAGAAGCTCCCGCCAAGGCTTTGGAGCACTACTCACACTCACCAACTTATCACATTGGCGTGTGGAGGTACGAACGAGTCGCGTAAGCACTTTTATCGCACGGAGGGCGTTGCATTTTAATGAATCA
Organism: Aurantiochytrium sp. KH105; assembly: GCA_003116975.1. Classification (NCBI taxonomy): domain Eukaryota; class Bigyra; order Thraustochytrida; family Thraustochytriidae; genus Aurantiochytrium; species Aurantiochytrium sp. KH105. Next base: position 193,955 of record BGKB01000142.1, read on the forward strand.
AATGATTTTACTTCTGGTTTTGTTGAGAACGACCTTGGCGAGATGCGTCGACCACTAGGATAACCAACGTCTGTGGAGCTTGTACGAGATCCCCAAGCAAGGTCTCGAAATGGGATTTTTCTCTACAGAAGCAGGCAACCAGCCAGCTCCTCTTGACAGCAACCAGCTCATCTTCCAGCCATGTTCGGAGCAAAGAAAGGTCGTGTTATAGACTCGCCCTGCTCCTGGGCAGTTCCGCATGCCAAGAAAGTCCCGGAGCGCTCACCGTGGGCGACGCGAGAAAATTGTGCCACGGGTGAGCTGCATGTCGACGAGCGCATCGTCGCCACCTTTACAGGAATCGTGAAGAAGGCGGGCTCTCGTCCACGGATCTAGGCCTGGTCAGTAGCTCTCTCTTTACGAATATCATTTGATCCCATTTTCATCATCAGCTGAGATGCTCTTCTGTGTCGTCTCTCATGTTGCGCTCGAGCTTTCGCTTCTTGAGGAAGGTGCCGTCAAAAGAATCCTCGCCATAGTGCATTTGCACGACTTGGCCGGAGGTGGAATTTACGACAGCCATTTCTCCGCGCCCCATATCTTTGACGACCAGCGGTTCGAGAGACTTGACGAGTCTCCTGTACTGTGCGCCTGTGACGGAGGTTTTGCACGCTATGTCAATGATCCCGATGCGCCCTCCCATAGCGTGGAAGAACATCTCATGGGGAGCAAGCCCCTTAATGAATGAGTTTCTGACAAGCCCCTTTGTTCCGGTTGAGCGGTCGTGTTGCGCAAAGTGAGGCAGGGTTCGCGTCCCGTGAGTAAAACGCGAAGACACCCGGCTGCATTCTTCGATCTGCTGTCCCAACACGCGCGTGATTTAATTGTAGTTTGATATGCTGCCCTTCGAGCCGCTCTGGATCATGTCCAAGAGTCGGTTGTCGTCATCGTGGTGGTGGTGGTGGTGGTGAGGCGGGGCAAGCTTGGTGAGGTTGGAGCGGGCGTCGCACAAAACGGCTTCATCCTTCTCGGTCCACTTGCCCTTTCGCTGAAGAAGATCGGACCACATGTAGTCGTCAAGAGCATCAAAGTCGATTGGTTTGTGCGTGTCGACAATGCATTCCGAAATGCCCACTGAGAAGCCTCGTATGCCGAGGAAAAACAGTCGCTGCCTTTTGCAGGATATGAATGAACGTCCCGGCAGCTGCATGGTCTTTCCGCAAAGAGATGTGGTGAATGACGCTATCGTCCGCTGATCTCACAATCGTCTTGTCCATTGCGCCGAAGACGACCTCGTTGTTGATCATGAGAAACTTTTCGTGTGGGTTGTATCGCGCAAGCGTGACTCCCACGGCTTCGATGGCTTTTGTGAGGACGCGGTTGCCGCTGAACAAGCCCTTGGCGCGCTTGGCGTGGGAGCTCGTTTTGCTGTTGGCCACCGAAGAAGAAAAGAGGCAGGGCCGTGCCCATTTCTTGTCTGATGCATCGAGACCCATCGCGAAGAAAATGGCCATGAAGTATGCGTCATCCACGAAGGCCTTTAAAAGGAGGAGGCAGCCGAGAAGGGAATCTTGCGTGCAGCCGATGAGCGGTTGCGAGGCCTGGGAGATGTTCGTGGGAGGGTCTCAAGCTCTGTCCGGCTTTCGGGGTCCGGTGGGACGTGGAGATTGATCTCATCGCCGTCGCAGTCGCCATTCACGGTGATGAGCGACGAGTAATTCATACGGAACGCGAGTCCTTCGAAAATGCGGACGCTGCACGCGAGGATGCTGCCTCGGTGCAACGTCGGCTGGCGATTTACAGCAACGACGTCGCCGTCAATGAGAGAGCGCTCCACGATGTCTCCGACTCCAATCTTCATGCCTGGAGAAATGCGATGGTCGAACCTTTGGCCAGTGGTGTGCTTTGTGACATAGCGGATGTTGAAGTGGGGGATCTGCCCAAGGTTAAGGTGTGAGACGCGCACAGGCACAGTGAGATTCAATGCGACTGCGCGCGGCACGCCGACTTCGTTAAGCACGAGGCGAGGATCGCCGCTCAGGACGGTCCGCGCAGAGAACTCGACTCTTTTCCCCATCAGGTTAAGACGCAGCCGCCCCTGCTTACCATCGATGCGCTGGCAGATGCCCCGTTCTTTGTTCTGCAGGACGTGCTTGCGAAGACTTCTGTTACTGTTGCCGACATCGAAGAGGATGCCCACTGCACTTTGCAGCTCGTTGAAGTACTCCTCTGCAAGGCGTGGGGCGATATTGGATTTGAGCTTCATGCGGAGCTGCAGATTCTTTTTCAACACCGAATGATACAATCGCGTGATGGGCTCGTGCCGCCATTCACCGTTGGAAAAGTTGGGTGGGCGCGTTGCCGTTGGGAGCACGACGAGGTTGTGGATGAAGACACTGTCTGTCAAGTCTTTGAACGTGCGCGCCTGTTGGAATCTTGGCAAGAACTCGTCGACAATGTTAAGTTTTATGGCTCGCCGTACGTGCAGGTGCACCACCTACCGAGTCTTTGGGCGTTTCCCCTCCGATCGCAAGGGCACGCTCGAGGCATCTGGGAAAGCATCCCAGCTGATACGGACGTGCTTGTCACGCACTCGCCACCATCTCGCATTCTAGATCTTGCCCTCAATGGAAGGCACATCGGATGCCCAATGTTGCTTAGACATGTTGTGGAACGTGTGCAGCCGACGCTGCATGTGTTTGGTCACTGCCACACACCGGGTTGGCTCACGACACCCCGCACGGCATTTATCAATGCAAGTTCGCCATCGAGGTCCAGCACTGCTGACATCGAGGTTGAGACCTTTGATATTTGAGCTAGACTCGAATGCTCGAAAATTCTCAAATGACAGGACTCTAAACTCCAAAAGAAAGCTGTAGACCTTGTGTCGGGCGTGCGATCTTCGATGGACCTCAGCGCAGCGCTCTTGTCATCGCTACGTCGTCAGCGGAGATGGAACGCTTTGCTTTACTTTGCGCGCGCGTGCAGAGCTCCTATCGGCCTGACCCCCCTTCCAATTTTTGCTTTCTCTCCTTCCGACAACTTCACGTGCGTCTTCGATCGACCGATGCTGATTTATCAGTCTGGCCGAGCGGGACGCTCTGTAGGCCTGTCCGTACCTCTCCCTTCTTTCGCACAATGCCTGGCTGAGGGACAGAACAGGCCGTGCGCTGGAAACTTGCTCTGCTTCCACAGCTGGAGTGGCTGCTTCCACAGCTGGATTGGCTTCGCGCGAGTTGCCTTTTTGGTTGCTGTTGGTTGGTGCTTTCTATCGAGATCATAGCCGGCGGCAGCCCCAGGCAGAGCACACCAGAAAGATAGGCGTCAGAGGGGGAAGGGGGAGGGGCGCAGCTACAAAATGCGCAAGGGCAGCCAGCTGGCGGGCGCGCGCCCGTTCCCGAGCACGAGCGGTTTGGTTGGTTGTTTGTTTTTCTGCAGTGTCGTCATTTACCTGGCGGATAGACACTCTGGCGCGTCGGCCAGTACATATGCCTCGTGGAAGAGCTGGCAGGCTCGGTCGCCCCGCGCAACGAGTTTGGCGCGGCAGGCTTGTTTGGCGACTCACTCTCAGCAGCCTGCTGCGCCAGCAGCCAGGCGCAACAGCGTCCGCAATCGCGAGCACACACTTTCGTCCTTAACTAACTTCCTAATCGCTCCCGTCATCCCCCTTTCCCCTCTTCGTCTTCCAGGCCCGGCCCGCTTTCCTTTTCCTTCAAGGCCACCACTCGCGGATGCAGCCCTGCGATTCGAGGATGAAAAGGCCGCGGACGGACGCGTGAGCACGCTGGGGAACGGCTACCAGCCATGCTTGGCGCAGCGGCCCGCGGCCCGCTGTTGTGCGCACGCCACCATGGCCACACCCCCCGCCAAATTCTGTTACGAGGGAGAATTTTAGAACTTTCATGCAAATGGGAAATAATTTCTCGGCTGGAGCGAGGGCGATAGGACCAGCGCCCAAGCAGTAGAACTGGTTCGCCGCACGAGGGCGGAGAGCGAGGTCGAGGCCGCGCAGCCGGAACGGCGCTCGGGTGGGGGCAGCCGCGCGCGGGAGAGGGAGCGCGGTCAAGCCAAAGGACCGTGAGGCTACTTGCACCATGGAAAGATTGAGAAAAGGCATCCACGCCTTGCTCGGTACAGGACAAGGGAACGAAGGATCAAGAGTCGAGCGCGAGGTGAACGATGCCGCGCAGGCAGAGGTAGAGCTCCATACTG